>JADRCH010000086.1:2606770-2705566 GCA_019843965.1 Rhynchomys soricoides
TGTCCAACCCAGGAGCTTGACCTGGAGATGTCGGATGTCCAACCCAGTCATTTAGAGCCTGACCCCCAATGACTTGTGGTGCCTTATCCCAAATGGCCAGTCTCATGAAGGGCAAATGGGGCTGGAAAACTTAGCAGAACGTGAGCTGCCTGCTTGTCTAGACAAGTGACACAGAAGATAACTATGGAAGGAACCACAGTTGCAGTGTCCGTTCCTGTTAATGTAATAAAATAATCTGACAAAAGCAACTTGAAGAAGGGTTTATTTCAGTAGTTCATGGCATGATCCATCATTTCGAAGAAGTCATGGTAACTGGAGCTTGCAGCAGGTGGTTGTGAAACAGCTACAGAAGAGAGCAGAGAATGCATATAAGCCAGTGCTCAGGGGACGGTCCACAGCTTATAACAGCATACAGTCCCACACAGGGGTGGTACCAGCTATAATGACTGGGTCCTCATTAGCATACTGAGGATAATCCCCCACAGATGTGCCAGGAAGCCTAAATTGCAGGTGATGCTAGATTCTGTCGTGTTAATAACACGACACTATCATCACATCACAGTTCCTTTCAAGAGACAATTCTCTCTCAGGATTCAGCTAGTGTGTCTCTGTTTTTTTGTGTTTTTTTTTTTTTTTAATTTAAATTTCTTTTTTTGTTGTTTTTATTTTTTTAAGACAGGGTTTCTCTGTGTAGCCCTGTCTGTCTTAGAACTCACTCTGTAGACCAGACTGGCCGCCTTCAACTCATATCCACCTGCCTCTGCCTCCTGAGTGTTGGGATTAAGGCCTGTGCTACGCTGCCTTTTTTTTTTTTCAGTTTTTGTGGTGTGTGTGTGTTACACACGAATGTGGAGGCCGGAGGTTGATGCTGCAAATGATTCCTTATCACTCTTCCACCTTACTCACTGAAGTAAAGTCTGTAAATCAGATCCAGAGCTCACAGCCTTGCCAGCCCGCTCGCTCTGGGGATTCCCTGTCTTTTGGTCTCTTAGTTAGGATTTCTATTGCTGTGATAAAACACCATAGCACAGCCAAAAGAAATGGAAGATAGGGTTTATTTCACTGAGGGAGATGAAGGCAGGAACTAGAGCAGAGGCCCTGGAGGATGCTGCTTCCTAGTTTGCCTCTGAAGGCATCCTCAGCCTGCTTTCGTATGGCGCCCAAAACCACAAGCCCAGGAATGGCACCACTCACAGTGGGCTGAGTCATCCCAGATCAATTATCATTAAGAACATGCACCACATGCTATTCCTCAGGCCAATCTGCTAGGGACATTTTCCCAGTTATGGTTCCCTCTTTCAAAATGTGTCAAATTGACATAAAACTAGCCAGCACACCTTCCTGGGATTGCAGTGGGCCACCGTGCCCACCTGGCATTTACATGGGTTTCTGGAGATCCAGACTCCAGTCCTCCTGCTTGCACAGAGAGTGCTTCAACTGCCAAACTGTCTGTCCAGCCCTGCAGGATTTTCTTTAATAAACATCTCCTGTGTGTGTTCTGTCTAACCCTCGTGCCCTCAGCTTGGCACACAGTTTCCATCGCTGTGGCTGAGAACAGGCCCAGTGGGCTGAGAGTGGTCCTGGAGCTGTTGTTTTTATTAAAACGGAAAATAGGCTAACGTGATGCAGTTTAAACTCCTACATCTAGACTCAAAATGACACACTTTCGGTTAAAAATGCAAACAATACTATAAATGGGAAAAAGAAAGTCAAAGCACCGCAAAGCCCAAGCCAACCTTCTCAGGTCTTCCTCGTCAGACTTTTATATACCCACGCAACCATGCAGAGACACTTGCATCGGGACCCAGAACACCTAAGCACAATAGGTCAGAAAGCAGATGCGTGTTCAGAGCTTGCTAGGAAGAATTCGTAATATACAGGGACTAGATACAGGTGTACATGAGGTAGAAAGATGGGGAGTAGTGAGGGGCAAGAAAGGGAAGACTCTACTGCAAGGATGAGTTTGTCTTCCCTGGTGACTGACAGGAAACTTCAGCACAATTGAAAGAAACAGAAGCTCCACAGATAATGTGTGCTTCCTTCCCAAGCATTCCAAGCAAGCCTATTAAACACAGCTAGCTTTTGTAGGGCAGGATTTCTTAAACTCAACTCTCAGCACTCCCCCTCATCCCTGAATGTCCTTTTTCTCTGCATGGTCAAGGATCCAGCTTCTGTCTAAAGGCCTCCCACTGGGAAGGGAACTCCTCTGGACCGGTGGAAGCAATGCTGGGCTCTATTGCCAACACACGATTTTTTGTGTTGTTTTGCCTGTTAAGACAGGGTTTCTCTGTGTAGCCCTGGCTGTCTTGGAACTCGCTCTATAGATCAGGCTGTCCTCAAACCCAGAGATCCCCTGCCTCTGCCTCCCGAGTGCTGGGATTAAAGGCTTGCGCCTCCACCACCACCACCCTGCAACACACATACTTCTAAAACTAGCTCCTCTTAGATTACCAATGCTCATTTTCTAACCAAAAGGAATTTAGAAAG
Source organism: Rhynchomys soricoides (assembly GCA_019843965.1). Lineage (NCBI taxonomy): Eukaryota > Metazoa > Chordata > Mammalia > Rodentia > Muridae > Rhynchomys > Rhynchomys soricoides. The sequence goes on from JADRCH010000086.1 coordinate 2,609,258, forward strand.
TTCAAAGAAGAAAACAGAAGTCATTAAAACAGTGGCTAAGCAGTGAGAAGCTTTCTAGGAACTATGGTGAATGGTCCTTTAGTCATCTATCATGTGGTCTGACAAAGAAGAGGCAACAAAAATCAAAACAAAAAAACCAGCAACAGGAAAGTTTGTGTGCTACTTTTAGGTTCTAGAAAGTGTCAGAGCACCCTCTCGAATCCTTGGCCAAGCATGCACAGCTGCCTCTCACAGGCCAGAGCTTCTGAGTAAGATAATGAAGAGAAGGAACATCCAGCCAGGGAACTGCTCCCTCCCTCTCCTGGGGTGTCAGGGCAGGGAAGTGCCCCCAATCCTTGGCTGAGCTGCCTGAGAGCTGCACTCAGTCTGTCTCCCCAGTAATCTGAGCTCACCTCTTCCCAGGTAGGAATCTCCCCTAGAGTCCCCATAGAAAGCCTGGTGCTTGTAAGCTCAGCTGACTCTGTACCTCGCTTTTTGTTGTTTTGTAGCTGTTGGGTTTGTTTGTTTTAAAAACTCCTCCAGCTCAGTGTGTTTCGCTCAGTCCTTCAAATTCTTAGCTTTCCTGTTCTGCTCATCCCCTCCCCTTGCTTATCACTTTCAAAGCAGCACAGTTCGGGTTCAGCAAAATGGTAGCCAGCTAGTGTCCAGCCCTCACTTCACGGGCCTCAGGTTCTGCTGCTCTTCCAGCCCTTTCCTGAGAGCTAAAAGGACTTCACAATGAATGCAAGCTAGGGTTTAAGTTTGCTAACTCTTGTTCCATGTTCCAATACTTTAAGCTTTCAGAAGGAACAAAAGTTGTTGAGCAGTCTTGTAATCTGTTCTGGGAGGTGAGTGCTACAGTGTTTGCCTAACACGCATACCCTCTCTGGCTTCTAAGCTCACCTGCACTCGTGTGGACACACACACACATACACGCGTGCGAGCTGCCAAACTTTAAAAAAAAAAGTCTGTAAAGGAAAGCGAAATAGGAAAAAAAGGTATTTGCCTACGTAGCAAATGAAATCCACAGACAAACCTCTGGAAAACAGAAATACATGTCTGGCCAGAAGGGGGCGCGACAAGAAAGGCAAGGCGTCTCAAACTCAGGTCATCATACTGGGTGGTAGATGCCTATAGGAGCTATCTCGCTGGACCAGGCTGTTTCTTCTAGGCCTCTCTGGCTTGTAGATAGCCACTTGGCTGGCTGAGAATTTAATGCCCTGATCTCTTTATTTTCTTCTTTAAATAAAGGAAGCAGTCACACTGGTTTAAGGACCTATCTGATGACTACAGTTTGCCTTAATTACATCTTTGAAGCTTCAAGCACATTCTGAGATATTGGGGGTTAAAACTTCAACACGTAAACTCTAGGGCAGGGGCAAAATTTAGTCCCCAACATCCTAGCAGATCACAGCACTTGCTGGTATGGCTAAGGCAGACTGCTCAAAAATCAGTTTCTGGGGTTAGACCCGGAATTCCTGAGTAACATGGTTGCCTGGCGTGAGGGAGGTCCTGAGGTGAACACAGAAGTCAATCCTGGCTCGTAGGTCCCCTCTGCTGCACGTTTACAGTCAGCCTCCTGCCTCATCTCTCTGACTAAACCGACAGCGGCAGGAACCCTGGGTGTGGGCGACGCAGAATGTGTCGCCATTGGTAAGCAAGTTGAAACTGGGCTGGCCTCCCAGCAGCCCGCAGGCTTCCGGGTCACGTGACTCGTTTCCTCCCTCCTGGAAGGGGGCGTGTCTTCGGTAGTGGACCTCCCCCGCCCACTGAGGAGCCCACGGCCGGGTCACGTGGAGGGCGGGGCGGGGCCTAGGGCAGCGGCCGAGCTGCGACCGGAATTGTGGACTGCAACCTCTGCAGACGAGCTCCGCCGGTCCCAGCCATGGGCGGCGAGGACTACTACCTGGAGCTGTGCGAGCGGCCGGTGCAGTTTGAGAAGGCGAACCCGGTTAACTGCGTGTTCTTCGACGAGGCCAATAAGCAGGTGAGCGGCGGCCTCGGCGAGGGCCCCGCGCCCAGGCTCCTTAGCACCCGCCCGAGAGTGCCCGGTGTATTGTACGGGAGCAGAAACGAGGGTGCATGGGTGGTGCCAGTGTGCGAGCTGGCTTTCAGACGGTCAGCCTCAGGGTCTGGCCTGCTCTTGCACTGTCTGAAAATTTGTCTAAGCATCACCTATGAGCATATCCTGTTAGTTTGTTCGGATGAATCGAGGATGTGGTACGTGATCTTTGAAAGGAATCTAGGTCCTTATAAAGTCTGGCCATTAACGTTGCCTCTTTTCCTCAGGTTTTTGCTGTTCGGTCGGGTGGAGCTACAGGAGTGGTCGTTAAAGGCCCCGATGATAGGAATCCCATCTCTTTTAGGTAATTTGCGCTTTCAGAATAATGCCCACATGTAAATACCGGCGGTTTTCTAACTCAGAAAGTTGACTTATTTTGTCTCGCCTCTTCTAAGCGGCCTGACATGTCGGTAGGAAAAAGCAGTGGACATTTGCTGGTGCAGTTTGGTACAGCACAACTGTCAGGGTGAAATACGGGTAGTAGTTCAAGTGGGAACCAGAATCTCCGAGGGCACCTACTTCCTGGTACTTGAAGTTACCGAGTCCCTGTATTCTTGCACTCATCTGTAGTGCTGGCGACTCATTTGCTCATTTATCGCAGTTCTTCTAGAGTTTTGGCTGGGTGGTGGAAATCCAGTGTTCTCGTGTAATGGAGAAAAATCGGGGTTTCCACTGAGGTTAAAGTGACAGACCGCCTCTCCAGTTTAAGCAGGTGGACAATGCCTTTGACCATAGCAGCCCCTTTCACTTTCATTCTCACAAGTCCCTTGGTCTGTAAACATTGTGGTAACAGCCTAGAATCCCAGCCCTCTGGGGAGCTAATCAGCGAATAGCTTGCAGGTTAGTGGCAGTGTTTTCAAAATAAAACCAAAACCTCAGAAAAATAAATCGCATAAATTGTGTCAGGTGTTTGAAGTAAAAAACAGCCAACTTTGTTTTCTTTTCTGTCGTAATTTTCTTCCTTCTTAATTTTTTTTCATTTTTCGAGACAAGGTTTCTGTGTGTAGCTCTGGCTGTCCTGTAACACATTCTGTAGATAAGGCTGGCCTTGAACTCAAGAGATCCTCCTGCCTCTGCCTCACAAGTGCTGGGTTAACGTTGTGAGCCACCACCCCCTGTCTTGTTTTCTTTTATTGGCCCTGGCTCAGCACACACTGAACGTGGCAGACAAGGGAAGGCTTTCAGTTAGCCCAGCTCCCCTTGGGGAAACTCAGCTTTAATTGGAGAGAAAAAATTCAGCAAATACCGTTTGCCTTGGTAAGCTCTATGCTAAAGCTCTGTCCATTTTGTGGGAGCACTTAAGGGGTGCAGCTTTGACTTCAGTAATGGGGTTGAGCAAGGCTTCAAGGTGGGAAGAGAATGATAACACCAGGAACAAAGTTGTGGAGTTCTGGGAACTCTAGGTCAGATTATTTGTGCAGGGAGGAAACAGGGAAGGTGTGGCCACTAGCAGGACTCCCTTGAACATTGTGTGTTCTGTGGGATTCTCCTTAGTGGTGAAAATCTGTCAGGTCAGGTGTGGTGAGGTTACCTCAGTGTTTGGAAATACCATATGTCTGCATTCTTGAGGCTGGGTTGTTGGGAACAGAGACAGTAAAAACATTGAGAGACAGTGTAGTTCAGCTATGTGTTGCCCAGAGCCATAGGGATCTGAGGTGCAAACTGTCTCCTGTGGACATCTGATAGAGGCCTGGGAAGTTAGTGGGTGAGATGCCCTCGTGAGAATGGAAAAATGAGAGGAAACTGCCTATCACGGGCTACATTTCAGAGCCCTGAGGAGCTTGAAGTCTTGGTAGGATACAGCATTTAACTTGTATATGTGTGCCTGCATTTTTATTCCCTCCTTGTGTTTTGAGACACTGTCTCATTGGCACATTAGCATGGCAAATGATCCTCAGGGCCTTGCTTGTCTCTGTCTCCCCAGTACTGGAATTATAAGGGAATGCCACAGTGTTGAGATTTTTTTACATGGGTTCATACTCAGTTCTCTGTGAGCCAACTGAGCCCTAACTTTTTTTAAAAAACAGTTTTCTTGAGTCCTAATTGGCTCATAATAAACTGCGTGTTTACTACGAGTGCTTCTCTGTCCCTCAAGGGGTCCAGTATTCCTCAGTCTACTGTTTCCCGAATAGTTCCTGGCTCTTTGTCAATGGGAGGACTAACTAGGGTTTGGGCAGTCTCTGCTAACATGTGCTTTCTTCTTCAGAATGGACGACAGAGGAGAGGTGAAGTGCATTAAGTTTTCTTTAGAGAATAAGATACTGGCTGTCCAGAGGACTTCGAAGACCGTGGTAAGACATAGCTGAGAATGGCATGGGGAGCAGACAGGTGCTTGGAAGAGACAGTCTGAGTTCTGCTTGTTTGCTCACCCTTGGAGGGTCAGTGATGTGGGACTACTGAGAGCCTTTGCAGAGGAGAAGATAAATGAGCTTAGCATTAGTCAGTCCTTAATAAGCAGTATATACCCATGATGTGAGATGCTGAGTTTCATCATGACATTGTCATACATGTTTATTATGTCCCATGGCCATGTTCTGTCCCCATTACCCTCTCCTGTCTCCTCCCTGGTTCCCTTCCTCTTTATAAGAAGTCCCCTTTCTACTCTGATTATTTTTATGTGTGTGGATGTTCTGCCTGTTTGCCTGTCTGGGTACCATGTGTGTGCAGTACCTGAGAGGGCCAAGAGAGGGCATAGGATCCCCTGGAGCCGGAACTACAGGTGGTTGGGTGCTGGGAATTGAATCTGGCTCCTGTGTTCTTAAGTGCTGAGCCAGCTCTCTTGCCTCTATTTTTTTCTAAGTAATTTGGATTATCATGCATCTTTATGGTGGCAACATGGCAACATGGATTATGGAAGGTGTATTTTGATTACTTGGTAATGAATCATATTCAAGTCACTTCAGCATCTGGTGTTTCTCCTGTTTGCATGCTGGATTGGGTAGGAACACAACAGTTGGGGCAGCTTGCTGGTACTCCATCTCTTGGACAGCCTCACCATTGCTTGCTTTGGGTTGGGATGCAGTGGTAATTACCATGAAGAGGTCCTGGGTTTGCTCCTAGCATCACATGTCAGTCAGTTACTCATCACGTTCACTGCTGTCATTGGTAAAAGAGAGAAATCGTCAGAGGGAAGACAGGCAGACTGCTGTGCTTGCTGAATTTCCAGGAAGCCTGAGGAAAGTGAAGTCACCCATTTGAGGAATGTATTTCTTCTTTCTTCTCTTCTTCCCTCCCCCCCCCTTCTCCTTTCTGCTGCTTCTCTCTCTCCTCTTTCTCCCTTTCCATTTCTCTCTCCAACCATCTCCTTTTATGGTCCAGGTTGACCTGGGAACTTATGACATAGACCAAGTTGGTGTTGAACTTAAAGCAATCCTCCAGACTCAGCTTCTTGAGAGCTGAAATCCTAGGCATGAGCTGCTTACTTGGATTGAGGAATGAGTTTTAAAAGTCTGTCTGTGAACTCCAACTGAGTGTTTGATGGACTCCTTTTAGTTGACTGATAAATCTGGTACCATTTGACCCTAATTGTCATTATGTCTTTTCTGTCTGTGGGTGTTTGTCTAGCTGTTTTTTAATCATTTTAAAGATCTGCTTGTCAGGCATAGGGGCACACACCTTTAATACCCCCAGCACTCAGAAGGCAGAGGCAGACAGATCCCTCTGAGTTCCAGGACAGCCAGCACTTCCTACTGAGATCCTGTCTCAGAACAAAACCAAAAACACTTGCCCATTGTATTTGGAAGTAGGCTGTTCTATCTGAAGATTTCCCTTTGTGTGTTTTTCTTTTTTTCTGTCTTTCAGGATTTTTGTAATTTTATTCCAGATAACTCTCAGCTGGAGTACACACAAGAGTGCAAGGTACATGGATGGAGTGGGGGATGGGACCTCATCCCTCGCTGCGGCGTCCACTGTTGCTTGTGTGTAGGGAGTGATGGGTTGGCTAGTGGACACATGCTGGAGTGTCTGGGGAGATGTCTGTGCTGATGGTGAGCTGTAGAGGTGGTTCGGGGTTCAGCTATGATGCTGGACAGTTCCACCGGTTTTGTCACTTCAGCTATAAAGTGGAGGACTGATGGGGCAAGGGTCACCTTCAGTGCTGTCTGGGGGCTTCTGTGTCTCAGGCCTTGGATCCCCCCCTGTTCCGTCTTGTGAGGTTCTCTGACGTGTTCTTTCCTTGATGAGCCTCCCCCTGTATCCCACACCTCTGTAGGTAGAGAGCCTAGTCTCTCTGATTAGATGAGCTGGGTGTAATAACTGAGGCTGGTGGGAACTTGGTCACCCCAGGGGCAGCTGGGAGAGTAACTGGAGCTGCCAGTATATGGGGGTAACTGCCAGTATATGGGGTAACTTTGGCATCTTATTGTTCTTGGTAAGTGCCACTCAAGATGGGGTCCTTATATGTGAGAGGAGCCTCAGGGCTTAACCAAGCTGCTCCCAACCCTTCAGGTCTTTAAGTATGGAACAGCTTCTCGTGTGAGCCCTGCTGTGCTCCCTGTCTCTGGGCAGCCCAGTCTGTGGTCTCAGGCCCCCGGAACCATCTTGGTTTGTGGTCACTGAACCCTTCCCTTGTATTATTTTAATGACTGGGAGAGTGTTGCAGATTGAGAGGCAAAAGTTGGAATTTCTGGCCTCTGGGTGTTATCTTTCTATAAAACTCGGGCTTCTTCCTCTGTTCAGTGTTAGGACAAAAATCAGGGAAAGCCATGTTTAAAAGAGCACTTGAGTCCAGAGTGGCAATGCTTCCCTGTAACCCAGCATCTGGGAGGGTGAAACCGGAGAGTCCTGAGCTCCAGGCTGCCCGGGCTGCATTGCTCAAGGCCAGACTTTGTCATAAGTGTGAGACCCACTCTGAGCCTGATGAGTAAGTGACAGGGACAGCTGAGCATTGAGGTCTTGAAGAGAGCTGCACAGCCTTCTTGTTAACAAACTAGAGCATTTACGCTTCTTACAGCCTCAGTGTGTACTTGATCTGAGTGTGGTGTGTGTATACTTGTTACAGCCTCAGTGTGTGCTTGATCTGTGTGTGGTGTGTGTACACAAGTGTGTGCAGGTCAGTGGAGGGTGGGGAGTGTCCTGCTTTGTGCCATTTTATCCCCTTGAGGCAGGTCTCCTACTGAACCTGGAGATAGGCTAGTGGCCAGGGAGCCCAGAGGACCCTTCTGTCTCTGCTGCCCACCTCCCACACCAGCACGACAGTTATGGCCACTTGTGGCAATTTATGTCGGTACTGGGGATTCGAACTCAAGTCCTCATGCTGTGCAGCAAGGGCTCTTACCCACAGAGGCATCTCCCTAGCCCCTTGCTTTTTGTTAATTTTTACTTATTTATTTCTTTAAATAAGTAAAGAATAGTGTTTCATGTCCAGACTGGCCTACATCTTGACATGTAGCCATGAAGGTCCTTGAATTCCCAAATGCCCTGCTTTAGCTTCCTGGGTGCTGGGATTATAGACAAGTGCAACCACAGCCGGCTAAGAACAGTTTCTGTAATTCTTCCAGACCAAGAATGCCAACATACTAGGATTCTGCTGGACCAGTTCTACCGAAATCGTCTTCATAACGGATCAAGGCATCGAATTCTACCAGGTATTATATCAGTTCTAGGTTTGCTAGAGAAAGCAAAGGCAGTTCAGCAGCCTGTGTTGTACCAAAAAGGTCCTGAAATCAGCCTCTTAGTTGAAGAAACATTATACAAAAAGTAAAAGTTCCTAAAAATGACTGTCAGCTACAGTTTGTACACAGTGCCAGTTTTCCTCTGGACACATGCAGTTATTATTGTTGTTTTTCACAACAGGGGGATTCCTGCACATAAACTTGTGTAGCGTGCTTTTTTCATGCATAGCAGTATGCTTTGCTGAGAGCAGCTCCGCTCTGCGGATGGTCTGCTGTTTGTCTCGCCACTTCCTGTTACAAGCTGTCTAGCTTGATTTTACTTTTTATCATTACAGTTAGGAAGTTCAGGGAGCCGGCTTACAGGCTTCTTCATATTAATGGGTGAGCAATACTTGGAACTGCATACATATGAACAGACACCATTACATTTTCACAGACATTCATACTTTGAGTAGCAGTGTGGGACTCATGTCCACATTGTTGCTGGCCTGGATCTCATTGATCTGTAGACAGTTGCCTTTTCAGAGGGAGAAAGATTCTCACTCTTAGGCCACAATCCCTTTTGGGGTGTTTGATGACCCTTTCACAAGGGTAACTAAGACCATCAGGAAACACAGATATTTGTAACTGTGTGCTTTTCTACCCGCATCCCAGTTCCTAAAATAATGACTCAGACTGAATTATTTATGAATAAATGCCTAGGTCATAGGCTTGGGCTTGTTCCCCCAACCAGCTTTTAGCTTAATTAACCCGTTTATTCTATTCTATGAGTGCCACATGGCTGGTTATCTTTCCTCAGATTCATTTGTCTGTCTCCTCAGAGTTCAGGGTGAATCCCTTCCTGAGCCTGACTTTATCCCAGAGTCCTCTTTTCTTACCAGAACCCCCATCTCTTATTTCCCGCCTCAGCAACATGGAGGAATCTTGACAGCAGTGTAAATTCAAATAATGAACATGAAGAGCACTGTAAAGTTTAAATCCATACACAGAGAAGGGGAACCCTGGGCACAGATGAATAGAGGGGCTCCCTGCAGTCATCTTTAAAGAAACCTGTGCTTGGTTGCTCTTTCAGGGTCATAGTGGGTCGCAGACATCTGAACTTCAGTGCTGAGGTATTTAAAAGCCTCTTCTGACTGTCATAGGTATAAGACATGCACATAGTTCATATTATACATATGTGTGTGTGTGTGTGTGCGCAAAATATTTATACACATAAAACAAAATAACACTGGAAAGAAAATACATTCTTTCTAGTAAGAAAGTACATCAGATCTCCACGACACAAGTTAGGTCCAGTGAGATGGGTCAGCACTCGCCACCCAGGCCTCATGGTCTGAGTTCCATCCCTCATGAGAGAATTGTTGCCCAAAAGGTGTCTTCTGATTTCCATGTGCTCACTATGACATACTCATGTCTCCATGCACATAATAACAAAGAACTCCAACATGCCCCTCAGGGCTCTCAGTGTGTGTGTCTGCGCCACACTGCACATGTAGAGGTCGGAGGGCAACTCTGTGGAGCCTTTACTTCCTTCCGTCTTTTCATGGGTTCTGGGGTCAGGTTTAGGTCAGGCGTCAGGCGCCCTTACTGAGCCATCTTTCTGGCCCTGCGTACTCTCATTTCGTGAGGTTTGGATGAGGATGTCCATGCTTTATGGCCTTGATTCCCTCTTGGTTCTTTGGCATGTTGCTGGGTGAGCTGATATCTTGAGTCTGTGCAGTGTGCTTAGTGTGTCAGAACATGGAGAGAATATTTAGATGTGCATAGATTCTGAAGTGCTGCCCTTGAAACAGTCTTATAGTGGGGTCAGGAAAAGGGAGCCTGACCTGATCTAGTGCCAGGTGGAGTGTAGATAGAGCTGGCGGCTAGGCAGGGTGGCTGACGTAATGCCAGGGGCCCTGGGATTGCTTTACTTTCTTAGCTTAATGAAAACTTCTGGTTCCTTGCTCTTAGGTGCATCGTGCCAGAGCATACGGAGGCTCAGCCATGGTTACAGTGGCCAGTCTACTGCTCTGAGCCTTCCTCAGCCTGAGTTTCTGATCTCCCGGGTTGTACTGTCTGTCAGAGTGTAGGAAGGAGTACATTACTGCTATGTGCAGTAGGCACACAGTTACCTGTGTGACCCTGGGCTGGACTTACTTGTTTTGGTTTTTGGTGGTGTTGGGGACTGAACTGGAGCCTCATGTGTGCTATGCAAGCTCTCTTCCACGGGGCTTCTCCCGGACCTCGGCCTTGAGCGTTCTTTATTTAATTTGCTGTAGCAGTCTTTTAACATGAAGACTCCTTTCCTTGACCTTGGTCCTAGGTGTCGCCTGAGAAGCGAAGTCTCAAACTCCTGAAGAGCCACAACATCAATGTGAACTGGTACATGTACTGTCCCGAGAGCACCGTCATCCTGTTGTCCACCACAGTCCTTGAGAATGTCCTGCAGCCTTTTTATTTCAGGGTAAGAGCGAGCCCCAGCCCCTTAAAATAACTCCCGCCCACTTCAGTCATATGAACCCCTCATTTCAGACCACTAGAGGGTGCACTTCACCATCCCAGAAGTCCAAGGACGTTCTGTGGGGAAGCATGGAAGACAGTCTTGATTACTTTAATGTTGGGCAGGCTGTACCATGGAAGGAATGGCCTAAATGTTTCTAAACTTTCCCCTAAACAGGCTGGCACCATGTCGAAGCTTCCCAAGTTTGAGATTGAGTTACCAGCTGCACCGAAGTCAACTAAACTTAGCCTTTCAGAACGAGACATTGCGATGGCAACCATGTATGTCTGTCTTCAGAGGGCTCCTATGTGTAATTGCCCTTCGTGACATAGTGATAGGGTGTATTAGGAGCTCAGAGTAAAGGATCCTTAGAAGGAATAACAAGGACTTCCCTGTACGTATGTGTGTGCACATCAGAGGCCATAAGAGGGTGTCAGGTCCCCTGGAAATGGAGTTACAGCTGGCTGTTAGCTGCCATGTAGGTGCTGGGAACTGAACCTGGGAGCTGAGGTGTGACTTAGTGCCGTAGAATGTACTTTCCTTCTCTCTGTTCTCTGGTCGGCCACTTAGTTCAGGGAGCCAAGAAGTGAGTGCAGTTCTGGGTGGAAAATGGCAGGCAAGGGCGGAGCTCATTGCTGTAGTCCACTCCACAGCTGCTCACAGCAGCACCCAGTAGGTACATCTACTGTGAAGAGTGCCTGGCCCATCCTTTTATATGGGACATGTCCTCATTCTGTGAAAGGAAACACAAAGCTAGAAGTCGAATAACCAGTGGGTATGGAGACTGTTGACCTGTATTTCCTCCCTGCTTTGGAATTCCGTGCTTGGCTATGTGGTGTTGTTCTTCCAGAAGACTGTAGTCCAGCTGTATGTAGGAGGCTCCTACTACCCCTTTAAGGCTGGGTCGGAACTCGTTATGTAGTCGTTATGTAGACTTGAACTTCTGATCCTCCTGAGTGTTGAAATTCTGAACATAAGCCACCATTCTTAGTTTATGGCATGCAGGGGTCTCAAAGCAGGGCTTTGTGCAGCTAGGCAAGCCTTACTCTACCAGCTCAGCTACATACCCAGCGGGGAGAAGGACTTTGAAGTGGCCAACAATGACTTGTTTCTCTCTCTGACAAGATACGGGCAGCTGTACGTCCTCTTCCTGCGCCATCATTCTCGGACCTCCAATAGCACGGGAGCGGAGGTGGTGCTGTACCATCTCCCACGGTACGTCTGTCGCATGTTCTCTTCTCTCTTTGCTTTTAAATTGAACTAAGGCTTGCTGACCTCTTTCTCTGACCTCTGTGTTGTCTTACAGAGAGGGTGCGTGTAAAAAGATGCACATACTGAAGTTAAATAGGACGGGAAAGTTTGCCCTAAATGTAGTGGACAACCTGGTAGTTGTCCACCATCAGGACACAGAGGTAAAGTCTTAAGTGGGAAGCTGCCATCGTCTGTGTGGGGCCTTTTAATAGGCTTAGTGAGAACTGGCAGACCTGAATAAGGTCAGAAAAGAGCTTAAGCTCAAAGGAATTAACAGTTTAACGGATTCCCTAGCAGTTTACTAAAGCCTATTTCAGTTTGGGGATGCAGCTTGCTAGGTAGAATGCCTGCCCAGCTCGTCCCATCCCAGCTCGTCCCATCCCACCATTGCTTAAAAACCAGCCGTGATTACCCCAGCGCTTGGGAGATAGAGGCAGGAGATCAGAAGTTCAAACAAAATCTTCTTTAGCTCTGTAGTGGGTTTGAGGGCAGCTAGGGCTACATGAGCTGCTGTCTTAAAAAAAACCAAAGAAATTAAAAACTTTGAGAAAATATCATTTGATTTGATCTTTGGACTCTTACTCGACTGAGCCAGCTGAGCTGGGACCTACTGCAGATCCTGGTGTCACTTGAGTCTGTGGCCTTTGTTTCATGTGTGGGTGTGGATAACAGTATCTGACCATCATGTTTGGATGCTGTCGGGCCCATTGGTCTGGGACAAGTCTTGCTTTTTCAAATGGTTAATTGAGCATCTGGTAGTAGGCAAGCCACACTTTGCCCCTACTTTCTTGGAGGGTCCTACTGCTATGTCTCTGAATAATGAAGATGTTTCAAGTTCAAGTGAAAAAGATCTGCCTGTCTCTGAGATCTTACAAGGAAGCAGGAAGCATCTGTGAAAGCAGTAACAGAGGGAAAGAGTGCAGTGATGTGCACGGCAGTCCTCTGAGGGAGAGCTGGGCTGGGGGTGGCTGCAAGCACAGGCTTCCAAACCAGCAACAGGTGATGTGTTCGCCCCTACTGCAGACGTCAGTGATATTTGACATCAGGTTACGGGGCGAGTTCGATGGCACGGTTACCTTCCATCATCCTGTGCTTCCAGCCCGATCAATTCAACCTTACCAGATCGCCTTGGCAGGTAAGAGAGATTCTGGGAACTCTCTGCTGTGTTTTCCCACAGGGCCATGTTCTTGTTAGAATCTTCTGGGCTCGTGATCAGAATGGGACAAGGATCACGGGGAATCCCTGAAGTGCTTCATTTTGCAGAGGAACATTTGTTTTCGGATGCTGGGGATTGAACTCAGGACCTTAACATCTCCTGTTTCCGTGTTTCTGTAACCCTGGGATTCAGCTGACTGTGGCTGAATAATTTTAATGGGGTTACATGCCCCTGCCTTTTCATACTCTGTGTTACGGTTATTATTATTTTTTTTAGATTTGCTTTTATTTATGTGTTTGTGTGTGTCTGCATGTCTGTGTGAGCATGTGTGAATGGGTGTCAGAAGGCAGAGAGGGTACTGGATCCCCTGGAGCTGGAGATACATGCAGTTGTGACTCTAAGGATGTGGACGCTCAGGACTGAATTCAGGTCCTGTGTTAGTGCAACAAGAACTTTTAACCACTAAGCCACTTCATCAAACCCTTTTGTTTGGTTATAGTAGATGTGGCCATTGGTTAGTCACAGTAACAGCTTAGAGGTATGGTTCTTGAGTTTATTCTAGATCATTCTTACTACTAAGGTAGGGGAGGAAGTCAGGAGAGAAGTAGGTCAGGAGTTCAGAAAAGAAATAATCCTCATTCATTACAAGCCTCTGATAATACTGTGTTACTGTAATTTTATAGGAGACTGCAGTCCAGTTAGCTGATTGAAGCCCCCAATCTGTTTTGTTAGGAGGCACACTTGTCAGTCAGCTGCCCTGTAGCAGTTCTCAGCCTGTGATTTCTTTGTGCTTTTTGTACAGACAGTTGAGAGCCAAGCTCTAGGTGGTAGATTGATCAGCAAGTGTTCAGCCTTTGAGCAGCTGGCTCATCTTATGGGCTCAGCAAAAGGTCCAGTGGGAAGGAATAGCTGGCACTCACAGGTATCTGATGGCCTTAACTGGCTTCTATGTGCTTTCTGGCATCTGGCTTTTCCTGGATAATAACATTAGCAGTAAGGAACAGATGATAGCAAATTATTGACATGGGTAAAACCACTGCAAACATGTAAAAGCCTCAACTCTGATCCAGTAATAAAGGAGCAATAAACAGGCTAGTTGCTTGACCAAGGTGCTAATTGAAGTGGATCAGATTAGTCCAGGAAAGACTGATGGTAAGAGGTCAGGAATCCATGGGTTCCTGGGGTTTTAGGCAGTCTGGGCAGGTGAGCATGCCTTTCCCTTTCCTGCTGGACCATAAGCCCCTGGGAAATCTGAGACTGTATTGCCCACCTGGCACTGTCATTGGGTGGGTATGTATTTACAAGCTGATTTTTAGAGATATATTGGTTTTGTCTTGCTGAACAGGTGGCTTGTATTTGACTGTCACAAACCTGGGGATCACCTGGGTCTCTGAAGATTGAAATGCTCATGCTCTCCTGAGGCCCATGATAGGCAGTGGAATTTTCCTCTTCAGTTCTTTTGTGCCAGTGTTTTGCTGAAGCTTGTCTGACTGTGCTGGTCCTCATCTGGGAGTGGGGTGTGTTAGAATGACTGTCTTACGTATGCAGCTCGCTAGCTCTGCCTTCTGACAGTAGCTGGGTGCAGAACTGGGAGTCCTGTTTAGCTTGAAGAGTGCTCTCATTTCCCTAGGCTGCATGACAGGCAGCAGAACTGGTTGGAATGAGTTCCTGTCATGTGAGGGGGGGGTGCTTCTTAGGTGGGCCCTCTTATGCCTAGATTGTTCAGTGCAGTGCAGAGCAGAGCATCGGGTAATGGAGCTCATTGTTAAGCTGTTAAACACAAGCCATCTTCATTTGAACCATCAGTGAATCTGGGTATTCCTTTTGAGCCATCTGGTCAATTTCTTAGGGTTTTAATATACACATTTAAATGGTGATGCATCCTCAGGGCTGGAGACGTGGCTATTGGTTAAGAGCATTTGCAGAACTTGCAGGGGACCTGGGTTTGGTCTCTGTACCCATGTGGTGGTGGACAACTGTCTGGAACTCCAGTTTGAGGGTATCCAGCATCCTCTCTGGCCTCTTCAGGCACCAGACATGGATGTGGCACACACACACATTTGGGCAAAACATAAAACATTTAAAAAGTAAACCTTAAAACCAACCACCGTGAGGGAAGCTGACACATGCCTCTTCCTGGATACATTTCCTCGGACTGCAGCTGACGCCCTCCCTCTTCTTGGCCGGGTGTGTCATTAGTGAGACAGGATTGTCCACTTCCTCCTCCTCCTCACCTAACTGCAGTCAAGTCACGGCTGCTGGAGGCATTATAAATTCTTTTCATGGCTCAGTTCTTGTTCTGGCAGGTTTCCCGACTGCCTCCTCACACTTGTGTTCTCTGTTTGCAGGTCCTGCTGCCGTGACCAGCCAGTCTCCTGTCCCCTGTAAACTCTGTATCCTCACAAAGGTTGTGGTACTGTGCACTAAGGGGATGTGTCTCTGCCCCACAGCTGAAGCTACTCTGGGGTGGCAGGCCCTCTGTGGCCTCAGGAGGTGGGGGTCGGGCAAGTGCTGAGGGAAATGGGGTTTCCTTTTAGTACCCAATGTTCCCAATATGAAATTTCCTTAACATACAGATTCCTCTTCATGGATCGTCTTTCAACCAGACATCATTATTAGTGCAAGCCAAGGTAGGTCTGAGGGCATTGCCAGGATAGAAAAGCACGTGCCCACTTTAGTCCTGCCAGAGTCATTTCAGTATGAATCTTTGAGGTGACCCCTCTCCTCGGTCTTGACAGTAGGATTGCATCTCACCCTATAATCCTCTGCAGGTTTTTTTTTTTTTTTCAAGAGCATGTATGATTCCTACAGCTAAAGTGACTAATGGCTAATCCTAGTTTGATTCCCATAGCCATTTCAGGAAAGCTGGCCATGGTGAGTGGTCTGCATTCTCACTCCTTTGCCCCACTCCCCATGTTCCTGCCTAAGACGCCCGTCCCTTATCCAGTCTGATGGCAACAGTTCCTTCAGCCTGTTGTCTCTTCCTGGATAATTGCCTGTGGCTGTGAGAAGGTTGCATTAGTCTCCATCATTTTGAGTGTTCAGTCTCATCCTCTAAGGTTCTTAAGTAGACACCCACTGCATACAGGGAGTTCACTTCTCTTCCACACACTGACAATAGGACCAGCTCTTGGAAACTGAGAAAGTTATTTTTGATGTGACATGTCTTTCCCTCATGGCACTCTGGTGGCACCAGCTTGCCTGTTGCACTCGAATAGGCTGATGGGGATTTTACTGGCCGTTTGTGAGGTTACCTCTTGCACCCATGAGCCAGTATAGGAGAAACTCAAGTACTTGGTATACAGCTGATGAGGGGGGTAGGCGCATTGGAAGGGAAGGAGGCCTCTGAGATTGAGCTGCTGTCCTTGTCTCCATGGAGACAGCCATAGGTGCGACTCTCAGTGCAGTTCTTCACTCATTAGAAATCAACCAAGTTTTCTGAGATAGCATGACCGTCAGGTCTTCCACAGCCAGCCACCTTCCTGGACATCCTGGCTCCATGTTGGTTCAGGAGATAAGGTCTGTCCTTAACCTGGAGAGGTTGGGGCGTTCTTTGTTGGCTTTGGTTCTGGCTTGCACACATTGATGAACATACTGCCTCTTAACATCCAGGTTACCTCTGGAACCTGCAGGTGAAACTTCAGCCCATAGTGAATCTCTTGCCAGATAAAGGAAGATTGATGGACTTTCTCCTCCAGAGGAAGGAGTGCAAGGTGGTCATTCTGTCTGTCTGTTCACAGAGTAAGTGCACTGACCCCTCCCCATGGTCTGTGGAAAGCACCATCCCTTTATTTAAATTACACCCATGTGCGTACGTATATAGGCACGTGTCATGGTACACATGTACATGCCATGGTACGTGTCTGGATCTCCAAGAATGACTTACAGGAGTCTGCTCTCCTTCCATCAAACTCAGGCAATCAGGCCTTGTGGCCTGTACTTATTACCTGCTGAGTCTTGCCAGGGTGCCCCAACCCCACCTTACATCTGGAAATTGATCATGCCTTTTGCAGTCAGGCCCAAATACTTGAAGGATGGATTCTTAACCCATAGGAAGGATGGAAATCCACACAGAGCTTGTAGACTTTGACAGAAACCAGCCAGTAGGCATGTACTCCAGTGAAAGCTAATTATATCCTCTGGTGACACTGCCTGGCTTGTTTCCTCGTCACTTGCAGGGATCCTGACTGACTTTAACATTCCCTTGAAGGTCCTTCCAGGCAGGGTTTGCATTGGTCGCCCTTTGAGATTGCTTGTCATCAGCTCACTGGGATTCGATTACAGCGGGTCTAATGCCTGCATTGTCCTTTCCAGTGCTGAGTGAGTCAGACAGAGCCACGCTGCCTGTGATAGCCACGGTGTTTGATAAACTCAACCATGAGTATAAGAAGTACTTGGATGCTGAGCAAAGCCACACAACGGTAAGGTAGGCCGTGTTGGAGGAGCCCCACTGTGTGACATGGTTACACTGAATAATGGCAGAGGGCAAGGTGACAGTGGCATGCCCGAGTCCCCACATGCAGCAGGCTCAAGGCTTCAACTCAATACCTTTACTGTTTCTGCTTTTTAAAATCTGCTTGTGCTTATATGAGGATATGTTGTAGACAGTCAGACTTGGCTTTTGATAGAGCCTGCACTTAGCAAACTAGAGGTGTGATTTCTTTCCACTGTTGGCTTTCTCCTTTGCAAATATTTACAAACATCCGGTTATCTAGAGGGAAGCTTGGGAAGGTGTGTCCAACATGCAACATGTACTTGTATGACAAAAGTAAATTCTAAAAGATGCTGTTTATTCCAAATAAGTATGAATGAATGCATATATACATTTGTTTGTTTTTTTGTTTTGTTTTGTTTTAGATAGGATTTCTCTATGCTGCTGTCCAGGCTGGTCTTGAACTCAGAAAACCTGCCTCCCGAGTGCTGGGATTAAAGCATGTGCCACTACACCTGGCCAAAATAACTTTATTTGACACTTTGACACTTTGCTATGTCTGCAGTGTTGTTTTCTCTCACTCCCACTGTTACCTTCCTCATCCCTGGTCACCCTGTGTCCTCATCCCCGGTCACTCCTCCTACCTGTGCTCTCATCCCCGGTCACTCCCTTCCTTCTGTCTTCCCCCTCCTCCTTACTTTATTGGCTTTGTTTTATGACTCACTGATTTTAATGAGGACTGTCTACAAGCACAGATTTGCAATGTCCCTTGGAGCCTGGTGGGATCACTGTTGGGTACTCAACCGAAGGCCAGACTGTCTCTTCCCAGATAGTTTGGCAGGGAGGTTTAGGGTCCTGTGAGCCCCTCCCAGGTCTGTAATTGACTGCTGACAGGGCCAGTGTATTGCAGTTGTCGTGAGGTGTTTGTGATGTCTGTGTCAAGCTCTATGGATGGTATTTTGTAGCCCTTCCTGTCTTCTTTCCACCACCTCTTCTATGATGTTCTCTGAGCCTCACCAAGGGCTGAGTATTCAACGGTCAGTTATCCTCAGCATCTGGAGCAGCACCCGTCTCTGTACTCACTGCCATTTACTGACAGGGCAGTGAGGTTTACCCTAAGATTAGAAACAAAGGCTATCCTAGGCTACTGCCTCCATAAGTGAGTCATTGGCTAAGTACCAGCACCATGCATTTCAGTTAATAGACAGCATGTGTTCAGTGAAAGGTATGGAAAATGACTGTGGTTTATTACTAGGTAAAAACTTAGTACTTCCGTTTTTCTAAAACAAGAAAGAAATTTGGGACAAGTGGGAGAGATTACTTACAGGACGTGCTTAGCAACAGTGGACATTGTTTTAAACAACAAACTGAGAACCCCGTTTTGCTTGGCTATTTGAGGTTAGTGAGTGACAGGCTGCTGAAGGCCAGGTTGTCACCTCTGTCCTTGTTCTGTGTCTGGGTGTGCCTCCTTCTTCCTCCTCAGTCCTTCTGGTGGTGTCCTGGGCCTTGGAGTCAGTGGGTTTGAGCCTAGTGGCAGACCTTGGGCTTTGCCAGACTGTGATCATTAGATGTCATGAACAAGCTGTTCACATTGAAGCTGTGTCTGCTCACTAGAGACCACACAGCTGTCATCTCTGGGAAGCTCTGGCTTACTGTTGAATAATTACACTGGTCTGAGGCTGTGACTTGGTGGTCAAAATGTAGAGATTGGTGAGGCCCTGGATCCATTTCAAAGACTGCAGAAGTGAATTTTAAAATGCCAACATATACTCGGTGCAGGCAGCGCTCCTTTACAGAGCTTCCTGAATGACAGTGCAGCTGGCCAAGAGTGAAGGAGTCAGGTCTTGGGAGGTTGGGAAAGGTGTGACTAGCCTGTCATCTAATTGCAGTCTCCCTCAAACCCTGAGGTGTTTGCCAGAGCACCAGGTCTACCATGGGGAGAGTTTTGTCTCACTTGTCAGGTGTCAGGCTTGTGTCTAAAGTCTTGGGTTAACTGTAGTGAGTATCATTTCTGTGGAAGATGACTAAGGTCACAAGCTGTCCCACTGTAGGCAGTAGAAGCAGGGCAAAGCCGGAGCAACCTGCCTCTCAAAAGGCCTGTGCGGACCCAAGCAGTGGTGGACCAGTCTGATGTGTACACACACGTGCTGTCGCCATTTGTGGAAAACAAGGTATGTAATGGTTTCTGGCCTGCCCAGTGGGTTCCCGGGGCAGACAGGAGCCACACTATGGTTAAGTGATCGGTATTGCCCTGGGAGAGGGCCTGGGGCTGTGAGGTTGTCATCTAGCAGATGCAAGACATGGTCACTAGGGCATATTGTTCCTAAGATTTGTCTTAACACCAGCAGATGGAAACTGGACTTTCCTGGGATCAGTGGGCTGTCTGTAGCTCCTTTTGCAGCGGATATCACAAGACCCCCTTTCCTCCGTAGGAGACGCCACACAAGTTTGTGATAGCTGTGCTGATGGAGTATATTCGCTCTCTGAGCCAGTTTCAGATTCCAGTGCAGGTACCGTCAGAGGGGGGCATCTCATTGCTCCTAAGTCAGAGAGGGATGCGATGGCTGAAGAGTGCAAACCCCTGGGTGACTTACGTGCCGGTTCTCAGTGGGAATGGGGCATTTGGTTGAGAGTGCTGTTGCAGCTAAGCTATAGGAATGTGGCGCAGCAATGTTGGTTCCCCTCCTCCTGTGTCCCCAGCACTACTTACACGAACTGGTCATCAAGACACTGGTCCAGCACAGCCTCTTTTACACGCTCCACCAGTTTCTGCAGTACCATGTGCTCAGCGACTCCAAGCCTTTGGTCTGTATCACTAGATCCCCATTTGTAGTCCCTAACCTTCCAGTGGGAGCCTTCCACTGAAGCTAGCTGAACCCTGTCTTTCAGGCCTGCTTGCTGCTGTCCCTAGAAAGCTTTTATCCTCCTGCCCACCAGCTATCTCTGGACATGTTGAAGGTAACTGCCCTGCCACAGCTTCAGGTGTCACCAGCAGCAGTCCTTCCCGTGGTTGCCCTGACCACTATCTGTCTGTCTTCCAGAGACTTTCAACAGCAAATGATGAGATAGTAGAAGTTCTTCTGTCTAAACACCAGGTGCTGGCTGCCCTAAGGTTCATTCGGGGTATTGGTGGCCATGACAACATTTCTGCGCGCAAATTCTTAGATGCTGCTAAGCAGACTGAGGATGTCATGCTCTTCTATACCATATTCCGATTCTTCGAACAGCGAAACCAGCGTTTGCGAGGGAACCCGAGCTTCACACCAGGTACGGGAAGGCCCAGGGTGAGCACAGACCATGGGCGCTCTTGTAAAGGACAGGCCTGAAGATCACTCTTAGAAGAATCAGGGACAGGAATGCACATGGTGTCGAAGGGTTTTAAATGGCTTGGGGCTGAAGCAATAAAACAGGATGCAAGAGAATGAGCTTATGCACACACAGTGCAGATGGCAGGAGTGACGGGTCAGGGATCCTCTGGTCTCACAAGGATGTCAGCTCTGCAATAGAATGACCTCAAAATGGAGGGAGAGGTATTTTGTTAAAGAAAATAAGTTAAAACCCAGCATCTAACCCATGAGCGCTGTCTGCATTCTGTCTTCCCTGCAGGAGAACACTGTGAAGAGCACGTTGCCTTTTTTAAGCAGGTTTTTGGAGAACAAGCTCTGATGAGGCCTACAGCATTCTGAAACCCCTCAGTAGGGTTTATTGTTTTTAATATGAAAATGTACAAAGTTAATTTATTGCATTAATAAAGCTCTTTAAGCTACAAAAATGTTGTGATAAAGTACTTACAGCATCCTCAAATGTTGCTAACTCCCAAAAAAAAGGAGACAGCATGGGGACTAGCTTTTCAGAGTTGGGGATCAGGTCACAGTTGTAGCCACTGAACTGTGAAGTGGAAACTTAAGGTTCTTTGGAAAGTCAGTTGTGTTGGGGCTAACATTTCGCTGAAGCAGACACAGGTGAAAGACTAGGGCAGACTTGTGAAGGACAGGCATGTATTGGTCTGCCTTACATTGTGTAGTTGGGACTCCACAGAGAGAGAGAGAGTTAGCTGTGTAACGCTTGGTCTCGAGTCTTCGCTGGGAGAGCACAGCTGAGAACTTCTGGCGTTCCAGTTGGCCCTGTCTCTCCTGCTGACTTGTGCCAATTCAGCTGAGGCCTGGCTCTTCCCATTCGTGCCACTGCTGGTGTTAAGTGTTTGCCAGTGGGTCGAGCTATCACTGCCGACCTGTGAACTGAACTGCTGGTTTCCTGACAATGCAGATGGATTTGCTCCAGAGAACCATTTCTAAACAGCTCCACTTCCCCTGTATCCTTTCTTTCCCACTCTGGTGGGTGATGGGCTAGAAGGGAGGTTAAAGTGTTTAGTAACCATCATTAAAAGTTGGCGTTGAAAAAAAATTAAAGTTATAGAACTGTCCTTCCTTGTGCCCAGGATGAGGGTTCTTAGCCTGTAGGGCTGGCGACTATTGCCTTCAGATTCCTAACACTGCTTCACAAGTCAGGTGGGCATTCCTGAGTTTAAAACTGTGGGTGGAGCTGCATTTGCCACAGCTGTGACACAGCCAGCAGCCAGCTCAGCAGTGACAGTGCAGCTGCCCTGCAGTGACCATGACCTATCCATAGACACAAAGTCACCAAAGCCTGCTACAAGGCTAAAAGTTGAGGAGGCGTTCTCTCTCTGTCCCTTTGTATCGCTCTTGGTTGGTGTGTCTTTTAGCTTTATTTACCGACGGTCCTGTGTGAGACAAAAGAAAAGAAGTGTAAGCAATCTCTTAGGCATGGAAACCAGTCCATGGTTTTGTTGATTTTTTTTCTATTTCATTTTTTTGTGTGTGGGTGTTTTGTCTGCATGTATGCCTATGTACAACATCCATGTAGTGCTCCAGAGGCCAGAGGAGGGTGTCAAATTCCTTCAGACTGCAGTTAGATAGTTGTGAGCTGCCATGAGGGTGTTGGGGACTGAACTTGGGTCCTCTGGAAGAGCAGCCAGTGTCTTTCTTAACCGCTGAGCCATCTCTCCAGCCACCACAGCCACACAAACAAGGATTCTGCAAGGGTAAGTTTCATCTCACAGAAGCAGCAGTGAGCCTAGGCCTCCACGGGCCTAAGAAAATGACCTGGCTAACTGAGAAGCCCTGGGGAAGGTTTTGCTTTTTCCTTCTATAGTTTTATATGCAGTATGAGTTAGCAGGTCGCTGTCAGTACAAACTCAAATACTTCAGGAATGTCCAAGTTTAAACTTTTCTCTTTGAGCCAGGGTCTTTCAGCCTAGGCTGGCCTCAAACTGTCAGTGACTTTGAACTTTGGATCCTTCCTGCTTCCACTCCTTTGTGCTGGGATTACAGGCTTATGACACCACGCCCAGTTAACGGGATTTCCTGCCATGCCCTTGAGAAGAACTAACTGCTCTTACCTATGTAACTGAGTAAGACGGGAAGAAAAACTAGTCCATGAGTGGCTCCGAGTAAGACCATGGCTAAGTACATCCTGAAGTAAAATATCTCAAAAATTTGAGATTTGGCAAAGGCCAACACCACGATCCCTCCAAACTTCGTAAGTGTGATTCCACTGAATACCTGGAGAGGTAGAAGTGAGCTGTTAGCCTGTTGCAAGTAAGCATCTATCGTCACACAAACCTTCCTTAGCAATCAGTGTCCAAAGGGCCGTGGGGCAGCCACACAGCTACCTCGTACCTAAAATTGTCTGGCCATCTGCGTTGTGAGCCTGGTTGAAAAGATACGTCAATCCAAGGACGTTTGAGTGCAAATGTGTGAAGGTCAGAGGTCGACTTTGGGTGTCTTCCCCAACGGCTCCCCACTTTTCATTGAGCCCGCTCAAAGGATAATCGGAGCTCAGATGGCTGGACTGGCTGGCCCGTGGGCTGCAGGGATCCACCCATCCTGTTCACAGCGCCAGCGTCAGAGGTACGTACTACAGCACCCACCTTACATGAGTGCTAGGGGCTCAGGTCTCCCAGCCCAGGAGTAAACCTGAGAGCCATACATTTTCTCAGGAAACTATCTTGGCCTTTTTGGTTAAAATCAAGCCGTCTGAACAAGGCAGACTCTAAGACGGAAACTTAGAAGATTGTTGTGTGGGTCTGCAGCGGACAACTCTGACAATCAGCTCTCATCTTGCCAAGCAAGCTTACCTCGGACCTGCTGGCCTGGAAACCGTAATAAGGACCTGAAGTTGCTCCAAAGCAAAGGGAGCAAAGGCTTACGTGTTCACTTGACTGACACTTTCTACAGTGGCAAAGCAATTGGTGGGGAACAGCAGGATGAAGGGCTGGGTCAGGGACCTCCAGGCATCAACACCACACAACCGGGTGGGGTCTGGAACTCACGAGACCCCTTGTGTCACCATAGAACCGGCTTCCAGCTCTCTCAAGTCTAATGAGTCCTAAATTTCCTGCTTAAGCCATTTGATTGTCTAAGAGAGAGCGCACAAGCTAGGACAAGTCTGAGGGATTTCAGATCTGTTCCAGACATAGCTATTAAGTGAATCGTGTGAGAATTTGTCATTGCTGGGAGCTGCCATTTACAGAATGGATCCAGATTGTTTTATCCTCTGAAATAGCCGGTCACTGAAGCAGCATCCCCGTTGCCAGCCCCACCCATCCCGGGGCCGACAACACTCACACAACTACCCATGTGGGCCAGCGCCTCCTCCGCCCGGCTCACTCGGCTTCCTTTGGTACTCATTGTGAATGCTCTTGTTATGTGGCTGCAGAACTCCACAGAAATGCCGCAGCTCTGGAATAAAGCGTCCCCATGAGAACAGGTCTTTTCCAGCTGAAAATCTCCCAAATTACAGGAGGAAACTCTGGGTCCTGAAGGCTCTACCCAGGGCTTCACTTTTCTATAGTGTCTTGGTTTTGATTAGGGGAATTTTTGGAAACTTCCTAAGGTTACCTACCCTTCCCCACTGAGCCAGCACACTGCCAATCCATCACTCTGAAGGTGTTCTGAGTGTGTACCTTCCACTGATACTGTTTCAAGCCGCCCCCTTCGCCCCCTTCATTTTTCTGTATAGCCTCAGCTGTCCTGAAACTCGCTGTGTAGACCAGACTAATCTCAAACTGCAGAGATCCACCTGCCTCTGCCTCCTGAGTTTAAAGGTGTGCGCCACCATGCTGGCTACATCTTCAATACTTCCTAAGTACCTGTATGCTGGCAACTGTACAGGAAGCCCTACAGAATACCCTGGGAAGACAGACTCGGGTGTCTTAATGTCATCGGCTACATGGCTTTTTGTTTTCATGTAGCCAAGTGGCCCCTGTGTTTCAGGCCACTTTAGGACTTTCGTGAAATCCAAGGAACAATTCATGCAAGACTCACGGGAGCTAGGGACAAAGTGAGAATAGACCAGGACTAACCATCACCAAGTTGACCAAGGAAACAGCGTTCAGACTGATGCCCCACAGCCACATAACACCAAACATGTTGACCAGGATCATGGCTATGGTGACACACATGATGACTGCAGACCACAGCTCACAGCCCAGAACCACCAAGGTCACCAGAAAGATGGAGCCCAGAGACACACTGAGGTTAAAGATGGTGTCATCAACAATGGTCAGGTACTGTTCATAGAAGACGTAGAACACACTGGGGAGGAGAGAGATGGTTAGAACGTGTCCTCCTGGGGTCTTCACCCCACCCTGACAGACCCCAGAAAACCACCTGAGATTGGCACCATGCACCTAGAGCAAAGCCACTGACGTCCAAAGGACGGCCACATAGTAACCCCAAATGCGTTCTTACATAGACCTTTTTAGCTACCTTATAAACACTTCCAAAATAATTCCATAGGATATGTGGAAAAGAAAGAAACCAGTCAGGTCTGTTCTGGGGACTACCCTGGGCTGTTTCCCACAGGGTTAACCCAACTCTGCCTGAGAATTAGGACACCTACTGCAGAAGTCTGTGAAAAGAGGCTGCCATTCTTTAACCACACTTAGAGTTTGAGAAAACCGATCATTTGCTTGCTCTGCCTTCCTTATTTTTCAGAGAGAAAGCAGCAGCAACATTAACAATAACAAAACACTAACCCCAGCAAATGAAGTCAGTATCAGAGCAATGTCCCAAGTAATGAACAGGCAGGGATCCCTGCCAGCATGTCCCTTGTGCAAGGTCCACTCTCTTGTGTCTCTTTGGGATGGGATAGCACACTAAGTTCTGTGTTCAGTCCTTAGAGCACAGCAGAGGCTAAAGACTCTGCCCCACTCACCTCAGTGCCCCTCATACACCACTCTTGGTTGAGGATAGAGCAGGTGTCAGAATGAGAGCTAAGGATCTGCACCCCCCCAGGACCCCCCCTTACCTGTATGGGAACACACGGTAGTCACTCCCCTTAGAACGCATGGTTTCCGTGATGTTACTGGCTATAAGCCGAGCTTTCTTCATGGCATCAATGTAGTCAGCAGAGGTCTTAAGTATGGTGTGGTAGGTCATGAAGTAAGTGGCCCCAATGTAAGTGCCATCTCCCACAATGTTAACAGCTGAACTGTAAGCAGCATGTCCCCTGAGGAAGAGGTAGTGGGTGTCAGAAAGGCTATGGGCGGCATATGAGCACTCTGAGTGAAGTCACATGGCTCTGAGGCCACACGGATGAAGGAGGCCTCCTGTGAAGGGAATCTGGAAGGCACTGCCTTGTCTTACCGCTGTGGTTTGGTGCATAGCTGCTCTTGTTTCTCTATCTGGTTCCATTCCAAACCAAACATAATGCAGAGCTGATCTGTTACTGCTGTGTAAAAAGAGGTGAGAGAGGGCAAGAACCCGGCCGGACTAAAGTCCAGACCTCACCTTCACCTCTGTAACTGGGCATACCAGCGCATTCAGACTCCAAGCCTGGGAGTGCTAACCAGTCAAGGACAGTGGGGGGGGGGGGACAGGACACTACACAGTGGACACTCCCTTCATATTCCAAGCCTGGGAGTGCTAACTAACCAGTCAAGGACAGTGGGGGGGACAGGATACTACACAGTGGACACTCCTTGGCTACTGCTCCCTAACAAATGAGTTCCAAAGAACCCCCGTGAAGAAAATTCCAGAATAACCTCAATATTAACAAGAGAGGCAGTCTTTGTTAGAACTAGCAGAAGTCACCGCACAAACAAGAGAAAGGACTGCTCGAATGGAGGCTGTTTTTCCAGAGTTTCTCTGTGTAGCCCTGGCTGTCCTGGAACTCAGAAATCCGCCTGCCTCTGCCTCCCGAGTGCTCAGACTAGAGGCACTTGGCACCACCATCTGGCTCAAATGTGGATTCTTACAAAAACCAAGTATATCCATCACACACACATGGTATTCAACTCTCACCTATAAAAGCTTCTGAATCAATCCTCTTATCTTTACTATTTCTGGGCCAGACATCCTGGCTGCTGTCCATGTGGGCAATGGGTGGCCCGGCTGGCTGAGGATTTAGATAGCTCACCCCCCTCACAAGGCTGGGGTGACAGGGATTCCAAAGCAAAGATGCTATCTCTAAGCCCATTGCCACAATGGGACTGTGTGGGTCTCTCACTCGCCAGTGTTTACCTTTGCCTCTACTTCATGATATGCATGGGAATCTGCCTCCATTCATAGCCCAGGGTAAGGACAGGAACCAAGAACAGAAAATGAGTGCCCAGTGAAGATTAAACCGTCTGAAGCCTGAGGAGTTTTCTTTAAATGGTGTCTAGGACGAGGCAGAGGAGCGCTTTCCCACAAGCCTGCTCCATCCAGACTCTGCTTCTCTCTTCAAGTTGAAGCTGCAATGAATGCTTAGCTCACAGAGCTCCCTGGCACTTACCCTTTGCCACACTTGGGGTTGGGGTTATCAGAAAGGAACATGGGCAGGAATTTCATGAATTCTTTTCCCTGAGGCCTCTGTTTGCCCTCTGGAGTCAGAGGTCTGCATCGGACACAGGTTGGGTCAATCACTGGCAAAAGAGGAAAGCCAATCATTAGCAAAATGGGAGTCAAGGCTTAGACAAAGCAGCAGCAACAACAAACACTTGAGACTTTAACACGAGTTTGTCTTGTACCTTTCCCTCCTCCAAAAGCCTCAGCTTCATGTGGCTTCAAGGCTTGCTAAGTGACAGGCTCGAGCAGGCCACACAGCAAAGCCCTCCTGGACCTGAGTGCTCTGCTTTGCAGAACACCTAAGAGCCCAGGACTCGTGTTCTTGAATGCAGCACTTACAAAGCAGCAGGAGAAAGCACACATTTGAACAGACACCAGCTGGCTTAAGAAAGCAGTAAGTGTGCTCTGCACAAATGAGAAGTCTGACTGGGGACCAAGCCCTTGATGTGTCCTTGCTTGATGCAGCTCTGAGTCACATGTGTGACTGGGCACAGGACAATGACAGAACACTGACAAACAGGCAAAAGGGAAAATGAAATGGCTAAGCAATGCTACCATTTTTCTGAAATTAAAAAGAAAAAAAAGAAAAGTCTAGAAAATGAGATGGAAATACCAGAAGCGTTGCAGAACTGGTGAGTGACATTGTAGAGTCTACAGCAGGAGGACTGTGGTGAGATCCAGTCAAAGTAATCGTCAATCCAGGATGAGGGAGTGAAGCCTACTCGGGTGCTGGAGAGAAGAGAAGACAGTGATGGGCTTGTCAGGACTCCTGCGAACTCCAGCTCCTTCCCTCCATGTGACATTGCTACATGACTGACCAAACCTTCCAGATAACCCATGGCCAATGAGCCCACTTTGATGGCCAATGAGCCCACTTTGATGGCCAATGAGCCTACTCTGATGGCCAATGAACCCACTCTGATGGCCAATGAACCCACTTTGCTCACTTGGTCTAACAGACTTTTTGAAATGACAACAAAAAGCAACCTTCCCAAAAGAAAATCTGATTTTAGGCCTGAGTTGACCCTGGCCACGAGTGCCTCTTTCTGCCTCTTTCTGTTCAAGATTGAAAAGGACCAAATCCAGGCAGGTGACGAGAACTGGTCTAATCCTAACACTCGGGGGGTTGAGACAGGGCCCGCTCCAAGTTCAGGGCCAACCTGGAGACCATACAGGGTGAGCATATCTCAAACTAAACATTAATTAAAGAGAAAAAGAAGTACAAAGGACCAGACAGTCCTGATACTGACTAGGTGTCCAGCTCAGCTGCATTAAATATCTGCTGCACCAGGGAGTCATTGTCACAGCCCACGCCGCCGCACACCATGTTCTGTCCTCTGCGGGAACTGTAGTTATAGCCTTCCTCCAGGACAAAGTACACGGGTGGGCCCGAGTGCAGGTACTGACCCAGGGACTTGAAATAGTCAATCACATAGGAATCCTGAAAGGAAGACCAAAGAGAGAAGTATGGCTTGACAGGAGACTGCTGCGAACAGAGGGTGCTAAGGCCGGAGTCACCACTAGACGACAGATGGTTCTCTCCCCCCAGGTCCCAGAGTACACCTGTTGCTAAGCCCAGACAGAAGGGACCTATGGCACAGTGATCTCAGGAGACTGGCTACTCCACCCCTGAGGCTTCATCAGGAAGACTTATGAGTTCACCCCTGAGGCTTCATCAGGAAGACTTATGAGTTCACAGGCCAGCAGCCCACCCCAGCAGAGCCCTGTGGCAGATCACTGCTGCCTCTTGCATGGTTTGCATTCAGAAGCAAGCATTAATACCTACACACATGCTCTGAAAACTGTTTTTAACAGCAGCTAAAAAAGTTAAAGAAAAGAAAGCAGCTTAGCCGGGCAGGGGTGGCGCACACCTATAATCCCAGCATTGGGAGGCAGAGGCAGGTGGATTTCTGAGTTCGAGGCCAGCCTGGGCTACAGAGTGAGTTCCAGGACAGACAAGGCTACACAGAGAAACCCTGTCTCAGGAAAAAAACAAAAAAAAGCAGCTTACATTTGGCATCGAGAGAGACTGATCCAATCCGATTTCTACTTTGTTCACTACTGCAATACTGAATGATAGAACACCCACAAACACGGCTATCTGGAAAAAAGCAAACCAAGAGACGATTGCTAATGTGATCATAAACCAAAGAAGAGAAAGTCGTACACACCGCAGACATGACTCCATTGATTTATTTTGGGGCAGTGTTAGAGGTTGAACCCCATGCCTTGCGTAAAGCTCTACCCACTGAACCATACACCCAGTCCAAAGCCAGATTTAGTACAACGCACGTAACAATTACAGGGCTTTACCACTGCCTTTCGCACACTCACGTGCACAAATGCAAACACCTGTACACAAGCCTAACTCTAATATTGAACTATAATTCTGTGTACGGATTATTACAGTTGTGTGGGTGAGACACAGTATACACTAGAAGACACCAGGTAAGAGAAACAGGGTTCCTCTGGCCTTCTTCGCAACATTCTGCAAAACTACGACTGTTTTAAAACAAAAACGTAGGGTTTGGGTACAAAATCAAAACAAAAAACCCCAACTCAAACCCAGTGTTACCAAAACTCTTGCCAATGTCGCCTGATTAACAATTGCACTAGAGGTGCGGGAGAGATGGCTCAGCAGCTGAGAAGACTGACTGCAGACACACATGCAGGCAAAACACCAATGCACACAAAAGAAAAGAACATAAGCTAAAAAATGCTTTTAAAAACCTGCACTGAAAAGGGGCCCTGCTATTGTATGCATTTGCCTTTGCATTTTTACGCTGTATTAACAGTGGTTGGAACTGTCCTCCCAGGCCGCTCAGAAGGCATGCGATACATCCGTGTAGAGAAAGGACAGGAAGCACAGAAAAGTTCCTACCACAATTGGCCGCAGCCAGTCCTTCAGCAGAAGGGGAGCAAAGTAGTTTTTGAAGAAGCGGAACAGGTAGCTTTCGGAGGCGTGGGTACCTTGTCCATCGTCAGCGCCTCGGACGCAGCACAGGACGTCCAGATGGTTTTTCTAAGGGTACACAGATGAAGAGAGGCCATGGAAAACTCTCCAGCTTCACCTAGATGCCAGACTCAGACACAACCTTGTCCTTACCTCTTGCCTCTTAATATCCAACCCCAAGAGGCTCACAAAGCAGGTAATCTGGAGGAGGAAGTCAATGAGGATGGCCAGCCCCGCAAACAGAGAGAAGGTGTGGACCGCTGGCATCGAGGACAGCGCCCCTACAGGGAGAGAAAAGCATTGTCATGCCACCCAGGGGACCACAGGTCTCAGGGTTATGTCACATATGCCATTTCCTCTTATACCCACATTATACTGATCCATTTTAGGATCAAAGTTGTCAGCATTTAATAGTGGAATAAAGTTTAAGCAAAAATCTAGATTCACCATATTATTTTGGAGGAAAACCTTTGTAATGCTGGGTCAGCTACATGATCCTAGAAACAAACAAGGAGGACATTTGCCTCTCTTTAGATGGGGTATAAGCAGTCCTCAGGATGCAGTAGCATCCTGCCCCCAAGTTTGGTAAAGTCACCCTGACCCTGAGGGGCAGTATGAGCTGCTATTATCTTATCACTTATGCTGGTTTTCTTAAAAGCGTAAAAAGGTTATCTCCCCCCTGCACCGGTGACCATCAAAGGCACAATAAAAACCACAGGTTTCATGTTGGCTCTATAGAAACAGGAAGTGACATGGTACCAGCATGCCTCCACTGAAAGCTTGCCACCTAAACCCCACCTATATCAGCCTGTGTAAGAGCTGGTGGTCACATGGGCACTGCAGCTGTGACCTCAGACAATGAAGACTGTCTTCTCTGCACAGATTTCTGGCCCCGTTCAGTCTCTACAAGGATCAAGCCACTTTTCTCTTTCTGTACTTTGGAGAAAGACTGGGCAGGCAGCATCATGAATCAGTGACGGTTTTGCACTAAAGAATGCCCAGGATTTTGTTCTAGCTCATTATAGCTCCTTGTCCTGAGCACCACAAAAAGCTCTGCTTACTGACGAGCCTGTCTCCCCTGGGAGTTCGTTCCCAGGGGGGGAAGCCTGTGTGAAAACAAAGGCGGAGTTTCCCGCAAGCCGACCTGCGTAGCACTGCCCGGGGAGAGCCAAGGACTCTGGCCATGTAGGGATGCCATTTTCAAGTTCTAACACTTACTATAGGCACAAGAAGGGGAGATGGCAGAAGATCCCGAGTCTCTGTCATCCTCTATCCCAGCATCAGTACTGTGCTGGGACAGAAGACACAAAAGCTGACTCTGGAGCCACTGCCAGTTAGCCAAGACACTGTGGTCCAGCTGGGCAGTGGTGGTGCACGCCTTTAATCCCAGCACTTGGGAGGCAGAGGCAGGTGGATTTCTGGGTTCGAGGCCAGCCTGGTCTACAGAGTGAGGTCCAGGACGACCAGGGCTACACAGAGAAACCCTGTCTCGAAAAACAAACAAACAAAAAAAGATACTCTGGTCCAGCAAGCAACACTCCAAGTGTGAAGCAAGCTCTCAAATGAGAGCGACACAGGGCATAATCAGATACCCAGCAAGCCACAAGCCTGCTATAATCTACAGTAAATTTACCGAAGAAAAATGCTGAGGTCTCAGAAAAGGACGAGAGGAACATGGTCGGGGCCACTTCCCCAAGGATCCTGCCCAGCTGCTGATCCAGTGTCTCCTCCTGAAGACGCTCATCTCTCTTAAAAAAAAAAAAAGCACTATTAAAATTTCTCAGTAACAAAGCCATCTGGTTCCTATCTTGTGCTCACTGCAACAGCTGATTAATCCCGTTAGTTGAGCTGGATCACTGACAGGGCACCAGATAAGAAACTTGGCAAAACTGAGTCATGTTATCAGACAACTGGTATACATGGGCTGCAGGAAGATGGACCAGTACACGACACTTGTATGTCACTGAGCCTCTACTCAGACAAGGACTTCAGGCAACTGAAACCAAATCCTATAATGGCAGACTGTGCCTTGAGCAATGTCTCAGAGCACGACAAATCTGTTGTATGTCTACTGTGTGTTAGAAATCATTTTAGTACCATTAATATCTGAAAGATTTCCCCCTAAGTGTGTTAGTTCCTGCTGTACATGTGATAATGGATTTTGTATCTACTTCCCCAAGTAAGAGAGGGCTGATATTCTTGGTTCCAAGTGTGGAACAAATCAAAGAGACCACAGAGCCATGTCTGTGCTCTCGTAGTTAGTGCTGAGCAGCCACTTGCAAACCTGAGAGCTTAGGCAGACACTGAGTTCCGAGAAGATGGAGAGTTACCTGGTAGGTCTGCACTAGAATGAAGATGTTGTCCACTCCAACAGCCAGCACCAAGAATGGGATGACCTCAATGACTATGAGGGTCAGTGGCATCCCGATGTAGCTGAAGATGCCCAGGGAGCAGGCCACCGAGCTCAGCACTATCAGGATCCCGGAAATGCCCAGTGAGATTTTAGAATCCACCTGATGTTGGACAAAATCAGATGTCATCAGAGAGCTTTCTGCCTTCCCTGTTACAGGGCTCACTCTACAGAATTGTTAAATGTACAACTCCCAGTGTGAAAGAACACAGAAAAAACTTGTAGGTTTCTCCCTAGTAACAAAGTTCATGTACTTACAGGTATTGGTATGGACAAAACAGAAAAAAAAAGTGGTTTCTGTAAATTACGTGAAGTAAACCTTAGGAAGTAAGAAAGTAGAGTAGAAAACTGAAAGGTTATAGATGTTCACGGAAAGAACAACGCATCTGAGGTAACTCGGTGAGGAACGTCTGGGGAGAGGGAGTTGTACCGTCATGTCTAACACCCTCCCCGTGTGCACCTCCCACTCACCAGAAACCTGCTGCAGCTCTGGATGTGACCCAGGGCGAGGGAAATGTACAGAAACATCACAGCATAGCTGATGAAAACAGTGAATACGTCACTGTTGCTTTCCCGATTGAGTTCATCTTCAATGCTCCGCTCGGCAGTGAAAGAAATGGTCAGATTTGGATTCTTGTAGGTTTTCACAAAATTAATAAACCTAAAGAGTAAGCAAATTTTTAATTAAAAAATGACAGGCCAGAGGAGTGTCTCAACACTTAGGACACAAAGGCCATCATCCATGCTTGCCTCAGCCCAGGAGCCCAGGCGAGACTCTCAGGGCACAGGAAATCCAGCTAAGCTGACTGCCCCACTCTTGGTGGTGGTGTGGGGATCAAACACAGGACCCTGGGCGCTCTAAGGCAAGCTCTCAACCTCTAAGCCATAACCCCAGTCCTGAAATGTCTACAGTTTAGAGCATGTTTAAAATTGGTTCACAGTCTGCTTTTTGTTTTCAGAGATATGTCACACTATGTGCCCAAGCTGGCCTAGAATTTCTGAGCTAAAGTGATCCTTCTGCCTCAGCCTGAGTGCTAGGATCACTGGCATGTACTGCCATGTTAGGCTTAAATGGGACACGTGTGAATGAATATATGTACATGGAACAAAATTTTAAAAGTGGACATATAAGCCTGATTTCTTTATAGGAAATGATCAGCTGTTTCTCTAACTCACATACGATTAGGGCCCCAAGTAGCCTTAACAGTCCTGAGACAACAAAGTACAACTATACGTCCTAATTCCAAACTTATCACAGTAATCCAGAAAGCATGACACTGGCACAAGGCCAGACAGACAGAAAAGTTCAGAAGTAAGAACTACAGACACATGGGTCTGAGGGACTGACTTCTGGTAAGCACATTATGACCACTCAATAGAACAGGGAAAAATCTTTTCAGCAAACGGTTAAGGACAACAGATGGGGAGCTGCACGCAAGGAATGAAGCTGGAGCCTTACATCACACCACAGGCAAAGATGAAGGCACGCCTGGGCTGTTAAGGCTAGCAAGATCTGGTCTCAGAAAACCAAGGGCTGGGTAGGCAGGCCCACACAGAGCATTTGCCTAGCATGCTAAATAAAGGCCCGAGTTTAAAAGGTTTAAATGGATCAAGGGCCAACACAGACCCACCAAACGCACAGGCAACAGAAGGGTGGAAAAACTAAACTTCAAAATGAGAAGCTCAAAGGAGAAAGACCATAGAAATAAAGAAAAGAAATCTTGAAATCACATATCTGATAAGGAACTTCTATTTAAAACATGTAACAAAGTGTTCTAACTCTAAATAGAAGCACAAATTATCCAATTCAAACAGGCGAAGGAGAATAAGTTAAAAAAAACGATGCTTAAAAATTTTACTCATCAAGAAAACTGCAAATCACAGGGCTGAGGATGTTGCTCGGATGCCCTAGGTTCTGTCCCTAGCACTACATGAAACAGGGCATGATGGTGGTGCATGCCTGTCTTCCTAGAGGATCATAAGTTCAAGGCCAGCCTCTGCCACACAGGACTGTCTAAAACACAAAAAAGAAATCAGAAAACATAACTCAGTGCCACCCATCGGAACAGCTGGATGTCAGATAAAGCATGCAAGGACAGACTGGCGTCACCATATGGTGGGAAACTGTCAATCAGGTCTTCAAATGGTTAAAGCAGAGTTATTCTAAGACCCAGTGATTCTACTCCTATAGATATATGTGGCTCCAAAAGAAATGAAAACACGTCTGGTAAACACGTGTATATGAATATGCACAGAGCCATTCTTTATAGTAGCCAAAAGACAGATGCAACCCAACTGTACGTGGATGACAATACACGGATAAAATGAGGTGAGATATATGCAGTGGCACGCCACGAGCTGGACACATTACGGTAAGCAGAGGAAGCCGGACATGAGTCCACATACATAACTGTATTCATAGGACATTCATGGCATAAAAATCTCAGGACAGAAGGACTTGTGGTTGCCTAATGCTGTCGGTGAGAGACTGAGAAGACAGGGTTCGCAAGGAGCTAACGGGGACAGCATTCATCCTAGCATAATCAAAACGTTCTATTGGCTGAGGCCTTGCATGGGATACTCAAAATGAGTGGACCGTACGCTTTACAAAGGTGTACGCATACTTCTGTATTCCTGGGTACAAGTACCTGTTTAAACCATCTGCTTCCAAGCAATCTGTTCAAGGACTTCTTAGCATAGCTACTACCAAGTGAAAAGGATCCTGTAACCTAGATCTGCTGCAACACGAGGCGTGTGTGCTGCCCAGGTCCAGCCCCATGAGTGACTCACTCTTTCTCCCAGGCCCAGGCCCTCTGGAGCTTCTCTGTGTCATTATAGTAATTATTGACAGGGAAGGTAATCACAAGTGCGGTGGCATTATTGTAGTTCTGATCTAGAAAGCAAAAACATGACATCAGAAAGCCAAGTGTTAGAATGCAAAGTCAGATAAACACGGGTCACCAGCCACACTCCATTGCTGACTCTGTGTTTCCTGACTCGGTGAGTGGCTGGCCCAGAACTGGTCTGTGCTATTTCAGCTTGTAAATGCAAAGAATTCTGACATCTGTTATTCAGGAGAGTAAGCTTTCCACTTTAACCAGCGTAAGCATCAATTCTTGTTTAGTTTCTTCTTATATACATTTTTATTAATTACACATGATGGACTAAACATATATTTTCATCCATGTATATAATGCATTTGATAACACAGCTATTGATCTCCCCTGCCCCCCACCCCATGCTGATTTTCTTCTAGTCCCTCTTGTACCTCAGAGACAGGGTCTCTCTATAGCCCTGGCTGTCCTGGCTGGCTTCAAACTCACAAAGATCCCACCTGCCGCTGCCTCCCAGTGCTGGGATCAAGAGCGTATGCCACCATGCCTGGCGAATAAGCACTGTAAAATCTCACGATTTCCAACTCCATTTCAAAGATTCATTCTATTATCAGTTCTCTTCAAGCTGAAAGCAGCCAGCTGTGGATGCTTTCCCAGCACTCCAGGCAAACACACGTGTGTCTTCTCCCTTTGCCTGTCACAAGGAGCAACATCCGCTCTACAACGGTTTAACATTGTGTAGCCTGCAACCTACTGTGTCACACATCTCAGGACTTTGGAGACTAAGGAAGGTAAAGTCGTAGCTAGCCAGGGCCACCTGGCCAAGTTCTAGGCCACCCTGAGCTACAGAGCAAGGTCCTGTCTCCAACACAAAACAAAACTCAAAACAGAAAACTGTCTGAAGAGACTGCTCCGTTTCTGTCTATAAAGACATAGAATGTGTGCTTATTCTTTTCTGCAGTACAATACAGTCCAGGATAATTTAACCAGGTCCCCGTTGCTGGAGATCTTTGCAAGTTTTAAAAATTACAAACAGAATTACTACAAAGGATCTACAAAATTTTAATAAATAGAGTTCATATCTGTAGAATCAATTTTAACCTGTCATCTTTGAGTCAAAACTATGGACATATCTAATTTCTGATAAGTTCTGTCAAAATTCGCTCCAAAGTTTTGATCCTGTATTTAACAAAATAGTAACTGAGTCCTACCTTGGGCCAGGTTTTATTTCATGATACACTAAGCCATTCCTGCCTGGGGCTTCCAGTCTAGTAACTAGCCAGCACTTGCCATGCTTTCACCAAAAACAGAGTTTTCTCACTATCTCGCCTATTCCAGTTTGTTAGGCACAAAGATAGAAGTGCGATGCACTTCACAAAAAGAAGTGAGCATGAGTTATTCCCTTATTAATTAAAGGCATTCGTGGGGCTGCAGAGATGGCTTAGCAAGTGAGACACACTTGCTATGCAAACACGAAGACCTGAGTTTGGACCCCAGAACCCCCTAAGAAGGTGGGAATAGGTCACTCATTCTGCCTATTATCCCAGCATTGGGAGGATGGGGGGATAGGAGGATCTCTGGGGCTTGCTGGCCACCAGTGTAGCTCCAGGTTCAGGAAGAGACCCTGTCTCAAAGGAATAAAGTAGATAGTGAGAGAAAGACACCTGAGGTCCTCCTCTGGCCTCTGTATACACAAACAGGCACCCTGTCCCCACCTGCCACATGAGCTTCGCACGCACACATACACACACACATACGCACAAACACATAACCACACATGCACACATGTACACACACATACAAGCACACATGGACATACGCACACACACATGCATACGCACTGCATGCACAGGCACAGCACCTATATTGCTTCTTTTAACTTTCAAGTACTTTAGACTTGACCTCCCTCCTCACCATACAGCTCTTCTTATTAATAGCGGGATGTTGTCTGTTCTGAGTAGCAGTAGGTGTGTGTGTGCATGCGTGTGTATGCAGTTTCTTAGCATTTACTTTTTTTTAAAAGATTTATTTATTTATTATATGTAAGTACACTGTAGCTGTCTTCAGATACCAGAAGAGGGCATCAGATCCCATTACAGATGGTTGTGAGCCATCATGTGGTTGCTGGGAATTGAACTCAGGACCTCTGGAAGAGCAGCCGGTGCTCTTAACCACTGAGCCATCTCTCCAGGCCCCTTGCCGTTTATTTTATTTCAATATCGATTTTAATATCAATAAACAAACTTTATTGAGAAAAAATAGCTCCCTATAGCCAGGAAGGTACTAAAAATGAATTTTCCTCTTCCCTTCAAACAAACTACATAATCTCTCTCACACATGACTTGAAAATTCTTAGTCAAATTCAATCTTTCCATTTGTAGCTCTTGTATTATCTTTGTTGCCTATGAATGCACACTCCATCTTAAAAATTATTTTTAAAAAATCTCTCCTATGTTTTCTTCCAATTCTTTAACGGTTTTGCTTTTCACATACCTATCTTTTATTTCCTGAGTTTATTCTGGTGGAAAAAATAAACACCCAGATCCATTTTCCCTGTGGGAAGGCCAGGTACTGGCACCATCCTTTTTCCCTCATAAGAAAAGGCTCCCTACACACAAACAGGGTCTCTCTCTGTAGCCCTGGGCTAAACAAAACTCGCTCTGTGGACTAGGTTGGCCTAGAACTCAGAGATCCACCTGCCTCTGCCTCCCAAGGCATGCACCACCACTGTCCAACAAGAAAGAGCTTTTTATGACAGAGCTTTTAATAAGGCAGAACACATCTCAAATACAGATCACAACTTCTCCCCTGCCAGGGAGTGAGGGGAAAAAATTACCTGGCCTCTTTAGCAGTGGGAGAAAAACCTGTTCAGCTGGCATTGCAGATGTTGGAGGTGTTGTAACCTTTACCTAGCAAGATCTGTGCCCAAAGAAGTGCCACAGGAAGCAGCAAGTGATAAACAGCCCTTCCTGCTATGACTGTCCTGACCGGTTTTTTTTTTTGCTTGTTTTTTTCCATGCTTTGTTGAGACACGGTCTGCTCTCACTATGCAGCCTAAGCAAGCAGCAAGCTCCTGACCCTCCTGCGTATACCTCCAGAATGCTGAAAGTCTTAGGTATGCACCTCCACACCGGGCTCACTTCTTTTAAATCCAGGGTAAAATTCAAACCCAAAGCTAAAGAAGATATTACTGTGGGGACTCAATAGATGGGAAATCTATTCCCATCTATTGGGAATAGATCTATTTCCCATCCCAGAATACCACGTTCTGAACTTAGTAGGCACCCTTGCTGGCTAAGGACAGAGCCAGGACAGCGCCGTGGAGCAGGGACTTCTTACCGTCATAACCACCCAGCACAAGCCACGGGAACACCGGTCCTCCGAATGTGCCCAGGCAAGGGCCGTGGAGCATACTCGTATCGTTCAAGGAGGCGGGGGCCCTGCCAAAAGTTCAGAAAACTCATCAGTAGAACCTCCAAGCCAGCACAGCAGCCCAGACACTCGGATGGCTTATCTGCGTCCTGAGTACACTCTAGTTCCTTAGTGAATAACACAGCTCTCACGCACCCCTAGGAAATCAAGTCACTGGGCACCAGCCAGGAGTAGCTACCACCCAGTGAGGCCAGTGACACACACATGGTGCTTGCTGTATAGAGACAGTAAAGGGTGGAGGGGCAGCCAGCCACCATGAGACTTGCCTGTCTCTCTAAGGAAGAATTAGATGGTTGTGAGTCCCACACAGTGGGGGCTACAAAAACCAACCACCAACTGTCAATAATAAAAGTTTATAAATTTTCAACAACCAAAGTTATTAAAAACCAAATGCATAAAGAATCCAAGGTGTTTGTGGTAGTGTTCCCTCACGTCTCGCTGTGTGACTTCAATGCAGCCTAGGCTCTGGACACGGGTGTGTTTTGCACAGCAGATGTATGACATCATATCATACACCAACAGACTCAGCCTGATCCGAGACTGCTGCATGTTACAGTCTGCGGTGTTTTACTGTGCACACAGTGTTTTGCTCTTCTAAGAAAAACAAAACCGTTCAGTATTTCCGTCCAGATCCTTCCCAGCACGTACCAATTGTAACGGTCTATATTTGGACGACACTGGGTTAGAATGGTTGATTTTCAAAACTAAGGCTTGAAAAGTTCCATAAATTTGCCAAAGGAACCATGGCTTGGGATTAAGTCAGAATTCCAACAACTTCTAATTGCCCCAAACAAACCTCTGTCCTTTTATACTATATATTTTTGAGAATAAATGCTCTGACTATTGACGACCGTAAAATCAAAATACTGAGCAACTCTGAAAGGCTTTGAAGATGGTGTGTGTTCTGCTGTGGCCAATGTCCACCCAAGATTCCATTCTTGATGTGAAAGTACGTAAGTACACCCACCTCACTGCCATGTCTATTCGCTTCCACCTTTAATGACGCTTCTAAGTATACCAAAAAAGGGAGGCCTCATGCAGTAAAACTAATTAGTAAACCACAGCGATACAAGATTCTATTTGAAGAAACACCACAACGGGGTGCTGACTCTCAGGAAGAAGGATGGACCTGTAAGTTGCTGATGTACTTGTTAAGGCCGTCAGGTACCTGGGACATACGTACACACCAAGAAAGCTCCTCCCTCAGGACCTCTGCCTTTGCTACACATGCTGCCTGGACACATTCCTCTCACACCCACGGGCTTCCTCCTTCCCCTGTGCAGCCCCAGTCTCCACCTGACATGACAGCATGTCACAGAGCATGACATAAAGTCATAAACCACACAACCACTTCTCTGGATGGCAGATCAGATACGGACAGTCTCATGGAGTAATACTGCCTAATGCGATCATAGGGGAAATACACATTATGATGTTTTTACTAAATTCACAATGTGCTCCTACTGCGAAGCCACACATGTGATTATTTATGTATTTATTGCTGGTCTCCCTCCATTGGGAGGTGAGATTTTCGACGCACATCTGGCTCCATCTTCTGGGTCTCCAGCAGTATGAAGAGAGTAAGCAACTGAAGTTGTCTAATACTGAGAGGGCACAAGAATGGCTGTCACTTACCGTACACAGTATAGAAAGTGCGTGTGGTAATCGGCATAGACAAAGAAGTCATCGCCTACTTGGCTGTCCAGCGCTGCATGGCTGTTCTGGAAGTAGTTTAACACACTCAGAATGGTGCAGTTCCTGTTGTAAGGGGAGAGAGGGGACACACAGATGTCCTGAAGTGTCACCGTTTCATTGTTGTAAGATGCGGTAATACTTTCAATGGCGATCTGTAAGTCCAGAACCTGAAAGATTTGGAAAGTAAGCAAACCCAGAAAAGTGTCGGGTTTCCTCAGCTCTTCAGTAACCAGCACTACTCCGAGATCTCAGAAGACAAAGACATTCTGAGGATCTACTCCCTAGGGAAATCCAGGGAAGATTTCAACAGTATGGTGAGAACCAAAGGCCCCTCTCTCCCCATTCCCCCACCCCCCACATGGTCATGGCCGCCTCTACTTCTCTACTCTCTCCCTCTCTCTGCCTTTCTCTGCCTCTACTCCCCTCTTAGCTCCCCTCCCCATGCCCTGAATAAACTCTATCCTATACTATACCATGGTGTGGCTGGTCCCTCAGGGGAAGAGAATGCCTCGGCATGGGCCCGCTGAGACACCCCCTTCCCCCATACCTGACTACCCCGCCATAGAACATAATCTCTCTTTATCTTTTTATAAACACATCGGCGATGACCAGAAACGGCAGCTTACCTGGTGCAGAATCTCTTTGCTCAGTGGAGGCCCAAAGGGCACATCAGCTCCTGAGGGGTACGGCTCGTAGATATGGACACTGGTGTTGGGGGCCTGGATAATAAGCTGCTCTGTACGAAAGAAAGGCCCAAAGTGCTTGTCAAAGTACTCCTTTTCCAAGCGGGCCTGACTGCGAGGGGCTGACCAGAGCTCCACAGGATTGGTGGTGACCTGGACAAACACCAGGCCAGAAGAGCATACAGCAATGAAGACCAACGAGAAGAAAATGATGCAGGTGGGGTTCCGGACACAGAAAGCCCCCCACTTCGTGAACATGCGCCTCAGACAGTCATCAAATGCTGCACCAAGTGGGTCGCAGCATGAGGCCTCCCCTGGGAGAGAGGAAAGGAGACGTTACCAGCCATTCCCAAAGTCACTGACAGGGAAAGTATTAACTGCTATACTGGGTGCAGGGAATCCAGTCCTATGCCTGCCATGCTCAAAGGCCCCACAGCCTCTGCCCACCTCTCTCTTCTCCTTGGCTGCTCAGGACAGACCCTCGAGTGACTCATTTCACTCAACTCTGCCCTCAGGGCTTCTGTGGCTTCTCCCTCAGCCCATAATTACATCATTGCTATTATTTACAGGTCACTGGCAGAAGGCAAGCATTCCATCTGCCTTCACTATGGCCATGTCCTCAGTACTGTCTCAGGCCGACATAATCCAACTCCTGATCTTCACAAACATGCCTACCTTTGTCACTGCTATTCACAGAAAAGGCGATGTTGCTGTCAATGGGAGTGTACTCAGATACAAAGTACCGCCTTCTGAAACAGAAGCACAGAAGTGGTGTCAGCAGACATCATTACAGTGTTCCAGTGTAGCTCACTTCCTCCCCCGGTTGCCAGCTTTCCCTGCCTGGGCTCACCAGCCCCAGGAAGATCTAGGAAGGCATTAAAATGACAAAGCACTGTCAGGTAACTTTAGATTGGAATCCACATGATGAAAACTTATTTTCAATAGCAGTGAGCACCCCAGTGCCCAGACCATGGCCCCTCGAAGCCACTGTCTACAAAAGGGACCAGAAATGGCTCGAGCAGAATTATGCCAGACCTAGGGCAGGAAGCCTAGGGTGAGCCTCCAGTGAGCCTGGGGTGGGAGCACATCCAAAGAACACAGGAACCAATTAGAAGGAACTCCAGTGCCCCAATACTGGATTACAGTCTACAGAACACTACTGAGTAGAGGAAGGGTCCCATTAGTAAATGATGAGAGATGGAGACAGAGAGAGCCCTGAACCATAATTACCCTGGGGCAAACAGCACAGATTTAAAGGACCCACCAGTGGACAGCAGAGGTGGGCTTGAGAAGAAACTGTTAGCAGCTAAAATGGAAGGCAACTAATCAAAACTGGCACTTGTGCACCTACATGTGCACACACATGAGCAGACGCATGTACACATATGAACAAATGCAAATATAGATTGCCTTAAAATAAGACGAGAATATAGGACTGCAGTACTGCATGTAACTAGATTTTGAACAGATGTGGTTTACACAGACTGCCTGGGTTACTGCAAGGTGCTTTAAATCATACACCATTTTGAATAAATCAGTATAACTTACTTCAAATGGTTAAATATACAAACAAAACCTGGGTTACTAGCTACAGGGCACAAGCTGTCCAGGGGATGGTGCCCATATGGACATTTACTTTCTGTCTGGATTAACTAAAGTCACTTGTGAGCTAAAGGTGTCATGTGGGCAATTTTTCTCTTCTTGTCTTGAAGGAAACAAATCAACCAACCAGCTTACCTGTGGCACCACACAGCCAACAGTACTCCAAAAAACACAAGCAGAAATGCCATGTAGGTGACCCACATGATGACATACATGGCATCCAAGCCCAAGATCCTCCAGGGCACAGGAGGCGGTGGGGGCTGGGGTTTGGGGCCACAGACGATGGAGCAGTCCTGGCAGCTACATGGCCCTGTGATCTCATCTACAGACTCATTACAGCCTTTGGTGGCATTTCTCATGGGCTCCATCCCAAGGACTGAAAGATCTACAAGAAGAAATTATGCTGAATTAGGACCTCATGGGAATACGTTCCAAGTTTTGTATCTGCTTACATTTAAACCCAATGGAGAGCATATAGGGGTACAGGGTGGTTCAGCTGAACATGAAGGGGGGGGGCTGCTGTGTAACCACTCATTATGCTTTGTTGCTCTGTTCTTAGGATGGGGGGGAGGGGTGGAGTGGGTACTGACAACGTCTCACGCAAGCCAAGCTGGCCTAGAACACACGTAGCTGAGTGTAACTGAGCTTCTGACTCTTCCCCCCTGTATCTCCTGAGTGTAGGTGTGTGCCCCTGGCTCTGTGCAGTGCAAGCCTGAAGGCTCGAGGGCAAGCACTCTCAGCTAAGTTCCCCATCCCGAATCTGTTGTGATGTCAACGACTCTGTACAGTGTGTGCCCTGATCTTCCACCAGCCTCACTCAGTGTGTCTGGCTTCCACTCTGAACAGCTGGGCTAATACTACAGTAGACACTTCTCAGCTTTTAGAACGAACACACACACACACACACACACACACACACACACACACACACGGAGTTCAGTGGTTTAGTAACATTACTAATCCCTAAGAGCAATTCTTTTCTCACACAACCTTCCCAAGTTAAACCAGGCAGGACAAACCTACTTCTCTCTTTGAATTTATGTTTCTATAGCTGATTATGATTCTTGAGCTTAAAGCAAAATAATGACCTCAGCAAGTTTGAGAGCTGCCGTCCCTACCTGAAAATGTGGGAATGATGGTAAACGGAGCTTGTCCGTTGTCTTTACTGAACATGTACTCGATCCAGTTGGTGGCATTGCAGGCATGGGCGTCCCTTCCACATAAGAGTCCTAAGGCCTTCTCATTACTGGAAGGCGCCTCCACGTCACGGCAGGCATTGTACATCGCTACAAGAGGAATCCCAAGGGAAAAGATGGCGGCGTTACATTTGCTTGAATTCACTCAGATCTAACCGAACGCCTCTGTGCTGGCACAGAGGAGCCAGCGGGTTAGAACCTGGGGCTGCAAGATAGGGAGGGAAGGAGACTCAGAACAAGAAAGGGAACCGGCATGAACTGTTCTCCCGACAGCTTCGAGAAATCCCACCACATTCTAGAGTCACTCAGTAAGAGGAGAAAGAATCTCATTCTGGCAACTCTTCAGTGGGAGACCGTGGGAGACCATGAAGGGGGGGGGGAGAGGGGACTGAGGACTTAAAGGGATCACACATGAATCAACTTAGTTATAACTTGTGGGTCCCTACTTGGCACAGACTTCCTAGGATCATCTTCCCT
The DNA here is from genome assembly GCA_019843965.1 of Rhynchomys soricoides. NCBI lineage: Eukaryota > Metazoa > Chordata > Mammalia > Rodentia > Muridae > Rhynchomys > Rhynchomys soricoides. The sequence continues at coordinate 2,653,365 of JADRCH010000086.1, forward strand.
AAGCACCAGGAGATAGCTCTACAGTCACTGCTTTACCCCACCCTAGACAGACAGGTTAGCCAGTGTGACAGGAGTTGGCATAGATTCCACTTGGCCTCTATCCTGGCTGGAAAAGACATTTTCGACTGTGTGTAAACACTAATGTGTTCTGTTTGAAGCCCTTAATCCTTCTGCCCCAGTCCCTAGAGTATGGGGATTACATGAGCCACCATGCTATCCTTTGTTTCAAGATGTATGCCTGTGGAGCTTAATAGTTCTTTGAAGTAAGGACACAAATATGAACACATACATTGCTGTATCTGTAAGAACACGCCACAGTGTGGCTCATTATTCTGTGTGTTTTAAAACAGCACAAACAAACAAGCTATACGGAGGAAACATCTTTAAAAACACAAAATCACAGAACTTTGAGCCAGGCTTGTGGGTGCATGTCTTTGATTCTAGCATGTAGAAAGTGGAGACGGGAGGATCAGGAGTTTAAAGCCAACCTTTGTGATAGACTGAGTTTGGAGCCAATTCTGAGACTGTCTCAAAACAACAAAATCCACAACCCCCCACAAAAACTCCCAAATAAACAAAAACAAACTTTACTGAATGCCATAAATGTAATTACATATCCCATAATATATCCACTTGAGGCATGCAGCTGGACCACGTGACAAGCATGGTTCATCTCACAAGAAACCACCAAATTATTGTCAACCTGTGGCTGACTTGAGATTCTCTCAGGATGGGTAGTGCTCCCACTGTGCTCACCCTCCCAGCATCCCCTGCAGTTAAGTAGATTTGAACTTCCCCAGTGATTCGGTCCTTGTGCATGTTTTCACACATTTTCATGCATTCTTTGGTGAAGTGTCTGTCCAGACTTCTTGGCCATTTTTGAACTCACACTGTTTACTTTTGTAGAGTTTTGGCAGATCTCTGTGTGCTCAGGTTCATAACCAGACGGGCAGGTGTAAACACTCCCCCAGGCCTTGCCCTGGGCTTCTCTAGCTGTTGACACAATGACCTCAGCAGGGCCTCCCTGCTCACACACACTCATGGTCTCTGTGGGGGGAGGGGCCATCCTTGCCCACACATGCACATGCACATGGTTTCTATAGGGTCTCCCTGTTCACATGTGTTCAGTTTGTGTGTCGGGGGTTGTATAGACACACACCTTCATGGTTCCTGTACGGGCTCCCTGCCCACGTGTGTTCATGATTTCTGGGTCTCTCTGCCCACACATGTTCAGTGTCTGTGAGGAGACACTGAATCTCTGAGCTAATGGCTTATTTATCTTCAGCTTCACCAGGTATTGCAAAATTGTTTCTCAAATGGTTTCAAACATTTACAGCGGCCATGAGGGGCAGGCAGTGTATTGGCTCCCTATTGCTTCATGTCCTTACAAAGAGCTGGAACTGCCACATGGCACGAGGAGAGATATACCGGTGTATCTGTATTTCATGGATTGTTCTGGACTCTAACCACTTTTGGTTTCTGCCTTTATCTTCTTACCTTAAAGTCATTAAAAAAAAAAAAAACCAAAAACCTATGTTTATTTGTACAAATTTCCAAGTATTTTTAATGTGTACAACTTTTGACGACTATATCAGTTTTATTGCCCCATTGATCAACCCTCTTCCCCCTTCTCTCAAGGGTTTGTAATGATACAGCTGTGTGGGACAGCGATCCACACATGGCTCTCTCTGGCCAGGACACTGTCAGGACCCATGCTTCACACACAGATCTCTCTGGCCAGAACACTCTGTCAGGTTCCATGCTCCACACAGGGTTGTCTCTGGCCAGGACACTCTCTCCTTAGGCTGCTACGTCACACCTTCTGGAAGATTCTGTCATCCATGTCACGTTGTCAATGGACTTATTCCCAATGAAGTGACTTAAAAATTCTGTTTGTTTTTTGTTGTTCTGAGATACAATGTATGTGCTTTAGGTTGGCCTCTACTTCATGGTTCTCCTACCTCAGTCTCCAAACACTAAAAGTGAAGGCGCTTGTGCCCAAACCTGGCCGTGTTATTTTTTTAAATTGGTCTTTTGTTGGGGGTTGGTCTGGTGCTGCTATGTGCTCTAATGCTAAATTCTGGCCCCCAAGATCTGGTTGCAGCCTAGAGGATGTTCCCATGCACACCAAATGATGAAAATTATATAAACTATGCTTGCCTGTTCTCTGATTGGTTGAATAAAAGTGGCTGACAGCCACTTACTGGGGAGAACAGGGGTAGACGGGCCTTCTGTTCCAGGGCTGATTGCAGGTAGGATCCACAGGGGAGAGGAGAAAACATGGAAAGAGCAAGAGGTCTCCATTAGAGGGGACATGGCCGAGGGAGAGAAGTGTATCCTGAGGACAGACTTGACGGAGCAGAAATAACCCAGGGAGACCCAAACAGGAAGTAACTTGGGGAGTGCAGCTGGGAAAGAGCCAGTCTAGCATAGAAAAATAGTTTAGGGGTAATCGCCCAGTAATTATGCTAGAGCTGATTAAATAAATCCACTGGACTGACTCTATTATTGGGGGGCTGGATGGGTCATAATAAGAACTAATAGAGTTACTAAATATCCTACAATAATAGTCGTTATAATTAACAACTTTACTGATCTTATTGACCCTAGTACATTTAAGCATTACTTACTAAATTTACATGGCGCACTACACGTCACTGTCACTTTCAAACATCGCGTGCTTTAATGTCTTCTCACCTCTCCCGACCCTCTGCCTGTCACTGCAACCTCCCACTGTCTCCCTTCCCTGTCCCAGTCCATCTTCAGCTCCTCTTTCAGCCTCTCTTGTTCTTCATTCTAGTGTAAGATCTGTCTTCACATTTGTACGTGCAGGAGTGTGTGTTACAAGCAGAGATCTGCATCGGTGACAGAACATGTGGTTTTTCATCCTTTTAAGCTTTGGGTTCTATTTTCCAATTTTCTTTACAGCTGAACGAAACTCCACTGTGTGTACACACCACGTTTTTTTTAACCCCACACATCTGTTGATGGGCATCAAGGTGGCTTCCAGTTCCTAGCTAGTGTGAACCAGGCAGCAGTGAACACAGATGGCTGACGCCACTTACTGGGAAGAACAGTACCTATGGAGCCCAGGAGTAGTGCAGGTGGATCCTATTACTTTTTAGACGGCTCTTAGACACCTCTTGTTCAGCCAGGTCTACTACGCTATTTTTTTAAAGCCCAATTCAATGATTACTGTCTTAAGATACAATTGATTCCATTTGTAATTTGTTCCTTTTCTGTAGCATTTTATTCTCTTCTGAATTCTACCATTTCAATAACTTCCTAGCAAGTAGACAGAACTCTTTATCATGACTCTGATCTCCGGTGACTGATGTGTGGAGCGTCTCATCTATATGGGGAAACTCATGCTGTATGGGGGTGCCCCTCATGCTGTACGGGGTGCTCCTCATGCTCTACGGGGTGCTCTCTCATGCTCTACGGGGGTGTTTCTCATGCTGTACGGGGTGCTCCTCATGCTCTACGGGGGTGTTTCTCATGCTCTACGGGGTGCTCCTCATGCTCTACGGGGTGCCCCTCATGCTCTACTGGGGTGCTCCTCATGCTGTACGGGGTGCTCCTCATGCTCTACAGGGGTGTTTCTCATGCTATATGGGGGTGCCCCTCATCTTATAACTGTTTCTTTTCTTTTGAAGATTGATTTCCTCAAAATCAAAATCCCTCTCTGCTGTCACTATTTGTATTTCTATTGTCTCTTGAGGTTGAAGAAAGTCTTGTCTGTCTGAATCAATGGTGGGATGGTTACTAAAATGTACACAAGTAAACTTGCGTATACCGAAAATTTTCACATGATAACTTGAGAAAACATTTAAAAATACTTGCTACTTTCTTGAGGTTTGATTTTTCTTTTATATCTATGGCTATATTTGACTGTATGCATGCATGTGTATCACATGTGTCTACTGCTTGCTGGGGCCAGAAGTGGGCATCAGCCAAAAGAGGACATTGGATCCACTGGGACTGGAGTTAGAGGTGGTTGTGAGCCACCATGTGGGTGCTGGGAATTGAACCCAGATCCTCTGGAAGAGTAGCTGGTGCTCTTAATGGCTGAGTCATCTCCTTAGCCCCAAAACTTTTGTTATTTTTAGTTTTGAGTGTACGGGTCTGTGTGGGGGTATATGTATGGAAGAGCAGGTGCCTACAGAGGCCAGAGGTGTCAAAGCCCCTTGGAGCCGAGTTAAGAAGGTTACAGCTGCGTTTATACGCCATTGACATGGGCACTGAGAACTGAACTGGACAGAGTCCTCTGACAGCGGTATATATACTTAACCGCTGAGTTCTCTCGCAGCCCCCATGTTGGAAGAGTTTGACAGTTTTAATCCAGGAAAACAATGACCAGTGTCCTGAAACTGTGACTCTCTACACAGCTGCTAGGACAACAACAAAGGGTGCAGCCCAACCCCGTGTCCTGAGCCAGCTTTGTAAAGGCAGAATAATTAGGCTTACTCACCATTCGCGAAGCTCTGGCTGATATAGTACTCTAATTCCTTTACATTTGTTTTATTCTCCTGCGTCTTAGGGTCAACGTAGTCTTCAGTTGCTGTCACATTCAGAAACTGACTCTGGTGAGGGCTACACGTCAGCTCACAAAACAGGGTCATTAGGTTATAAAAACATGACGGACATCTAAAGAAAAAGTAAATTATATTTAATGACTTCAGATATATCAGTAAAAATAAAAGGTAAAATAGCTACAGAATATTTAAAATTCATTGAAAAGAGACAACTTACCATGAAAACACAGACTCAGAAAATGTTTAATCCTATTTCTCCCCAGACCCGCAGATTTTTTATTTTTATTTTATGTGCAATGATGTTTTACTCGCATGTGTGAGAGTGTCAGATATCTATAGCTACAGAACTGGAGTTACAGACAGTTGTGAGTCTAGGATTGAACCCAGGTCCTCTGGAAGAGCAGTGCTCCTAACCACTGAGCCATCTCTCCAGTCCTTAGACTCACAAATTCTTAAAACCTTATTGTAAGATAACGAAATAGCTTTTAACTGTCCTAATATTTAACTGTCCTAATATTATACTTAATTTATTCAGAAATAATTTTTAAAAGGAAAAAAGCAGGCTTTTCTGAATTTTGTGCTTTGTAATTAGAGATTTCTATCTTTATTCCAAAAATGTCATAGTTCTAACAAAGAGAATAAAGGGTAGACGTGTGTGTGTGTGTGTGTGTGTGTGTGTGTCTCTCCCCATCCGTCTGTCCGTCCGTCCATGTGACAAAGACCACTATAGGTTTTATACCTTCAGCTTTCATCTGAGAGCCAGATAACATTAGCCTCTCCTGAAACACAGGAGGACTCCCCTGTGAGTTCTGAAGATTAAAAAGAGCCATCACCTTATGAGGCCTCGGATCAGAGCCTGGCACAGGAAAAGGTAAAAAACAGAAGGGCCACAGCAGCGCCCGCTATGTGCACTGCAGCAAAACTCGGGTTTCCAAGAAGACCACAGCTGACTGCTGTCCTCTGGGTTCAAAGTTTAAGCTCCTAATGTTGACATGTGCATGTGGCGAAAGGGTTCTCTCTCCCTTGGTCCACGTTACCTCACTATTCCAGGGAGTTCTAGAAACAGGAGCAACTGAGATTACTGTCTAGTCTGATTCAGTCCCACTGATCAGACTGACAGAGAATGAGGGCGATGTGTCCAGTCCTCAAGAGTCTCTGCTCCAGAGAAGGAGGCACAGAGGTCAGTGGCTCTTTTTCAGACCTTGGCAGACAAAGACCTTGGCTGTCACTAGGGCCTTTATAATCCCAGCATGTGCCCTTAACTGCTGAGCATTTCTTCAGGCCAAAATTAGAAGAATTTTGAAACAGATACTTTAAAGAGATTGTGTTAATGGTGTAGCTCAGGTTCTACAACACAGCAAACAGTAACAAAATCAGAAAGCACAACTGCACCACTGACAGGAATCATTCCTGGGACGCTCAGCTTTCTGACGAATCACAATAGCCCACGGTCCTTCATTTATCCTCCATGAGCACTGATTTCACCAATTCCATGTTAGTTTGCTTTTCTTGTTATTATAACTGGAGCTTTAACCCCTGACAACATGGGAAGGGGGTTAGCTATGGGAAATGTTTATACCCATAATCCGTCATTTAGAGTGGGTAGTAAATAAATGTGATCTGACTAAGTGGTGGAGCCTCTGATCTGGTTCTGCCTGTGCCAGGAGCCTAGTGGCCTGAGTAGATTCTTAGTTCTCGACCCATCATTATATTCTGTGCTATCTGGAAGAACAATTTAGCAATGGCTTTCCACTCAGTACTGCCCGCCTCTCCTAAGACACAATGCCCCGAGCAGAAGCAGGGTCCTGCCGCCTACAGTGGTATCTAGAGAGGGCATCTTCCTTTTTTACCTCCTTCCTCATCCACCTTTACTAGTGTGCTAAAGTCTGGATAAATTTACAGATACCAAAATCTGCTGCTCTAAAGAAAACCACCAACTTGTTCTTTGCACATTTGAGAACTGCTAGATGGGCTTAAAGCACATCTATTATACAATCCTTCTGCACTGCCAACTCCACTAGAACGAGTGTACCATCTAGGAGCTAATGCTAGCTCAGCGTCTCAGCAAAGAGAGATGCAAGGACGTCAGGCAAGAAAGAGCCAGTGGAATGCTGCCAAGATGACGACCTGAGTTTGAGTCTTGGACCCACATGGTGGCAGGAGAGAACCAACCCTCACTTGTCCTCCGATTTCCATGTGCCTATGCACACAATGGGTACATGTGGTGCACACATACACACAGTAAATACTGATTTCCGTGTGCATGTGCACAGAGTGTGTACACGTGGTGCATACATACACACAGTAAGTAAATAACTGATTTCCATGTGCACAGAGTATGTACACATGGTGCATACCTGCACACAATAAGTAATAAGTAATAAAAACTTAAGCAGCAAGGAGTGAGAAAGAACCACACTGATGGAGGACCCGGGTCGGGCAGCAGGGACCAGTCCTCAGCACAGTGAACAGAGTCTCCGCTCTGAGAGACGCTAGGCCCCTGTGCAGTTCCCTTGGCGGGACAGGACACCTCGAAGGAAACTAAGCCTTCACTCTGAACGCAGCTAGGAAGAAAACTAGTGGATCTCGTGACTTTCTTGTTTCTTCTAACCATGAGTCCCTTCTCCGGAGCACAACAGGGGCAGCTGGTCTATAAGGCACACCAGAGTGGCACCACTGTTTGCCGGTGGTCAGCATACCTGGACAGGAACTGCAGGGGCAGCTGCAGGTTTTTCTTCAGCGTCTGAAGCTGTTGAATGTCACAGCAGAGACTGACATTGTCAAAGAAGAGTCCTGGACAGAGCTCCTGTGAGGAGAGAGCAGGTTCAGACGCAGTCTCTGCAGGCAATGCGGTTTGTTACTCTCAGGGACGAGAGGGTATGTCTGAGTGGCTATCAAGTTTGCCATTCAGAGAGTGGGGATTCAGCCTGGAGGCGGTGGTGTGGCGCATGCCTTTAATCCAGCACTCTGGAGGCTGAAGCAGGCAGAGCTCTGAGTTTAAGACCACTGTGGTCTACAGAGACTTCCAGGACAGCCAGGGCTACATAGAGAAATCCTGTCTCAGAACACGCCCCTCCTTCCCCCCAACAAAGTGGGGATTCATAAAAAGCAGCAGAGACAACTCCTGATTTTTCCTTTACTGCTGGGCTTTGTAAGTCAGCCTATCCAAGTTCAGCCACAGTGCTGTATCCATTTCTTACGCCGAGGACAGCCAGAACTTGTGCTAACTCTGAAGAAAGGAGCAAGGGTGTTTAAGTGACCTAGTCATGCTGGATTACTGAAGCCCCAAAGCCAGTCTTTTCAGCCTGATTTTTCCCAGTATTTTTTTTTTTTCTTAAAAAAACAGCCCTAAGAATCATGCTAACAAAAAGCAGCATCATGGGAGGCAGGCAGAATCCACAGGCTTGCAGGAACAGAGAAATCATGAAAAGAGGGAACGAGAATGCCAGCCTCTTGGTGGCGAAGTATAAGAAAAGCAAGTCTTAAAATGGAGGAGCAACAGCAAAGCTTCCAGTGCACTCTAGGGCAACATCCGTATACCAAGGTCATCTCTAAACAGTAACTCCCTACTGGGAAACTCCAGGACACAGGGTCAGCAACTGCAAGATCAAGCTTTTCATCAGCTCTGTGTTAGGGGGTACAGGATGGAGTCTAGTTAAGATTTAAGCCCCAGGGGACTGGAGCAACAGGTCAGCAGTGATGACTGATCTTATGGAGAAATCATGTTCAGTTCCAGGCACCCACATGATGGTTCACGACCCAAGAGATCCAACTGACCTCCTGTATATAAAGGCTCACACGCATAAATACACACACAAAACATCTTTAAAGATTTAAGCCTCTAGTCTCACCACCAGCATCCCTGGTACCGTTATATAAGATACCGCATATGCTCAGGTGCTCTCAAAACGGCACGCTGCTTACCTGCACTAAGTCATAGCCGTCCTCTGGGAGGGGTTTCGGTGGACCAGAATATTTACAGTTGTACCTCTTATCTCCAGCCGCAAGACCACACTCTCCGTACCAAATACAGGATTGTGAAAACACCTACGGAAACATGGAGAACAGATTTTAGCAAGCAGAGGTACTCCGTCAATGACCCTTTCACGCTACCTAGCAAATGAAGGAACAAAGGGTCTTGCTAAACATGTCAGCAATCCCAGCACTTGTGAGGCTGAGTTCAAGGCCAGTCTGGGCTGCGCAGTTAAAACTGGTTTGAACTACCCAGTAAAAACCCAGTCTCAAAACAAATAAAATGAAGCACTCAGGCCACAGCAGGGCGGAGCGGGGCCGGAGCGGGCAGGAGCAGCAGTTCAGGGGTTAAGAGTGCTTCCTTCACTCTCAGAGGGACCCCAGTTCCCAGCTCTTTGGTATCTTACGCCTCCCCCCTCCCCCCATCTCTCTCTCAATATCTTTTAAAAAGCAACCAGGCCTAAAAACACAAATGGATTTGTCAGGTCAGTGGTGCAGGGATGGGAACTATTTACAAGAGCCAGATTTCCCACTTAAGAGAGGGTCTAGTTCCAGCAAGGATAGGTAGAAGCAATGTTGTACTTAGCAGGTTAGTGATTTGTAAGACACTGGTTTTGGGGGAGTTACACAACACAAAAATTAAACAACCAAAAGGCTATTTCCCCATATATTTAGATTAACTACTATTGGTAATTCACCTGAGGAACAAAACCCAGACATATCACTAATCCTACCTAAAAAGCCGTGCAAGAATAGACACTGACCCTGAGGGCTCAGAGGACTGCCAAGGAATGCACATGCTAAATTTAAGGACCATCAGCACGGCAACATTAACATACTGTTTCTTATGAAAAGATGTCTCAAGAGCTGCTCAAATTCCCCATGTGACAGTCACAAGACTGCCTGGAACTTAAGGGTTCCTGTGAGTCACTAACCTGCTGAGGGTGCTACCCAGAGGAAGCCATTATGTGCTTCACAACTGCCTCAGCACAGATGACCTGGCAGGCCAGTGACACTGGCTTAGAACTGTCCCACGGGAGTAAGCTGGATCTCAAGATACCTGGTGCCAAGCCTTAAACATGCTAAACAGGAGCAACAGAGCCACACACAGGCAGGCAGCTAAGTGTGTTCTTTAGTTTCCAGCCAAGATGCAGATCCAGAACATAAAACATGGTAAGGGATAGAAGGTGGGACAACCGCATAAACCAGACCAGGACACACAACTGTCAAGGGATCCAGAGTCGATACAACCTGCATCTGAATTCATCCTTTGCATAGTAAAACAAACATCACAGGTTGCTGGATGTCATGGTGCAGGCCTGGAACCTCATCAACCACAGAGGAGGGATGAAACAGGAAGTAGGAGAGAAAAGCAGAGACCAGGCTGGGCAACTTGGAGCCATCCCCCCTTCCCCCCCCCCCCCCGCCTTGACAGACAGGGGTGTAGCCAGTGGGAGAGCTGTTACTTAACAGGAGGAAAGCCCTGGGTTCAAAAGAGCAAAAACAAAACCAGATGCCCCCAAAGAGCATGAGATATAGGCAACTACGCAGCCCAAGAGCAACAAGCTGCTTCCGTGCTGCTGTAGGCCTACGGCCTCACCGCCCTTCTGGACTCACTGAAAGTCCTATGTTTAAGAGAGAGATCATCCGAATAGGGAAGTGTCGATATTTTAAACTAAACCCAGCAACTCTAGCAGAAAGCTGCAGTCGGGCCTTCCAGCAGGCAGGCAGATGCCGATACAACTCAGGTTTCAAAAGGCTAAAGCTGACTAGAGGTGCAGGTAGAGCTGACAGGTAGAGCCTTCTCTCATTGTCAGAACTCTACAGCTGCCAAGCCAGGCTCACGGCAGAATTCAAAGGAAAAGTCCAGAGGCCACTTAGAGTTTGTTTGAGCAAGGCCAAACAAAAACTGATTAGGGATTCAGTAGGGCCATCACCAGCAGGTTCTGAGCTGCACAGTCCAATAGTGTGACCAGATGGCATTTACCACAACAAAGGGTGAGATAAAGAAAACAAGGTGACTGGTCCTCTAATGGTGCCAGTTAGGTAGTCCCAGATCAACAGCAGTTCTTTGACTTTGATTAAATCTATACTGGCCCAGGGCAAGCATCAGTTCTAAACCCAAGGCCCCACAAACCTTGACAACAGAAACCCAGCCAAAAGGCTTGATAAAATGACCTAACGTGGTTTCACAAAGACCTGCTGCTATGCTGTCACAGATTTCAAAGCCAAGTGTTTTTCTGCCCCTTTGAAAGGACGGGAAGGAGAGGAGTCAGGAGCTCCTTGGATCCCAATAAGTCAATACTCTAAGTCAGTAAGCTGAGCACACTACACTTAGAGAAGTCACTTAACCTTTTTAAGTAGAACACAAAATATTTACGGTTTTCTGGCCATTCAAAGGCAATCGTCTCCCAAAATCATCTTGCCCACAGCACTGGCCCAAGCCAGAGGGGCCCAAGTGCTCCTAAGAGCACTCAATGGTTCACAGTCCTTATGTGTCAACTCAGCATGACAGGCAGTACTAGTACAGGATTGCTCAGGCACAAAGCAAAGAGACTAGGAACACCGTGTGTCCAAGGTCAGAGAATCTTGGCTAAGCCAGGATTGAAACCGAAGCTTTAGGCTCCAGGCACAGACTCTCTATAAAAGACAATTAGACCACAATTAAAGCCCTTCTCAGGAGTTACATCTGCCCACTCCCGCCTCTGCAAGCCCATGCATCTCACCCAGGAGCACTGAAGGGTGAGGGTTTTTTTCCACCTTAAATGTCTCCAGCCCCTCTTCATACCTACAGCAAGGAGAGCTAGTTCTCCCTGAGCCTCTTCAGGAAACCCACCATCTGGTCTCATTCTTTTCAGCATGCTAACTTCCCCATTCTTGGTGTCTGCACCTGCCTATGGACACTATTCTAACTTCACAGATGTCCCTGCTTCAGACAATCTCTGCACATGTCTGCCTCTCTGCCTGCCAGCCTCTGATGCTCAATGGGAGACTAATCTTTCTCAGTTCCTCCTCAACTTCCATTGGTAGGGCTCCTTTGCTCAGTCATCTCCGCGGTCTGTAGTTTCCAGGTGCTTAGAACCCACCCTCAGCTGCTGCCTGTGACAAAGCCTTACACACCATGCCCTGGCTTCTCTTCTGTCCCCTCCTCAGGGACCCATCTGCCTCCGCAGTGGTTCTTGTTTTCTTTTCTACCTATGGCTAAAGCCATTCTCCGGTCTCCACCTCCCTTATGGTCCCTGCTGATGCACCTAAGCTCGTCCCTCCAGAGCACCTGCCAGATGTTCTAGTCCCATGAGGATATTGTGCATCTCCTACTCTTAGTTGTCTGGCTCTTGCTAAGTGTGTCCCTACTGTCACAATACCCACCCAGAACAGATCTGTGACTCATCTGGATTACAGATGAGCAGGTAAAGGTGCCTCATCTGAAGGACTGAGTCATGGCAGAGCCAGACTGCACCTACAGTGGCCTAGGTGCGTGAGAGGCCAGGGCCTTCCTTCCACTACAAGAAGGACTCCAGACCTAGAAAGACAGGGCTGGGCAATGCTCATCTCTGCAACCTATGGAGGGTCTAACTGGAGCCTCAGAGGCAGGATCCTGACAAAGTGGATGGATGTGTCATGAAGTCTCCCAGGACTGTCACACTGACACAACCATGCTCTGGGCAAGTAGAACTCACGTGGGCCACATACTTCCCTTTTAGACAAAGAACCCAACTTCCAAACTTAAAGCCGCCCTCACAGTGATACCAGAACCCTGATGAGTGTGGTGGCATACGCCCCTCACTCCATCACCAGATTGCTATCGGAGGCTGGCTTAGTTAAGGGTTCATTGCTGTGAAGAGACACCATGACCAAGGCAACTCTCACACATGAAATCATTTTTCTGGGGTGGTTTATAGTTTAGATGTTCAGTGCATTATCATCAGGAAGCATGGCAGTGCAAATGAAGGCAGACATGGGCCTGGAGGAGCTGGGAGTTCTGCATCTTGATCCACAGGCTGCCAGGAGACTCTTCTGCAGTCAGCCAGGGGGAGGGCCTCTTTTGCACTGGGAAAAACCTGACCATAGACACCCCAAAGCCCTCCACTTCCTCCAACAGTGCCACTTCTCATGGGTCAGGCACATTCAAACTACCACAGAGGCCAAACCAGGCCACACAGCAAGAGTCTGTCACCAACACAACCCAAAGGAAACCAAACAACAAACATACTCTGGTTTTAAACTCAGAAGCGTTCCCTTAGGGAAGGAAGCATTACGTGCAGTATTAAAATGAAATTCACTGGTGTTTGGGGGCTCTACCATCACCACAAAGAGAGCCTAATCACATACAAGCTGTGTTCCAGAGAGGGACAGGAGTGAGCGAGGCCACTGAACACTGCTGAGAGTCAAAGTCACACATGTATTTTACCACCAAAATAACACAAAACAAAAACTTGGGTCTCAGATGTCCTTTACCAGATAAAAATGAAAAACTGTCAAGAGCTTCAGTTCTCTATCACCATTGTGGGGGTCAAACAGGATCAAGGATCACAAATCCGAGTGTCACACCATACAGCCAAATCTCTCATAGCATATCCCACTGACTTACGTAGTGGGGACACTGCACAGTCTGTGAGCTGTTACTATGTCAGGATACCTGAGACTAGGTGATTAATGAGCAGAAAGCTCTGTGGCTCACTGATGTGGGGCTGGAGGGGCTTCACCTGATGTTCTTGCCACCGCCTCTATGGTGGAAGGCAGAGGGGCAGACCCCCAGACAGACCTCCAGCAGGAAAGGACAGACAGACTCACGGGTTATCAGGCTCTCCTCTGAGCACAACTGACTTCACAAGGCGCACTGATCAACCCACCCCGACAGAACACTCGAGGCTTAACTATCAACACTGTTTCGGGGGTTGTTGGAGGCGCTCCACACATGAACCCTGTGGGCATATTCAAGCCGACAGCAGACGCACTATGGGCATATTCAAGCCGACAGCAGACGCACTATTTTGCACACGTACCACTCTTACAGTGATATTCTTAATGAAAAGATAACATTGCTTGAGTATTACATTTTTGTCCATTTCTAAATATTTTTAAAGACTGCAGAGTTTTCTTTAATTGCAATACACACCTACCCCAGATATCCAGATTTTGCAGATATACTGAATTCAAACTAAAGGGCCTCCCTTAGATCTCTACCCTACCCATTTCCCAGATTGAACCAGTATAATTTATCACACCCAGGTCTTTCTAGCTTTCTAACTTCCCCCATGGGTAAACATCCAATAGTCACTTATGCAGAACCACAAATATGGTGCCAGCTCCCTTCCACAGATCATTCTTTGGCTCTTAACCACCCTCTACTATCTTTATCTAAGATCTTAAGGCCAAACTCCAGGCATAGAAAACCAAGGCGCATTGTTTCTTCCAGACTCTGGTGTCACCCATCCTGTCTGCATTCTCTAATGATCTTTGCTTAACTGCTCCTCCCCAGACTCATTTCCTCTTTAAGCTGGACCCTTACTCCTTCCACCCTGGTCTAGTGCAGTGTCCGAAAAGTAGGTAAGCTGCCTTAAGTGATCGTCGGCGGAGCAGAGCCAGGGCTTCGGAGCACCCAACCCCTTCCTCACAGTCATGGAGGCAGCCGATGTCTCTTGCCATGGTGACATGTTTTGGTAACATCCTGAGAACTCCCCTGTGGATCCACTAGGGCTAGGCACTGATAACTTCTGCCTCTGAGGGTCAAACATTAAATAATGAAAGCCTTTGAGACTTCAGGTCTCTGTGGCAAATACTCAACCCTGCCTGTAAAAGTTCAAATGCAGCCACAACAAGAAGCAAACAAGTGGGCATGTCCCAAACATGTGGGCTAGGCTGCTGTTTGCTGGTTGTCGCTCTAGGATCAAGTAAAATTTATGAGACCTGAAAGAGTATTTCCTTGTGTTTATCTTGATAGCCTCAGAAGACCATGAAATCCTCAAGAGCTGGGCCAGGTCTAAGTCTTCCTTTGAAACACCCTGCACAAGGATCCAACCTTCATCACTTCAGAAACCAGCAAGACTCACAGTGCATTGAGGGAATCTCAATGATTCATGAGTTCAGAGAACTCAATGACCTGGCTTCAACCCAGGCTTAGTAGCTACAAGGCTAGAGAGTCTCTACTTTAGAAAGATTGGTCAAATGGGACTTAATTACAGAAATCTCACTGAGTCGGAAAGCTGCTTTCAACAGTTATAGGAGCAGTACAGGAAAAGGTAAGAGAAGTTAACCCTCTGGCCATCCATCAGCACCTGCAATCTTGGAGCCCCACTGTACTGTCCATGAGCACAGATGGAAAGCGGCTTATACACTACACAGAAGAAATTCTGAACAGCAAGAGAAACAAACGAGAACCTGGTGACCTCTAGTGAACCCTACGAAGGTCTAAACCCACAAATCCAGAAGGAACACCAATGGCGTGTCAAGCACACACCATCACACAGAATATGAGAATTTACAGGGAAGGGAAGCAAGGCTCAGAAATGATAGTCCACGACATGGCTGGCTCATAGGCAACATAATTCTGAAAAACAAGACAAATGCCTGCCAGCCCTTCTTCTGTCTCTTCCCACAAGCCTTCAGGGCCTACACTGTTCAAACTCCAGCCTGGTTGGGCACTGGCAGCCTCAGAAGGGGAAGTCGCAGCAGACAGGCTGCCCCCACCAACTGTCCCACAAACTACAGATGTAAAAGCAATGGCTGTCACTCATGTCTCTAAGTGGCTGTCAGATGTGACTGAAAGTCCAGTAGCTCTGTGACAGAGCCCAGACATACTACAGTTGGCATTGCCACTTCTGCTACGATTGTGGATAAAGGCAATAGAAGGACCTGGGGACACAGCTGGCTCCAGCTCCAACAGGAGAGGCCGGTGGCTGCTGGTTAACCCCCCTACCGCTGCCTCTCTAGAGAGCGTGGACACAGGCCTGTCCAGTCAGAACAAGGCAGCATGAGCTGAAGGGAATCCTGCCCAGAGATTACACTGCCTGCTGTTCCTTTGAAATTTGGAAGACAGATTGAACAAACATGGAGAGAGGGGCTTAGTTAGATCTGCCTTCTAGGGTAGAAACCTCTAATTCTATTTCAAAGCCAGTCTGACAAGCAAGCGCACACACACAAGCAAACAATAAATTCGTGTGCATACCACACTTGCCTATATATATACACGTGTTTAGGTCGCTAATTTCTGAGTGAGATGGGACCAACCACTCCAGCTACTCACTTCGCAGATAACCCTTTCCCTTGCAGTGTAAGCGCCTCACCCAAGGCCACACTACTAGTTACTGTTACTCATTTATGAGCTTCCGGTGGCACAGGGTCAGAAGAACCAGTCCAAAGTCACAGCTCTAAAACAAAACCATGAAGTGAATGCTGCTGTGTATCTGCAGAGGACCATGGTCAGCAGACTAATCACTCCGCTGGCACAATGGAGACGGGAACAGGTGTCAAATGAGAAGCCTTTCTAGCCAAATGGGATGAC
This sequence comes from Rhynchomys soricoides, assembly GCA_019843965.1. Lineage (NCBI taxonomy): Eukaryota > Metazoa > Chordata > Mammalia > Rodentia > Muridae > Rhynchomys > Rhynchomys soricoides. The sequence continues at coordinate 2,669,376 of JADRCH010000086.1, forward strand.
TGCCATTTTAGGCAGCAGGTAGCAACAGTCGGACTTGAATAGAGGGCAGAAACCAGAGGACAGCAGTTCAGGCTTCAGGTCTGCCATTTGCTAGCCATGTGACCTGGAGACAAACATCAACTTTAATGCTCCTGTTGATGAGGAAACTATGGGGCTGGAGAAATGGCTCAGTGGCTAAGAGCAATGGCTGCCCTCTCAGGAGTCCTGAGTTCAATTCTCAGAACCTATACTGAGGCCCACAACTGTCTATAACTATAGTCCCATGGGGTCCAATGCTCTCTTCTAGTGTGCAGACAAAAGATCCATTAAATTTTAAAAGTAGAGCCAGGCAGTGGTGGCGCACGCCTTTAATCCCAGCACTCGGGAGACAGAGGTGGGCGGATTTCTGAGTTCGAGGCCAGCCTGGCCTACAGCGTGAGTTCCAGGACAGCCAGGGCTACACAGAGAAACCCTGTCTCGAAAAACCAAAAAATAAAATAAAATAAAAAGCAGGAAAGATACACTTTTATAGAAGGGGTTCTCGGGAGACAAAATAAGGTTAGTTGTGACGACAATGACACACTGTGCAAAAGCCATTTAGCTACAGTTTTGTCTTTGTAATCCAGATCGTCCCTACTGCCTGCTAGTAGGCGTGGCTACACAATTCCCATAAAGCGAGCTCTCTGTAGGCTGAGGCAAGAGCGGCTCCAGTTGGAGACCAGCTTTGTTTACCCAGCAAGAGTGGCTCAAAAAGAAAGGCAATTCCTAACACGGGCAGTGGTGGCACGCCTTTAATCCCAGCATTTGGGAGGCAGAGGCAGGCGGATTTCTGAGTTCGAGGCCAGCCTGGTCTACAGAGTGAGTTCCAGGACAGCCAGGGCTACACAGAGAAACCCTGTCTCGAAAAACCGGGAAAAAAAAGAAAGGCGATTCCTGTCATTTCAATAATTTTATAAAGACAGTTACACACCAAAAATCACTGTGGTTACAATAAATGCAAGGAACAGACTCGGTTAGCAACTAGATTACTTTCTAGTGTTTAATTATTATTATTACGCTGAATAAAAGCATGCAATGCAGCACATGTGGAAGTCAGGAGACAACTTCTCAAGAGTTGCGTCTCTTCTTTCACAGTGGGTTTCAGGGACTGAACTCAGGTTGTCAGGCTTGTAATGGACACACACCTGCTGCCCTGCTACAAAATTTTAATTTTTATTGGTAAATATTTCTATGTATTGATGGGATACAGTATAATTCAATATAAGTAAGTGGCATGAAATAAATTAGGGGAAGGGGTGTTCTCACCTCCACCACTAAGCATTCCTGTGGCTGGCCTCCATCTTCCCAGATTCCTCTTGGTGACCTGGCGCACAATTCACCCTCAGAGCTCAGAGATGTAACAATCTGCCCTCATGCTCATCATTTTCTCACCACATTGTGTTCTTCTACCATCACGCGTGCACACGACGGAGACAGTGGCTAACGTTGCACAGCCCTTTATAGCAAACACACTGCTCTCCCAAGGCCTTGGGGCTTCCAATCTCTGCATCCTACACTGAGCCCAGAACCTCTACTTTCTATCTTGTGACCTAAGGAAAGGGCAGTAAAAAGGATCAAGGAGAGAGTCTTCAACTGTCTCTCAAATCCTTCCAGAAGCTCATTCACTGCGTCAGAGTTCTTAAAAACAAGTATTTTTTTTTCAACATAATATTTTTACTGACTATTTGGGGATTCCATATCACGCACCCTGATCACTCTTACTCCCCAGTCCTTCCAAGTCCACTCCCATCCTTATGATTCTACTTCCCCATCCCCCCAAAAAAAAGAAAAGAAAAAGAAAACATGTTCATCTACTCATTAGAGCACGGCCATACTCCCAGTGGCCATGCTTAAAGAAAATCAAGTCGTTCCTTACCGGCACCCCTGCCAGAAGCCATTGACTGTGAAGAGCTACACTTCAGCATCCTTACCACGGAATTTAAGAGTTCTCTTCAATGGCTTCCTGTCTAGCTGTTACTTTTTGGGGGTGGGGTAGGGGTTGTCACAGGACATAGCCTTCTATGTCCCTCTTTCTCAACTGTGTTTACAGTCATTGATGTCACTGCAGAAGTAGCTCCCTTGCCCTTTACAGTCAGCGGGAGCATGGACAGTGGTCTACACAGCCTGACATCAGTAGTCTCCAGTGGCAGAACATGCCACATCAATGCGGCCTCTGGGACACCAACCACAGCAGTCTGGCCCATGGACACGAATGTAGCTTCAGGCAGCAGCACTGACCACAGAAGGTACTTATTTTTCAAAACCATATTGCTTTTAAAGACTAAGATAAAAAGACACAGGGTGGGATCTGCAGGAGGTGGCTCAGTTGGTGAATTAGTGTTTGCCACACAAGCATGAGGACCAGAGTTTGGATCTCCAGCACCAACACCAAAAATCAGGCACTGTGGTATAAACTTACAGTCCCAGAGCTGAGGAGCTGACGGTGCAGAGACAGGAAGATGGATCTTTAGGGCTTGCTGACTAGCTAGTGTGCTGACTAGATGAGAGACCCTGACTCAAAAGAACAGGAGGAATGACTGAGGCAGACAAACTTGGCCCCTGCCCTCCACATGCACACCTCCCCCCACTACACACAGGCACAAGCCAGGCAAAGAAAGCCTGACTGATCAGCCAATCACTGTCACTGCCTGAATCAACTGCAAATACAGTCTGATCACAACTAACCTTTACGTCCCTCTTCAAGATCCACTGTGGGGCTGGAAGACTTAGTGTTTAAACAGAGCCACACATCTAGAGTCCTGGCCCCATTAAGAGATGATAATATATAGTCCTTGCTCTCAACTCAGTTACAAAGCAAGCAAACAAGGGAAACTGGAGTTGTGGTGCAGAGATATGGAGTTAAGCTCCTCCCCCCCCCCCACATACCCAGCCTATGAGTTCAAAGATTTTTGTTAACAGAAAATGCCACCGCAGAAGTTTAAGCAAAACCCAAGAGCTTGAGTAGGAAGGTATCCTGGCTGGGGACCAGCACAGTGCCACCAATAAAGCTCCAGCTAAGGAACCTTGACGGTCTGGCCAAGACCTTGTGTGGTTTTGATATCAAATGGTCTAATGTGTCTGCAGAGCAGAGCCACAGGTGACAGGGTGAAAGGGTCCCTACTGAACTAGTCCAGACTTCCCAGTAGGTGATGAGCCATGCTTCAAACAGAGGAGTGAGGTGGGCCGCCCAGGACAGCGTGCCACCCAAGACAGCGTGCCTATGCCTCTCTCAACAGAGGGACTCTTTGTTCTGGGGAATATAATAAATTTGGAGAAATACAAAGTTCTATTCAGCAAGTCCTTTACTCTTTACCCATTTGCTAAAAAGGAAAAAAATCCTTCCTTTTCAGCAGATAATCTGTTATCAATTCTTACAGGATCATTCTGACCAGTGGACTGAGGCTAGGAAAGATTACTTATACCCACTCCATTCCTCTAGACCAAAAGATTGACCCATTCCAGATTATCTCTGAAAAAGCCATTTAAGTGTTTACTGAGTTCTGACCTCAACAAATTCCAAGTTCCTCAAGGTGGGGGAACAAAGACAACCAGGAAAGACAGGACGGTGTTCCCAAACTGCCCTGCAGTACTTGGACGAACACAGGTAGGCTGTTTAGTTTAGGCAGGGTCTACTTACCTGACTGTCTAGACAGAACAAGTTGGCCTCAAACTTAAGAGATCAACTGACTTTACCTCCCCAGGACTTCGATTAAAGGCGGGCACACCACAATGACTAGCAAACATGGGTATTAAAAACAAGCTGTCTAATCTGGTGCAGTGGCTCTCATCTGTAATTCCAGCACCTAAGGGGCTGAAGCAGGATTGCAGTGAATTCAAGGCCCACCTGTTCCCTACAGCAAGACCGGACACACAAAAAAAGCCAAAACAGAAAAACAAAACATTCAGCTTGGCAATGCTAGCCCATCATCTGTAAGCAGAAAGATTTAAGAAAACCAAACTTCTCTCCCTAATGCATTTTTGATCCTCCAAAGGACAACTGCCTCTAACCTCCAAATAACTTTACTGGTGCTCAGACTGAAAGTCTGTCAGTCAGCAGCAGCCACTGAGTTCCAGCAGCAGACAGAGTTCCAAAAACAGATACCCCACCCGCATCTGTTCAGCTGCCCAGGGAGCCTCTAGACAGCCTCGTAAAACAATGGGAATGTTCCTTAAGATGAGGGTGGGAAGACTTGAGGGCAGTTTGCAAGAGAATCAGCTCGAGTCTACCTCAAATGCTTGCAGCAGAGCTACTCTGAAGGTTACCTTGAGGTAAAAGAGAAGCAGAGATAAGTTTAAGCCACTTTATAATGTGAAATCGGCTGACTAGGCCATGACCTAAACCTCTAGGGAAAAGAAAGTGCAGACTTTAGGTACTGTGTTAGGTACTGTGTTAGGTACTGCGTTAGGCAGGGAAATGAAGTAATCTCACCTCAGTAATGGAAAGGTATTTATCATTACAATGAAGAAAAGAAAAATCAAGTCTGAGTCAAACACCTAAATCAGAGAAGGCAAGAGTTGGCCTGCCCCAAACAACCAGCTCCTGCCCCAACCAACTGTCTTCTCTGCTTTCTCTCACTTTGGGTTCAGCCTGGCATCCGAATGTGTACTCTTTGGCTCCATGGTCAGCATCCCTAAGCCTTTTTGAGCACGTCACGGAGATTTAAATAAAGGGTAAGCATCCTAGACCAAGGAACCCCTTCATCTGCTCTCACTTCTAATTCACCACACTGTCATAACCCATGAGGCCATTAGAAGGGAGGTAGTGGCTACAAGGGCAGAGAGTTTCCATTGCCTTAGTCATTCTGATGACTAAGGGGGTTTAATTAGTACCCCTCCATAGGCATGCATCCCCAAACACACACCCACTTTCCAATGAGAAAACTGTAGACACGCAAACAGTAGTGACACACCCATACCCAAGTTGGCCACAGCAAGGAAAAGCCAAAGGAGGGAAGTGAGGACGCTGTGCCAGGTGTCATCCTGTCCCTGGCTAATTGTGGGAAGAGGCAATTAAACCATTGTATTTGTGAGCCTCAATTTCCTGAAACGTTAAAATGAACGTGAGAAGAGGCAACCTACATTCTTTAAAGTACTGAAGACTGCTTTAATTTGGTACCTGAGTTTGGTTCTTCACCTCCATCGCCTGGAGACAAGGAGCAATAATGCAGTCAGAGCTAAGTAAACTTAGGAGCTCGTGAGCATGTAGAATTTCTTTTGTTAAAATGGCTAACAACAAGCAAAGTCCTCCTCTGCGCCCACTGTCCCTCCAATTCCACATTCTAAATCAGGTGACCACCGCTGGAATAGCTCAACGCTAGCCAAACAGAGGCCACAGCTGTCACCCTCTCCCAGAGCACGGGACAGTGTGAGGGTAGACAGACACAGGAGAAGGCGACCTCCAGGCTGCACCGGAAGACCAACTCCCCCACGTCCGCAGCTCCCCCGCCGGGGGTCTCTGGAGCCGCCGCACGGCCCCGCCGTGTCCCGCCCAGCCCGCCCGTGTCCGTGGAAGCCGTTCACCTGCGCAGGGCACAGCAGCAGCAGCAGGAGGCCGAGGGCCGGCTGGTGCGCACCCATGCTGTCGGCGCGCGGGGCTAGAGCTCTCGGCTCGGCTCGCAGTGCACCGCGACCCGAGCGCCGCGGCAGTGGCCGGCAGTTTCGGGACCGGCGCCTGACCGAGGAGGAGGCAGGAGCAGGCGGCGGACTGCGCGCGCAAGGCAGGAAGGACGGAGGCGGTGTCAGGGCTGCTGCCTCTCGGACCCTCCCCGGAGGCGGGGCTAAACGCTCAGCCTCCGGGCTTAGAGCTCATTGCTGGGCCGAGCCCCTTGCCGACCCACGTCTGCGAGCGCCCTCTACCGACCCGCTAACCCGCCCCTACTCGGGGATCTGCGTGGCCCCGCCCCTTGTGGGTGTGTCTTAGATGCAGATTTTAGGACAGCCCACCCCCCCACCCCCACCCCCAGCCAAAGCCACGCAGACAGGCGACTTCCCAGCCAAGTAGTCAAGCTTTTTTGTGCCATTAAAGTCCATCCTGGAGCCGGGCAGTGGTGGGACACGCCTTTAATCCCAGCATGTGGGAGGCAGAGGCAGGTGGATTTCTGAGTTCGAAGGCCAGCCTGGTCTACAGAGTGAGTTCCAGGACAGCCAGGGCTACACAGAGAAACCTTGTCTCGAAAAAAAAAATCATCCTGGGATGGTATTCTGGACTCATTCCAACAACGTCTGACTTTCATGTTTTAACCTACGGTTTCCCTCCCTTTTTGTCTGCTGGGTTGGAGAGATTAGGCGAGAAGGTTTAAACACGTACTATTTTGAGGCAATTTTCCTAATTAAGAGCCCGTTCCTCGGATCATTCGGACATCTCAATCTCTGTTTCTTTAGGCCTCAATAAGTAGTGCTCTAGTCAACTGCTCCCAAGCTCAGTTTCCTAAAATGGATCGGTGTTGGGGCGTCTTCTAGCCAAGCCCTCAGGCAGTGACCAGCGATGGCCTGACCCTGTTGTGATCTGACAGCGCTGTGTGGTGACTTCTGATATGGGATCTGTTTACTGCTAACAGACCAGGTTTGAGAAAACGCAAAACAGCACCATCTACCGGCCGAGGTGCGTCTAGCAGTGAACCTATGCTTATGGTAGAAATAGAAAATACACAAAAATTTATCAAGATTTTTTTTAAAAAATTACTTAAAATTTTAAAAATTACTTATAATTCCACCATGATGGAAATCTATGTTATACTATTCTGTATTTTCTCTTATGAGCTTTTTTCTCTTAGTGGAAAATTATTTTAACACGGTTGAGTCCCAAACAGAAGCTCTTTGCTCGTACATTACCACCACCACTTTTCCTTCCCTAGATGTCCTTCTATTCCCAAACTTGCCTAGATTCTGCAAATCCTTGACTCTTCTGGTACTGTTTCCTCGTGGTACTGCATTACAAAGGTCTAAAAGCTACTGATCATTTTCCTTATGAAGAAAGAGAGGCGTGAACAGAAGTTCTCAGAAAGAAGCTTCACCCATTTAAAACATTCTGCAAGGCTGATTGGCCGATAAAAACTTGTTTTCTGGAGAGCTGGTCCAGAGGGCAGGAGGGCAGGAGAGCTATCCCTGCCCCCTCCAAGGCTGTTAGTACTTGGGAGAGCCTTCCCCTCTACCTTGCCTGCCTGCGCAGCACAATGGGGCTGGTCCTGATGGCAAAGACACTGGGTGAGCCGGCCCTCCGGGCATGAAAGTAAGAGAGCTGGCCCAGCCTCTCAAAGGCTGCAGCATTTGGGAGAGTGGGCCCCTTGACTGGGCAGCACAGTGGAGCTAGCTCTGTAGGTGTGTATGAGCCGGGCCCAAGGGCATGAGAGCTGACCCTGCCTCCTATTGATGGCGGCATTTGGGTGGTCTACCTGGGGCAGTACAGGAGAGATCATCCTGGTGGTGCCGATAAGAAAGAGCCAGTGCACTGACCAGCTCAGCTACCACCCAGGCCCAGATCCAGCGCTCTGAGCTGGCCCTCCCAAAGTCTATATTTTCTTTGAATGGTTGGGACATGTGAAAGGGCCAGTCCTGCAGATCTAAAGTTGTAGAATCTCCATGACACAGGGCAACAACAGGAAAACAGGGAAGAATCCAGATGAGGATCCAATATTGATGGTGTCACAGAAGTCAGAGATCTCAAACTAGAACAATGACTCATTGCAAGGAACATTTGCAAGAGAAGATGTGTGGATAGAGGGATACACTGTGGGACACAGTGTGACACTCTACAGCTTCCACGATGAGACGTTTTCTATGCTGTGTGTGTGTGTGTGTGTGTGTGTGTGTGTGTGTGTTTTATTTTAGGGGAGGGGAAGCTTTCAAGGGCAAGGGGCAGGTATGAGGGGACAGGAAGATGAGCAGAACTGGGGTACATGATGTGAAACTCACAAAGGATCAATAAATAGTTTTAAAAACAAACTTCTGTGTTTATGGAGAGCCGGAAAGTTGCAGGTCCAGAGTCAAATTATTTCAGGCTCCCTTACTGTGTATCACCCACCTCTGTGTTTGACCTAATATCCTTGTGAGTAGTGGGTAATTGCTTTTGAGATGTACAATGGAACCCCTTATCTTCTCTACCCAAAGGCTAGTGAAAGACCCCCGAATTGGGGAGACCCTCACTCAAGCCACGGGAAGACACGACCCCCCAATGACTCACAAGAAACCGAACTTGCTGCAAGCGCACGAGGTTTATTCGGGGAGGCAGTGCACTGGGCCGAGCTCATAACCCACATGGGGCAGAGGAGATTGACCCCGAGCAGCTGAAGTTAGGGGTATTTGTAGGGAAAAATCACAAAGCAAAAGGGGGAGCAGGGGGGCTCAAAACAGAGGTCACTGTGACAGTTTTGGTTGATCAACAGGATAGGAGTCAAGTCAAAACAACGACTTTCCCAAAACAATTTTCAGAACAGAGTTCATCACGACATTTCATGGTGGGCCTGTTTTTGGAACAAGGTAAAATCAACCATTCTCAGAACTGTCTAAGGGGGGTGAGTTTAGCCCATCTCAGGCCCCTGGGTGGCCTAGGGCTCTAGTGCTGAGTCTAGGGGCATTTTTCTTCCAGGGTCTTTCACTAGAAGTCTGAAGAGATGAACCCTGAGGCAGACAACTGGGCTCCCTGGCTCTGCTGTAATTTCTCTATCAGACACATCCTCCAACCCCTTCTCAGTGTGCCTTTATTGTAATTTCATATAGTTACTATACCCATTTGTGTGTGTGTGTGTGTGTGTTTCTGTGTATGGGCTTTTTGCCTACATGTCTGCCTATGCCCCTTATGACTGTCTGGTGTCCATGGAGGCCAGAAAAAGACATTGGGTCCCCTAGAACTGGAGTTAAAGTCACCTGTAAGCCACCAGGTGGGTTCTGGGAACCTAACGTAGGCCCTTTGGAGGAGTAGCAAGAACTCTTAATCCCCAAGCCATCTCTCCAGCCATCCCCTAGCCTTTTAAAGATAATTTTAAAAATGTTTATGAATCTGTGTGTAAGGGTGGGTATGTGCATATGCAGAAGGAAGTGTCAGAACCCTCATAGCTGGAGAGCCACACCTATTCCAACAAGGTCACACTTCTTAATAGTGCCACTCCCTGGGCCAAGCATATTCAAATCACCAGGGAGTAGCACTATTAGAAGGTATGGCCTTGTTGAAATAGGTGTGGCTTTGTTGAAGGAAGGGTATTACTGTGGGGGTGGGCTTTGAGACCCTCCTCATAGCTGCCTGGAAGCAAGTCTTCTCCTGTTTGCCTTTGGAACTATAGAACTCTCAGCTCCTCCTATGCCATGCCTGCCTGGCACTGCCACGGCTCCCACCTTGATGATGAACCTGTAAGCCAGCCCCAATTAAATGCTGTCTGTATTAGTCAGGGTTCTCTAGAATCACAGAACTTATAGGTAGTCTCTACATAGTAAGGGAATTTGTTAATGACTTACAGTCTGTAGTCAAATTCCCCAACAATGGTCAGCAGTAGCTGTGAATGAAAACCCGAGGATCTAGCAGTTGCTCAGTCCCACAAGGCTCACAGGTGAAGAAGAGTGAATCTTCCTCCTTCCAATGTCCTTATGTAGATCTCCAGCAGCAGGTGTGACCCAGATCAGAGGCGTGCGTACCACCACACCTGAAACTTGTGTCTTCCAGACTCAAGATCTAGATCACAGGTGAGCCCTCTAATCCTGGATTGTAACTCACTCCACATATAGTCAAGTTGACAAACAGAAATAGCCACTACAATCCACCCCTTGTCAACTTGACACAAATAATACATCATGTCCACATGAAACAATACCAAGGTCATAAATACACTTAACATGATATAACTATTCCTCGTACAATCACAAACACATTTATAAACTTACAATGGGGCAATGTCCCTTGGGAACATTCCTTTAGTATCTCAACTTAAATACCAACTGATGTTAAAGAAATTGGAAGACAAATATGTTCTTAACAAACTACAATAGAAGCATTCATATCACTTTAAAATCCCCATTTCTGCAGCTGGTTCCGTGGTCTTAGCTGGTATTCATAACTGCCTTCCTCTACTACCCATTCTGTATTTCCCCCACCCTCTGCAAGCGCCTCAGCAGGTCTTGGCTCTTTTCCTGGAGGAGTGACCCATGCCTTCATTCCTGATGGGTCTGCATCCTTTGTCATCCTGCTTGGATTAGGCTGTTGTAGTTTCCCATTGACTTTAATCACAGGACATGGTAGTACTAAGAGACGCCCTAAGGGGTCTCCTGCTCTCCAGACATAATCCTTCTTACCTCCACTGTGGAGAGGCAATCCAATTCCCCCATGGTAATCTGGATCTATCACCCCTCCTAACACTGTTATTCCTTTCTTAGTCTGTTGGTTTAAGGGCGTTAGAAACCCAAAATGACCAGGGCGAAGTCTGACCTTCCAGTTCAATGGAATGTTTGTTGTAGCTCCTGGTAGGAGCACTTCCCCCTCTAGAACAAAAACTTCTAGGCCAGCAGAACCTAGAGTTGTGGAGATAGGGTCACAAGGAGTGATAGTGAGTGGAACTATTCCCGTTTCCACCCCTTGATTCCTGGACCCATGGATCCTGGCTATGGGAGAAACTGTACCATATATTGGACACTGATTCAAAGCATACACTGCCTCCTGAAGAACTCTGCCCCAGCCCTCCATGCTGCTGCCACCTAATTTGTGCTGTAACTGTGTCTTCAAAAGGCCATTCCATCTTTCTATCAGACCAGCTGCTTCAGGATGATGGGGAACATGGTAAGACCAGTGAATTCCATGATCGTGGGCCCACTGTCGCACTTCTCGGGCTGTGAAATGAGTTCCTTGGTCAGAAGCAATGTTGTGTGGAATACCATGACGATGAATAAGGCATTCTGTGAGTCCATGGATGGTGGTTTTGGCAGAAGCATTACGTGCAGGAAAGGCAAATCCATAACCAGAATAAGTATCTACCCCAGTAAGAACAAAACTTTATCCTTTCCATGGAGGAAGTGGTCCAATGTAGTCAACCTGCCACCAGGTTGCTAGGTGGTCACCTCGAGGAATGGTGCCATATCTGGGGCTCAGTGTTGGTCTCTGCTGTTGGTAGATCTGGCATTCAGCAGCAGCTGTAGCCAGGTCAGCCTTGGTGAGTGGAAGCCCATGTTGTTGAGCCCAAGCATAACCTCCATCTCGGCCACCATGGCCACTTTGTTCGTGTGCCCACTGAGCAATGACAGGGATGGCTGAGGAAAGAGACTGACTGTCCACAGAACGGGTCATCTTATCCACTTGATTATTGAACTCCTCCTCAGCTGAAGTCACCTTTTGGTGAGCATTTACATGGGACACAAATATCTTCATACCCCTTGCTCTTTTGGAGAGATCTATCCACATACTTCTTCCTCGGATGTCTTTCTCACCAATTTTCCAATCGTGATCTTTCCAAGTCCGTGGCCATCCAGCCAATCCATTGGCTACAGCCCATGAGTCAGTGAACAATCGTACATCTGGCCATTTCTTCTTCCAAACAAACTGTAATACCTGAAGTTGTGCCCACTGTGAAGATTTTCCTTCACCTGTATCTTTCAGGGTTGTCCCAGAAAGGGGTTGTAATGCTGCAGCTGTCCACTTCTGGGTGGTGCCTGCATAACGTGCAGAGCCATCAGTAAACCAAGTCCTAGTCTTCTCTTCTACAGTCAGCCGATCATAGGGAACACCCCATGAGGCTATAGGCACATACTTGGCAGCAGATGGCATTGTTACAGGAGTAGAAACCATAGGCATTTGAGCAACTTCTTCATGTAACTTGCTTGTGCCTTCAGGACCTGCTTGGGTTCGATCACGGATGTACCACTTCCATTTGATAATAGACTGCTGCTGTGCACATCCTACTTTATGACTTGGAGGGTCTGATAACACCCAGCTCATGATGGGCAGTTCAGGTTGCATGGTAACTTGGTGTCCTATTGTCAAACGTTCAGTTTCCACTGAGGCCCAATAGCAGGCCAAGAGCTGTTTGTCAAAGGGAGAATAGTTGACTGCAGATGATGGTCGAGCTTTGCTCCAAATCCCAGAGGTCTCTTCTGTGAGTCATCTACAGGAGCCTGCCAGAGGCTCCAAACAGCATCTCTATCTGCCACTGACACCTCAAGTACCATCGGGTCTGCTGGATCATATGGTCCAAGTGGTAGAGCAGCCTGCACAGCAGCCTGGACCTGTTGAAGCGCCTTCTCCTGTTCCAGACCCCACAGAAAGCTAGCAGCTTTCCGAGTCACTTGGTAAATGGGCCTGAGTAACACACCCAAGTGAGGAATATGCTGTCTCCAGAATCCAAATAGACACACTGAACGCTGTGCTTCTTTCTTGGTGGTGGGAGGGGCCAGGTGCAATAATTTATCTTTCACCTTAGAAGGAATATCTCTACATGCCCCACACCACTGGACTCCTAAGAACTTCACTGAGGTAGATGGTCCTTGAATTTTGGTTGGATTTATTTCCCATCCTCTAATACGCATATGCGTTACCAATGAGTCCAAAATGGTTGCCACTTCCTGCTCACTTGGTCCAATCAGCATAATGTCATCAATATAGTGCACCAATGTGATATTTTGTGGAAGAGACAAACAAACAAGATCCCTTCTAACTAAGTTATGACACAGGGCAGGAGAGTTAATATGTCCTTGAGGCAAAACTGTAAATGTATACTGCTGGCCTTGCCAACTAAAAGCAAATTGCTTCTGGTGGCCCTTATGGACAGGTACTGAGAAGAAGGCATTTGCTAGGTCAATAGCAGCATACCAGGTACCAGGAGATGTGATATTTTGCTCATAGTTCACTTTCATTATCTTCGGGGCTGTGACATCCTTGCGCAGTATGGATACTTCTTCCTCCTGCTTTTTCTTCTCCTTGTGTAAAAACTGGATGTAGTCAATGGTCTTCTGTAGAACGATGGCTTTGCTGAGTTTTGGGAGCCAATGGAGAAATCCTGCTGCTGGCAGGTAGGAACAATAGTCTGAAGGTCATCATAGCCTCTCTTAACAGCATCCCTCTTCTTCTGTTCAGCCTGTGTCTGTGCACGCCACCTCGGGTCTTTGTAGGACTCCTGCTGATAATCACTGCCTCCTTCCAATGTCCTTATGTAGATCTCCAGCAGCAGGTGTGGTCCAGATCAGAGGTGTACGTACCACCACACCTGAAACTTGTGTCTTCCAGACGCAAGATCTAGATCACAGGTGAGCCCTCTAGTCCTAGATTGTAACTCACTCCAGATATAGTCAAGTTGACAAACAGAAATAGCCACTACACTGCCCTTGACTTGCGTTGGTCATGGTGTCTGTTCACTGTAGTAAAACCCTAACTAAGACAAAATCTTTTGTTGCTCTTGTTTTCAAGGGAGGGTCTCACCATCTACCTCTGCCTGTCCTGGAATCACTGTGTAGACCAGGCTGGCCTCGAACTCACAGATTCATCTGTCTTTGCCTCCCAAGTGCTGGGATTAAAGGTATGTGCCAGTATGCTCTGCCTAACAATAATAAAATCTTATTACAGTCAAATAACTATGGGTTTTTTCCCCTAAAATAAATTTAATCCCCTCTCTAGGCCAGCCTAAGGCCCCCAGCTGATTTGGAAACTCCTAAGTTATATGAATTCAAGTAGATTAAGGAAATAAAGTATGCCTGACTTCTGCACAGATGGAAAGCTTGCCAAGTTCCTACCTTGAAATCTAAAGTTCAGACATTAGAAGGAGAGTTGGGCCTTTGTGGTAGCAAGATGTAACATCTTGTCTGCCTTAACGAAATGACAGAGACTAGGTGAGTTCAACAGCGTGAGTCTATTTCTAACAATTGTGGAGGCTGGAGAGGCAAATGCCAGATAGGCTTGGTCCCCAGGAATGACTCTCTCCCTTGGTTGTCAGTGTGATCTCTCTCTGTGTCATCATATGGCTACCCTCCATAGTGCTATGTACTTAATACCTTAATACCTATTACAGCATGGGGTGAGGAGATGGTTCAACCAGCAGAGCACTTGCCTTACAAGTGTGAGGACCTGGGTTTGAGCCCCAGAACACAAAATGCCAAGTATACTGGTGCCCACTTGTAATCTTAGCCCTGGGTGATGGAGACAGGATAATCCCTGAACTTGTTGGTCAGCCAGTCTAGTAAGGAACCTCCCTGACTCCATTTTGAAGGAAGGAACCATTTGGTTGTATTGTTAAAAATAAATTTCCATTTACTGTAAGAGCTGACTTTATGTTTTTAAGTTTCTGTTTATTGAAACCTGCCCAGCCCTAATTCATGACCTTGACTTGTTTTTGAGACCACTCTGACCCTCCCTAATCAGTGACCTTGTGATGATGACTGTTGGGTTTTTTGTTTTTTGTTTTTGTTTGTTTGTTTGTTTGAGACTTTTCTGTACTTCCTAACTGTCCCATTGTCTTGCTTCTGTAAACCTGCTTTGCATCTACTCTTGATTTTTCTCTTTAAAAGGCCCTAAGAAACAGTCTCAGGACTGTCTCCCTCTAACCTGACTTAAGATACATTCGCTGGCCATCTGTGTGGTGACCCCAATAAAACAAAGCATTATATTTGGCTCAAAAATTGTGGTAGTGGTCTAATTCTTGCCCAGTGGAATTATCATATTGTGGAGACCCCAGCGAAATCAGACCATTCACTCAAATACTAAAGCTGGACCCTCACTCCAGGACTCTGGGGCTGAATGTCTCAGGAGGCACACACCTTGAGGCATTCCTAGGCTCTGAGGCATGCTTTGGGTTTTGTGGACTATCAGAGTGAGCTGCTATGCTGAGAAAAACAGCAAGTATCTTCAGAGGCCTCCCGTGGTAACTCAGTAATTTTCTGTGTGATGCGGCCCTGTTGGGATCCCAATCTGGGACAAAGGTCTGAGGAGATAATACTTTCCTGGCCAGGGCAAAAGGCCAGATGTTGCACTGCTCACCTCAGGTTCTTGGTCTGGTTTTGTGTCTTCTCTGTTTTGTCTTTGGTTTCAGTTTTACTGTCTCCATATCTTGTACTTTCTATGTTCTGTGTTAAGTGGTTTGTATTGATCTTGGAATGGACGGACAATAAGAATAGAAAGCCTAACAACCCTCTAGCTAGTTCTAAAGAATTTTAACAAACTTTATTTCTCTGCAGTCAAGGAAGATTATGATTATCCTATTACCAAGAATCACCTCTGAACATTCTGTGAACTAAATGACCCTCATGTGGGGTTGAGTGATCCCCCGAGGATACTTTTGATTCTCAGCTAACCTGGACAATGGAGAATGTCACCCTCTGTAAGCCTGCCCACCCAGATCAGAATAGATACATCTTGCCTTAAGCTGAAGCAACTTCCAATCCACCTGCCTCTGGATGAAGGTTTGTATGGTCTGTAATGGGCAAGGTGGCCAAGCCCTGAAAGTTGGCATCTGGGCCCCCTGAGGGCCTGTAGCAGAGTCCAGAGACCCCTCTGAAAACCACCCCGCAGGACTCACAGGAGAAAGAATCTCTTCTCCTTCCACTGAACCATCTTTACCGTCTTCCCCCCCCCAACCCCCACCTCTGCCACCCCAGTGCCCACCACCACAGCCTTACTCTGCCTCTCCCCCACTTCAGCCCTACTCTACCATCTAGTTCTTCCCTACCTCCCCCTCACTTCCCCCTTCCCCACACTCACCAGGGGGTCCCATAGGGCTCTTCTGACTCTTACCCTCACTCTGGGAGCCCACCCCCTTCTGTCTTTGCTCTCCTGCAGCAGTTGGCTGACATCCACTATCTGCATGCCCCTTTCTCCACTACAGATCTTTACAACAGGAAGAACCAGAACCCTGCTTTCAGCATTAACCCTGACTTAATTTCTCTAATATCTTCTATCTTCTTTAGGTACCTCCCTACAGGAGACAAACTTCAGTGGGTTCTCCATACTACTGAAGAGAGGGAATGGATTCTCATGAAAGCAGGTGACACACTCCTAAAATAGCTTCAATGACTGATGACCAAAGAAGAGCTCTGCCAATGTGTAGACCTCAGTGGGACAACACTGAGGGAGGAGGAGGTCACTTGATAAGTACCACCAGGTTCTGCTGGAAGGGATGAAATGGACAGCCTGAAAGCCCACTAACCTGTCTAAGGTAGCAGATGTGAAACAGGGTCCAGTCCTGAGACTTCTGGGGGAAACAGCATCCCTGATCTCAAGCTGTACTACAGAGCAGTAGTGATAAAAACTGCATGGTATTGGTACAGTGACAGGCAGGTAGATCAATGGAATAGAATTGAAGACCCAGAAATGAACCCACACACTTATGGTCACTTGATCTTTGACAAAGGAGCTAAAATCATCCAGTGGAAAAAAGACAGCATCTTCAACAAATGGTGCTGGTTCAACTGGCAGTCTACATGTAGAAGAATGTGAATTGATCCATTCCTATCTCCCCGTACAAAGCTCAAGTCCAAGTGGATCAAGGACCTCCACATAAAACCAGATACACTGAGTCTAATAGAAGAGAAAGTGAGGATAAGTCTCAAACACATGGGCACAGGGGAAAAGTTCCTGAACAGAACACCAATCGCTTGTGCTCTAAGATCAAGAATCGACAGATGGGACCTCATAAAATTACAAAGCTTCTGTAAGGCAAAGGACACTGTAAATAGGGCAAAACGGCAACCTACAGATTGGGAAAAGATCTTTACCAATCCTACATCTGATAGAGGGCTAATATCCAATGTATACAAAGAACTCAAGAAGCTAGACTCCAAAGATCCAAATAACCCTATCAAAAAATGGGGGAGACAGCTAAACAGAGAATTCTCAACTGAGGAAACTCCAATGGCCAAGAAGCACCTAAAGAAATGTTCAACATCCTTAGTCATCAGGGAAATGCAAATTGAAAGAACCCTGAGATTCCACCTCACACCAGTTAGAATGGCTAAGATCAAAAACTCAGGTGACAGCAGATATTGGCGAGGATGTGGAGAAAGGAACACTCCTCCATTTCTGGTGGGAATGCAAGCTGATACAACCTCTCTGGAAATCAGTTTGGCAGACCCTCAGAAAAATGAACATAATACTACCTGAGGACCCAGCTATTCCACTCCTGGGCATATACCCAGAAGATGCTCCAACATGTAATAAAGACACATGCTCCACTATGTTCATAGCAGCCATATTTATAATAGCCAGAAACTGGAAACAACCCAGATGTCCCTCAACAGAGGAATGAATACAGAAAATGCGGTACATTTACACAATGGAATACTACTCAGCTATTAAAAACAATGACTTCATGAAATTCGCAGACAAATGGATGGAATTTGAAAATATCATCCTGAGCGAGGTAACACAGTCACAAAAGAATGAACACGGTATGTACTCACTGATAAGTGGTTATTAGCCCAAAAGTTTGAAATACCCAAGAGTCACTTTGCAGCAACAGTAGGGTTGAGTGTGAGGTCCCAGATGGAGGACTTGGAGAAGGGACTGAAGGAGCTGAGGGAGTTTGCATCCCCAGGGAGGCAGCAACAGTGGTAACTGGCCTGACCCCTCGATACTCCTGGAGACTGATCCACCAACCAAAGAATACACATGGAGGGACCCATGGTGCTAGCCACAGATGCAGCAGAGGAGGGTCTTGTTAGACATCAGGGGGAGGAGAGACCCTTGGGCCTGAGGGTGTTAGATCCCCCAGTAGAGGACAATGACAAGGAGGGAAGATGAGAGTGGGTGGGTGGGAGAATACCACCATAGTGGCAGGGGAAGGGGGAGGAAAGGGGCAGGTTCCAAAGGGGAGATCTGGAAAGGGGGAAACATTTGAAATGTAAATAAAGTATATAAAAAAAGAAGTAGTCACAAAAATAAATAAATAAATAAATAAATAAATCCTTTACCATCAATCTTGCTGGAAGTATGGGGCTGGTGTGGTAGCAATTTGCTAATGAGAACTTAATAAGCTGGTTGGAGAGATTTTGGAGCTCGGAGTCAGAGAGTCTCCATGAGATAAGGACAGGCCAGCCCTTGCCTGCCAGTACCTGGCTGGCCAGCCCGCTGGGGCAGAGAGTAGCTGGTGTAGTGTAGGAACATGCCGATCCTTTTTAATATCTCCTGCAATACCCTGGTTCAGTTCCCAGCATCAACATGGATAATTCCCATTCCAGGGGGTCCAACAACCTCTTCTGGTCTCTGCATATACCAGGCATGCATGTGGTCCACACACCTGCCTGTGGGCAAAACACTCAAACATACACAACAATTTTTTAAATCTAAAAATAGAAGTTTTATTATAGAACCTCAAAGAATCGAGAGTGTATGTTGAATCTAGACATGTTCAAGCATGGTCATGGTATGTGGGCATCATGGTATATGTTGTAATACCAGTACTAAGAAGATCAGGAACTCAAGGTCACCCAAGTTTGAGGCCAGCCTATACTAGATTTTATAAAGAAAGGAGGCCACTGTTTGGAGGCTCAAAATTACTATTAACCTGGCTAAATAGCCTAGCCTACCTGGTTATTTAAATCCAGGTAATATCAAAACATAGGAGATGGCGTCACACAGAGGGAATGCATGTAAGTGTATCTCAGTATGTGCTGAAGAGGTTACAAGAGAGGAAGCTTCTTCCTTCTCCAATAACTTGTTCTCTTGAAAATTAATCTACTCCTTGGAGATCCAACCCATACATGAGACCAACCCTAAACCTTTCATGAGGGTTGTCATGGACCAGTCGCCTCAGAGTAGGCTCTAGCTCATAAAGGTTCCCAGCAATTCAATACTGTTCTATTGAGGAATTGAGTCCCAGCATGAGCTGTGGCACAGCAGACCACATTCTAAACATAGAACCATGTACTTCTTTGCTTTTGCTGTGTTTTACAATATGTTGAGGTGCAAGTAGACACAAGGGCATGAACTAGTGTGTGACACCGACATAAAAATCCTCTCATTACGTCAGTTCTCTCAGTTGTAAGACACTGCTGAATCATAACTACCCTGATGAAGGCCAGCCTCCACACTACAGGGAAATGGAGGCGGGCAGAGTGTGGAGTCGGCGAACGCTCTTCTTCTGGCTTCTGAGGGAATAAAACTTAATTCTCTGGGGTCAGCAAAAAGAGGGGAAAAATCACACACACACACACACACACACACACACACACACACACATGGGGGATGAAGCAAGTTCCAACAAGCTCCAATGACTTTTCAATACACACATACACACATACATACACATGCGTGTGTGTGCACTCGCGCCCGCATTCATACACTGGGTGGGTGGAGCAAAGCTCCAACCAACTTTACATACATATGCATACATGCATTTTAATGGACAGATGGAACAAATCATCAATGAGCAGGCTCCAACAAACTTCACATATACTCATATATATACGTATACATGTACATATGCATATTTAGTGGATGGAGCAAACTCCAATGAGTTGACTCCAGAAACTTTATTTTTTCTCTTGGCCCCTTTACCCCATCTAAGACAGAGCTCTCTATGTAAGGAACAGATTACCTCCTGGCCAGAAGTTACATATTCTTTAAAACATATTCTTCAAAAACAGATTAAACTCACTACCCAAAAGGAAATTACAACAGGATTATTGATTATGTCTTCTTCTTTTGAAACTAAACATTTCCCATCTATCTTTCTCTCCACAAGTTCAATGTATCCCCAAAGCAATAATTCTTTTGTTACTGATTAACAAAGTTTAAGCAAGCCAGTCTATAGTAGCAAGTTTTTTCTGGTGCTAAGCTGACGATGATTTGTACTCACCAAGAAACAGTTCACCACCTCTCTTACATCTTATTTTGAAGTCTTGCTCAGCTGAACTGGCTAATCATCCATTCTCCATTCTTGTACTCGTAATACAGTTATTTACTCTTTATTCATAGTCCTGTCTTCTCATGGTGCACACTGAAACCTGTGGCCACATCCCTAGATCACAAGATCCAGGAACTCAGACCCAACCGAGAATGAAATGCTTTCTTTGCTCATTAACTTGTCCCAAGTCTATTTTTCTTGCTAGTACAATCACGTGTTTCTAATGCGTGAAAGCTTACTGTGCCCCTTTTCTCACCTATGCAGCCTTTGTTTCCTGTTCTACAAGGAGGGGGCTTATTCTAGTCTTGATTCTAACTTTGTTATATCTTCCTGGCAAAACAACTTAAACCATCTCCTTGAACTTTCTATCAACTACCTAACCTCCTAAAACTATTAAAATCAAAGCGGGAGTTTCATAAAATTATTAATTCATCTAAACAATATTAGTTTGTGAACGTTAATCTTCATATTGATCTGCAGCAAACTTGGGCTATCACCCAGGAGGTAATCACACAAGGCTACAGGCAGTGAGAGTCTCCCCATGCCCAGTCACACCATGTCAGGTATATGAGGAACACAGCAATGACAAACATGGGAAGGTACATCAGTAGCAGGAAGCAACCCTGGGTGGAAGCCCCTGGGGCCGTGCCTCTCCAGGGCACACCCATTGCAGCCAAGCCAAAACAAACAAACAAACAAACAACCTGGTGGGCCATCTACAGGAGGCTTACTGGTGGGCCATCTACAGGAGGCTTACTTGCCACTGCAGTTCTTCCTGTATGATGCTAACCACTACCCTAGCAGGATTGGAAGATGTTCCGAAGAGAGACTCTTGTATCCCCCACTTTGGTGAACAAATTATTAAAACAATGGTCCCAGATGAACTGGAATTTCCCCAGAACCTCATGCTGGGAGAAGAGAAAGGATATAGCTCTGATGCCCAACAGAGGAAAACCTTGTGTTCAGGAAGTGATTCACACAACTCTAACTGCCAAAGCATTTATCAGGATAGACTAGAGCCTAGGCAGTGGTGGGTCAGTGATGGGCAGGAGCCGACCTTAGCCAGGACTGTCTAGTTATACATGTCTCATGAGTTTAAACCTAAACTCATGTCAGTACTTCCCAAATGTACTGGGGGAGGGGAGGGGCATCACAGGGACTCTTCCCCATGTGGCCACATCAAATAAATGTCCCTTCTTACTCTTTCACTATCTATCTCTCGCTTCTTCAGTTGCCGTATTGAAGATGGATGGCTGAGTTTGGTATGTTTTGGCTGCCAGAGCCCAGGCTCTGTCCCCAGAACTCTAAACCGTTTCACCAGCACCTAGTTCACATGGTCAGTAGGGGCAAATGAGATTATCTGTACCAAGTCCTTACCACCCAAGTATCCTGTAACAAGCATTAGCTTTTTATTAACCTGTGACTTGTTCCCCACCTCCGGAAACTACTTGTGGCATTCAGCCAATTCCAGCACCATGACCACCTTGCTAAGCAGTTAGGAACTCAGCGTCTTATGTCACATGCAGGCCCATCTCAAATTTGCAGCATCTCCATCCCTCCGAGCAGTCTGGTATTCCGGTTATTCTTTCCTTCTTCCTTGCCATTCCTACCACAGCAGCTTAAGAATGACATGTAGCTTTTTGTTGCAGAGGATGGGACAGAGGAAAGCCAGAGCCACCACGGGGGGTCTTCTCTAGATTCCTAATGTCCCTGCTATGAGTGTGTCCTGTTCCCCAAATTCTGAAAACTTGGTCAGCTATTTCACAAGAGAAAGTTTGCAAATGGCTGATGGACCAGGAGAAGCCCCAACAATGACGATGGAAGCTAGGAACTTCTACTTTCTATGTCTTTAGTGACTACCCCAGGAAGTTTTGTTTGAATGGAAAACTTTAGGAATTGCTCACACATCTGAAGTAGTAGAAACAATAGTTGATTGGGCCTTTAGTGAAATGAAGCTCAAAGTTTGGGATCCTAGACTCTATTTCCCAATGGGGTTGAATTACTCACTCTGAAATTTTATTCTATTCCGAATCACACAGGGGCCAGTGAAATGGCTCAGTGATAAAGACACCTTTGGCCAAGCTTGAGGACCTGAACTCCATTCCCAGAACCTACAGTGGAAGAAAGAGCCCTCTGTATTGTTTCTGACTTTCAAGAGTATGCAGTGCCCACAAACAATAAAAATAAAAAGAGGCTTTAAAAACCACAGAAATAACACCTTTTTTTCAAAAGGAAAAAAAAAAAGCATCGAAGGCAAACTGGGAAGTATATTAACTTTATTTTAGTACAACATGGGATGTGTTGTCAGACAGATGGATGTAGTGCAAACTTCTGTGGTTCAGCTAAATGGATTATTTGCAGAACTGCTCGTGTTGTCTTTGGATGAAGACTGGATTGTCAACAAGCCTAATATACAGAGTCCTTTACATGTGTACAAATGGAAACACGGTTTCTGAAATAACAGACATCTCGTTCAATCTTTGGTAGGTTCTTAACCAACTTCCCTGCCATGGAGGACATCATAGTTGCATCTAGATCAAATGCTAATCCAGACATCTGTTTCATACAGTACAAAGGTCTTTATTAAGTATTGCTAAAGATACTGTATTAATTTCATGGCCCTAAAATAGTTCATATGAGAGACAGGTCAATGTCAAGAGGTTTTAGTGACAAACATGAAGTTTCTGATACTGTCTTTTGGCGTTGTTGTTGTTGCTGTTGCTTGCAGTGCTGCTTCCTTTTGGACCTGTAATAAACAACTGGTTCTGGTACAGGGCTAAATAAATGGGAAATTGCAAACCATTTAAGTTCACATTAATTTCTTCTTCAAGGTGAATATAGCATTTCAAAATTCCCCTGGAGGAAGTATGTATTTGCATAACTTCACTGTGTAAAAGTCTGCCAATAGGGAAATTGGCACTGATCTTGAGCTACCAAAATGTTTGTGTCTGGTGTGGTGGTAACACACAGCTTTCTAATCTTTTATCTTGAAAATGGACTGGGGATTTCTGCAGAGTCTGTCAGACTTTATCCTTCTCTGAGGCCTGTGTGCTGTTTGTCACCGGCTTTGTTAGCAGTGCTTATCAAAATCTTATCATTCTGATCACATTTATCATAAACAATTTTAAGAGACCATTTTCTGATCTCAAAGGTTTCATTCTGGCAGACATTGCATGTTAGTTAAGCAAAACCTACCTTAGGGTTACTTTTCCCTCCATCTTAATTTGACTTTACATAGAGACTACTGGTTGGAACCTGGAGCACAGCATGAGCTAGAATAGTGGATATGTGTTTAAACATGAGAAGTAATATTAGTATTCCATATGGTAGGTTGTAGAAGAAAGCTTGACTTCTGTATACGCAGTTAGGCACCGACAGAGGCAGTTAGACACCATTGAAAGTACATTGAGCATCAACTTTAGACCCTTCTCAAACAGTTCAGTGAACTTGTGGGTCTTTGCTGGAACCAATTCACCCATGAGCATGCATAAATAAGCACCTGGTAAATACTAACAACTGCCTTTCCTATGGAGAGTCCTCAGTAGTAAGAGTAACAGCAACACGGCTCATGTATATCATGTTTCATCCAGTGAGCTCATAGTCAGTGTGTCAGAGACTGTGCTGTGGGAAGCTGCAGATTCCCCAGTGTCTTCACTTGTGTAGTGGAAATTAGACTCCAGACCATACAACCAGAGCCAAAGCTCAAAGAAACTGTGGTTGGCAGCTGTTAGGGTTTTCAATTTCCCATTGATATCCTCATATACTGACAACATGGACTAGGAGACAGTGGCTTTATCTGTCAGGAGAAAGATGAGGTTTTACCATCAAATAGTTTATCTTTTCTATGTGTTAATGGTCCATCTTTGAGTTGGAATGTCAGAAGTGGATCTTAAATAACGGATGCTTATGGTATACACTGGTTCTGGTTCTCAATAATCACGACTCTTTGGGTGGTAGAAAATATTTTACAGTGAAGGGACAATGAAACTATGATGGAGTCATTGTATTTTAGCATAGTGACATGAAACACATTGTATTTCAGCATAGCAACATGAAACATTGTATTTCAGCATAGTGACATGAAACATTGTATTTTAGCATAGCGACATTATGTTTCAGCATAGAGACATGAAACACATTGTACTTCAGCATAGCTACATTGAACACATTGTATTTTAGCATAGCGCCATTAAACACAAAAGGAAACATGTACTCTTTCATTGAAGGGCAGCCTCTGATTCCTAAAGAATGAAGCTTCTGTTTCCTTTTTTAACACTAAACCCACGTCCAACATGGGGTTGAACTTAGGGACTCGCATTAGCATAGTTGTAGACAAGTTTCTGTGGAATCTGTGACTATCCATGTCCCCGGGGGCCATGTTACAGGGCAGTGTGAGAAGCCAACTGTAAATAAAGGGAAGTGGACCCTGAGCCCTTCCGGGGTTAGTGCACACTGTGCAAATCCATAGAGACATTCTTTCTTCATTTCCAATATTGTTAAGAACCATTTTTTTCTGGACACTGTGGTCTAAGTTCCTATCTATCTAAGATGGATCCGAGTTCATTCTTCCCAGGTCCTTCTTTCTGTCTCAGGAGGTGCAGTATGCGTTCATTTTTGGTTAGTTCTGCTGGAAGCTCATTGGCCTGAAAGGAGACGAGATGGCCATTAGTGCAGTCCCCCACTGGTGTGAGTCTAGGGACTGAAGGGGGGCAGGCAACCTCATGCTTTGGCCTTCAGTGATAAGAAGCCTCCACTGGACTCACTGATTTGTAGTAGGCACTGGAGGTCTCCCTCTAATGAGAAGTAGTGCCTGCTGTTCTCCCAACACTAGTTTCTTATCTAGCCAGGTCTTTACTGTGCTGGAGCCTCCTGGAGGGCGGGGCCTCTGTCTTATAAGTCACTGTATCTTCGAGTTCAGTACAACGTGCACATTACATCTAATAGTTGTTCAATGAATACAGACATTGGATTTAAAAAAATATTTAGTTTATCAGATTAGGTGGTTTGTATAATAGGGAAGACTCAAGATAGGATTTTGTTTCTGCCCACATTCCAACTTATTTATTAATTTTGTAACACATTTTCTAATTTACATGAAGGAGTCAGTGCTCTTCTACCACATGGGGTCCAGACCTTGAACTGAGGTCGTCGGACTCGTCGGCAAGCACCTTTACCCGCTGAGCCATCTCAATGGACCTTCATTTATTATTTTCATTTGTTCATATTATGGGGCACAGTGTGGTAATTGATTGAGAGATATAAAGTGTAATGACTGAATCAAGATGATCGGCATCTCCATTTCCCTAACTATTCACTGTTACTCTGTTGGGGAAGCTTGGAAGATCTTTTAGTTCTTTGTACAGCACAGAATACATTGTTATAAACCACATCAGTGATCAGAATTTATTCCTTCCACCTCTCTGGACTTTGGTCTCCCTCCTCCCTGCTCTGAGCTTTGCTCTTTATTGTCTGCCTCAATAAAAGCAACCGGTCTAGCTTCCAGATGTAAGGAGGGGCAAGTTGCAGTAAGACAGTAAGGTGTGGTCTGATGAGAAAGCAGAGCCAGGGAGCCTGCAGAGTGTAACACATACCCAGGAAGGCATACTGTCTGTGGCTGCAACTTCTTATAGGACCTCGAAGTCACCACTGAACTGATCACTGGGCTGCCCGCTGAGGCACAGCTTGAAGCACTTAGGGAGCTAGTTCCTCCTGCAGGTTTCATGTGTCATAAGAGAAATAATTTTTGACCTTCCATGATTTCAGCACCGTTGTGCACTCTTAAATATTACAGAACACTCTAATATGTTTTAACTTAGAAATGAAATCTGAAAAAATGTATTTCTTAGTTAATGAAAAATAATAAATCCGCTACAGTTTGGCATACAAAATATATTTCTGAAAAAAAAAATGCCTCTGCAAAAGCAAAAATCTTAGCAAAGTAGAATTGCTTAATGGTCTTCCATATTTCTTTCAGGTGGAGCTGAACAGAGGACAGTTGGATTCTTTTCTGAGGCACAGGCTGTGGCGATGTCTTTGGTGGCCAACTGATTGGTAGCTGGAAGGGAGGAGGAACCTAGTTTCCATACCGGTCCCTGCAGGCAGCCTTCTTTGATAAGGCACCAAGACTTGCAAGATCTGCTTCCTTTTCTTCTCCTACCCTTCCCCATCAGCTCTCCATTTCTCTCTTTCCACCCTTCCCTTTTCCCCCACTTCCCCTGTTGTGTAGCCGTTGCCATCCTGGAAGAAAGTCACTAAGACTCATGAACTTCTTAAAGGAAGCTCCTTGAACTCAGGAAGTAAACAAAGATGTCTCAGCAAGTCCCTGAAACTTACAAGACAAGCACCCCACTCCCACCGAGGCTATATAAACACCAGGACACTGACAGGAGAGGCTCTCCTATCTGCCGAGCTGCCTGCAAGCTAAGCAGAGAGCTCCAGGATGCTGGCTTTCATGAGTCTTCACTCCATGCTGGTGTGGGTTGGTGGTGATACAGCTGCCTTGGAGCCTTCTCTGCTCCTGTAAGCAACCATTCAACCATGCTCCCGACCTAAACTCAACACTCTTTGCTTCACAGGCTGGACTTTGTCGCATCATTACTCTGATTTGTTGTTAGTCTGGGGGTGAGTACACATTTTTCAGGTCTCTCCAAGAAAAGTGTCAAACTCTCCTCTCTCCCCTCCCCTTCCCTCTCCTCTATTGCCCTCTTCTGAAGAGGAACTTTGGAAAATTCCGCCAGACCCCTGAGCACATAGGCACCCCTCCCCTCCTGGAAGAAATAGGTTAGAGAGCATGTAGGCTGGAAGGGAGGGGCTGATTAAGCTCCTACTACCTCATCCCCTAAAGACCAATCAGTTTAAAAGTCACACTGTTCCGCCAATCACACTGTGCCTAATGGCAGATGCTCTAAAAACTATAAAAGCTTGATGAATGGGCTGCATGTGTTGTTCCCTCCCTCCTTGGTGTGCAGGGCAACCCCAGCATGCTGGAACAATAAATTCCTCTTGCTTTTTGCATCAATCCATGGTGTTCACTCAGGGGTCTCCGGTAAGCTGAGGCTCTCCAGAGTCTTACACCTCTGCTCCCCTCTCCTCTCCTCTCCTCCCCTCCCCTCTCCTCTCCTCCCCTCTCCTCCCCTCTCCTCTCCTCTCCTCCCTTCCTTCCTTCCTTTCCCCGTTCCTCCTCTCCTGTTTCCTCCCCTTCAATGCTCTCCTTTCTCTCTTCCTGTATGTGTGTTTTTCTGTTTTGGTGAAAAGGTCTTGCTATGTAGCCCGGGATGGCACAGAATTCCTTAGTTTCCTGAGTGCCTGTGCCTCCATGCCATATTAAGATGTAGTTTCCTATCAACAGCTACATGGATCTGGAAGCCTATCATGAACCACTTGTACTTCGTTGCATGGAAATCTACAGGTTTTAGCATCAGTTATAGCATCTGGAACATATTCGCTTATTGAGCCATGCAGGTTGTGCAAATATTGGCATGTTTCTTTTTGCCACATCAAAAGTCACATTCACAGAAAGTCACATTCAGTAAAATTACTATTAATTCATCAGAAAAGACTCTCTGGACTGGTAAGCTATTAAGCCCAAGTGTTGTTCTTCCAAATAAAACTGGGGCCAGTGAGTGGCTCAGCCAGTAGAACTTAGGTTCAGGACTTACCCATTGAATTCAGTCCCCTGACCAATTGCTGGGTCCCACAAAGTAGCCAGAGATTTGATCTCTGACTTCCACACACACTGTGGCACATGGGTGTCTGCCCTCTTTCTCACACATATGCACAAAATAAATAACTCAAATAAAAATGGTGATTGATTTAAAAATTGGTGTTTCTCCCTGCAATTTCAACATCTGCACAAGAATTTTTCTTGAGACAACTGAACTCTAGTACATAGTACCTGGAATTATTTTTCACTGTTTCATGGACAATATAAAAAATATGTAGTAAGAGTCAAAATTTAATAAATTTACTATTTCCACTGTTCCATCTAGTAAAAAAGTTAGCAAAGCTTAGAAAGCAATTAGCTTAGCCATCACTCCCTTTGGGAGGCTTCAACAGTATCTCCTGTGTCCCTGCGTACAGCTCATACCATTCTGTATTGTGATTCCTTACCTATTCCTCCTCTGAATTCTCAGCTCAATGAAAACAGAAATTGTAAATTGTGTCCCCAGAGCAAACAGTATCCAGTAGGTATTCAATAGAGATTTGTTAAATGAATGATTCAGAGCCCAAAGTCCTTTTCCAAAGCCAGTATGGGGATATGTGTCTGTAATCCTAGGACTTGGGGGGTGAAGACAGGAGGATCAGGTATTCACGGGCATCCTGGATGCAGGAAACCACCACTACCATCTCCTCCTCCTCCTCCTCCTCCTCCTCCACTGCTACCACCATCAACAACAAGAATAACAAAACAAAACAAAAACAACAAAAAAACTCTTTCAAGCGTCCTAGGTTGCTGCTCTAATTATCTTGCTCCTGGGGCTGTGATTAAAGAGACTGGCTTCTCTTGCATGCCTGGTGGGCAGATGAGGTTCCTGGCAGTGATTCCCAGGACTGGAAGGCTTTCTGCAGTATGAGCCTCCAGACATAAGTTCAGTTCCTCTAGGGAGGCTGAAAGCTCAGCATTCTGCCCCCTGGAAATTACCTGTGACCTTACTGCAGAGCATAGTCCATTAAAGGGACACAGTGGGATGTGCATTTTTTCTTCTTGTTTTGTTTCCGTACCGAGGTATTAATGGCGTTCCTAGTGTCATTCCTGGATAGCTCACCAGCAATGTTTGATTTCTCCAAGAGTTCCCTGTACAAGTCTAGAGATAAGATTCCAAAGAAAGGCAGTTGTGACTTCAGCTGGCTTATCACCCAGCCAGGCCAGCTCATGGAAAACAAACTTAGCTATCAGGAGAAAGATAGGCAGAAATGACAACATAAAAGATTTCTGCAAGCTGTTCATTTCCCCAGGAATGGGGAAATAGTCCTTCTGTGTGCTAGGTACAATGAAGATGGGGGCCTTGGCCTTGCATATGATTCCTTTGGCCCTTCTTAGCGGGTTTCATGTGTGTGAGTACACGTGTGTGTGTGTGTGTGTGTGTGTGTGCGCGCGCGCGCGCTGTCTGTGCCGATGCATGTACTGGTCACGGAGGTCAGAGGAGGGAGTTCTTGTTTACCCCTTTTTACCTTTAAGGCAGAGCTTCTCCCTGGGACTGGATTTTCAACTTATGATTTTCAACTAAGCTGGCCACCAGCAAACCCCAGCAATCATTCTGCCCCCAACTCCCTCAGTGTAGGGGTTATAGGCAAATGCAGCACATGACAAGCTTGTTACATGGGTTTTGAGATATGAACTCAGGTTCTGACTGTTGTGCAGCAAGTACTCATAACAACTAAGTCACCTTTCCAGCCTCCATGGTTGGTTCCAATTGTCAACCTTACAAACCTAGAATCACCTATGAAGAGAGTTTCAATGAGAGACTGCTAAATCTGGCTAGACTATGGGCATGCCTGTCACAGACATCTCTTTAATTGGATTAACTGTGATGGGAAGACCCATGCCACCATGGGCAGTTGCATTCCCTGGGCTTGGGACCTGGACTGAGTAAGAGTGAAGAAAGGCATCTGAACATGACATATGAATGCACTTCATGTTCTATGTTCTTGACTGTGGTTTTGATGTCACTAAATGCTTTAAAGTCCCGCTATTTTAACTTCTGAGCTATGAAGGACGGTAACCTGGAATTGTGAGCTTAAATAAACCCTTCCTTCCCTATATTGCCCTTTGTCAGGCTAATTTTTATCACAGTGACAGCAGTCAGAATTAAAATAATTAGTGGGCTTCTCTTTAACTTTCAGTCTGCACATAAGGCAGCTTCAGCAGACATCAAGCAAGAGGACGTACAACGACAAATGTGATTGAAAACTCTCTGACTTCCGAATTTGGTTCAACTCTAAGGATTTAATAAAAAAAAACATGGATTGGTATTTTAGCAGTGACATGCGATCCTACAGAAAACACATTTTCCTGACCAAGTCGCTAAGCATACATTAGTAATTCTCAAGATATAAACATTCAACTCATAGGGAAGGCGACAGGCTTCCAGGACACTGACATTTCTAGAGCACATACTTACTGCCTTTAATGCCCACCTCCTTCTCCCTACCAGGAAGCCACACCATTGTAAGCTTCTGATCCCTTGCCCCCAGCTCCTGAGTGCTGGCCTTAAAGCTATGAACTACCACTACTGGTTATGACCTACAGGGGGCTCCTGCATGCTATGCATATGCACTCTGCCAACATCCCCACCCCCAGTGTTTGCACATTTTATATGAGTAAATGGTTAGAGACAGCCATGGATGATATAGGGTTTTTAGCACAATTCCCCGAGTCTAAAAGTGTTGGCTAGGAATAACTGGTAACTGCAACCCAGCATGCCCTTCCTCTGTGTAACTATGAGGATGGAGGCAGGAGCCTGCGAGACGCTTGTCTTGTCTTATGAGGAGCAGGACTTTTTACACAGAGGCCCACATAGTTAAAGGACAGATTGAGTGAGTACCTTGTTTCTCAAGGCTGGATCGGCCCCTGCTTCCAGGAGCAGGGCAACTGTTTTAACATTCCCGCTGAGCACCGCTGCATGGAGAGCCGAGGTCCCATTCTGAGAGAAAATGAGAGTGCATGTCAAGAGTTGCGCTCACAGCCCTCAGCAGCTTTGCCGGGCTTTCATCTACCATGTGAGTGCGAAGAGCAGCACGGTCTTATGTCCTGGTGCCTTCCCTGTACTTCCTAAAGTCACATCAGTACCACAACAGTGTCTTCAGACACACAGCTGAAGGTAGCTCATTGGGGATGGGGACTGATACTGAGCCCAGCAATTCTTCATTAGATGTCAACAAGAACAGGGTCTAAAACTGTGAAGGACAGACGGAATGCTTCCAGCGTGGACAGTACATTTGTGGGGTCATTCTGGGGAGTTTGTCCTGGTGAATGCCAAGGGCCCAGCTATGCCTCAGTCTATTTAACAAAGCAGATCATAAATGCTTCAACAGTCGGCTGCCTGTGGGTTAAGCCTAGCCCACTGCCTCTTTTTTCCTACATCCTGAAAGTGAAGAATATTTTGTGAAGAATATTTTGCACATTTTGTATTGCACACACCCAAATATAAAATGTCATCAATATTTACCCATAAATTATAACTATGGACAGCAGCCACATTTGTTTGTTGTCAGTTTCTCTGGATACCCTGAGATGGCAGAACTGAGCAACTGCAGCAGGAACTGCAGGCTTGCAAAGCCCAATGTGACTGGTGACTCACGGGGGCAGTTTGTTGACTCTGTACTGTATACACGGCAACATAGAAATACTTCCATCCAAAATGATTCAAACTTAACAAAGCATTTCCAGTCTCCAGACACAAATTTTCTGAGGCTCCCAGATGTTTGTGGCTAATTTTATACTTCAGATAACCAAGTGAGTGGGTCTTTCCTCAGGATGATGAAGACAAAGCTGTCCTCCTTTGACTTCACAAAGCTTCCAAGCGATATCAATAGTGTACTTTCCTGTCTTTAGTGGCAATTATACTGTCTTTTCCTTGAAGACTAGGTATGAGGAGACTGTTCTATTTACCACCTCCCCATTCCACCTGGACCCATATCTAAGAAAAACCCAGCTCTCTCTCAGTCACCAGTATTTCTCATCCAACCCCCCTTTTAAAGAATGGCATAACTTCTTTTAAGGCCTTACCTTCAAAATACCAAGAGTAGGTGAGAATTTGAGCAGCTCCTCTATAACATCATTATACCCTTTGTTGGCCGCTTTCAGCAATGCTGTCGTACCGTCCTGAAGCAGAGGGGACACAGGGACTACTGTTAACATGCGTTTATGCTGGCTGAGAACTGTCAGTTGACAAATCAGCATGTCTCAACCTAGGGCAGGTTAGAGCACAGAAGGCAGTGATTCTGCACGAGGATACCACCCACAGTGGGTGTCTGCTTATGCTACCTTAGGAGTTTGCTGTTTGCGAAGTCAGACTTTCAGGCCCCGAGAATATTGTGTCAGGGACAGGGTGATTTCAGGACCACATTTAAGGCTATTGGTTGACTCAAGAGGCCTTCTCTGCCTTCTCAGTGGAGGTTGCCTAACTGTGGTTAATGAGGTGTGCTCTTGTTATGGCCTTAGAACTGTTTGCAGTCTTGACTTCACCTACCCTGGGTGTTTATTTTCCTGTGTATGGGGGTGGTGATCCAGGAAGAATAGGCTAAAATTGGATTAATGTCTTTTAAAAAATGCATAGATAAATTTTACTTATTTATTTATTTTTCTAGAGACAGGTTTCTCTGTGGAGCCCTGACTGTCCTGGAACTCACTCTGTATACCAGGCTGGCCTCGAACTCAGAAATCCACCCGCCTCTACCTCCCAAGTGCTGGGATTAAAGGAGTGCGCCACCACTGCCCGGCTGATAAATTTTAAAAAATCCTTCTTTAGTGATCAGTTTTGGCTCAAAAAGAGACTTTCCAAATCATCAGTTTGCTGCTTGCTTTAACATATCAATGGCTGTGCTGGGAGGCTTGCTTCTGAGCTGCCTTCAGTCGGCCAGGGGAGGGCCTCTGGAATGGGAAGGAGGAGAAGGGCATGATGGGGGAGTTTTCTGATTTCAGAGGTGGCAGGAAGACAACAGAAGGGTGGGGGAAGCAGGAACAGCCCCTTCAGATTTCCCTTTTCTGAGCTTAGGCTTGATAGGCAATGGTGTAAAGGTGCAAGGTGCAAGGACAGACGTCGGACATAACCAGCCACCAGGCTCAGAACCTAGTGACGGTCGAATCTCCCCATGTTGATCAAACCTCCTCTGGACCTGCAGCCTGGCACAAGCTGGCAGGATTAAGGGCAGGTGCTTCAAGAATTATGCACAGGGATTTGCAGCAGAGAGAGCAGCGGGGTGCAGTAGTGGGCTGTGCCTGAACACACTTCATAGATCCTGCATGTTCCTTTCATGTTCCAGGTCAAGTAAACAGTACCCCTCCCCAGCTCCTCCAGAAATCGTGTCCGGAGGAAAAGGGAGAAGCCGACCACACCTGCAAACTTTTCGCTCAGTTGGTCTTTGTTTTCCTGAAGGGTTGGAAGACCAGTCTGATGGTGGGGGTGGGGGCACTGTCTACTCACGTTGCGAGCGGCATCACGGTCAGCTCCCCGCAGCAGCATCACGCGCACAACCTCACTGTGACCCATCTGGGATGCGATCCACAGCGGCGCGGTTCCATCCTATGGGACAAGGAAGAGGGCAGTGTAACAGGGGTCCCAGTCACTCATCCACTCACGCAGGACCAGCAGAGTCCAAAAGATCCATTCTCCGGTTGATCTGCACACCCAATAGGGGTGGAGAAGGGGAGAGGGTGGGTGCAGTGAACATGGGACCATAGGATGGCTTTGCAGTGCCTGAGCGACTTCAACCCGTTCATGCCAAACTTGTCTTATACAAACGGTCTTTTTCTGTTTCTCTTTAGAGACAGAATATCAAGGATTTTAGATTGAATGAGAACTCAGTACATAGTGGAGGATGATCAGGATCCTCTCATCCCCTGCTTCTAACTAGGAAGTGCTGGGATTATACTCTTGCCACCACACCACGTTATGCGGTGCCATATTGAACCCAAGGCCTCGTACATGTAAGTAAGCACTCCGCTAACTGAAACACATCCCCATTCGGTGGGTCCATAGGGAATCTCCAGGAACCAGTGCACTTGAGAACCAGGGAGGCCACAAAGATTCCGGAAGGTTTCCCCTTCCTCCATACCTGACTGGTAGCCTGATCTCTGAGAATTCATTCTCTTTGGAAAGAAGAGCAGGAAGAGTGCACAGGATCCAGAACTGGAAAAACTGAAGTCATCATGGTAATATATCCCAAGAGTCTGGATTACCTATCTATCCATGGGAATGATGATACAACAGACTAAGCCACATCTTCTGCTGTACTGTGGAATTTCAATCCAAGCATACCAGCTGACGTAGGAGCGCAGTCACTGTAGACTGCTGTCTTAGTCAGGGGTTCTATTCCTGCACAAACATCACGACCAAGAAGCAAGTTGGGGAGGATAGGGTTTATTCAGCCTATACTTCCAATTTCTGTTCATCACCAAAGGAAGTCAGGACTGGAACTCAAGCAGGTTAGGAAGCAGGAACTGATGCAGAGGCCATGGAGGGATGTTCCTTACTGGCTTGCTTGCTTCTCCTGGCTTTCTCAGTCTGCTTTCTTATAGAACCCAAGACTACCAGCCCACAGATGGCACCACCCACAAGGGGCCCTCACCCCTTGATCACTAATTGAGAAAATGCCTTACACCTGAAACTCACAAAGGCATTTTCTCAACTGAAGCTCCTTTCTCTGTGATAACTCCAGCTTGTGTCAAGTTGACACACAAAACTAGCCAGTACAATTGACCATTTGTCAACTTGACATACAAACACATCACCATTAAGCTTTGACCCTTACTTTCTTATTCATCCCCAAGATCTAAATAACATTAAAAGTCCCACAGTCTTTGCAAATTCTTACATATTAACATTTCAGTCCTCTTTAAACATCAAATCTCTTAAAATTCAAAGTCTTTTAAAAATTCAAAGTCTCTTAACTGTGGGCTCCACTAAAATACCATCTTCCTTCAGGAAGGAAACTATATCAGGGCACAGTCACAATCAAAATCAAAATCAAACTCCAACTGTCCAATGTCTGGGATCCACTCACGATCTTCTGGATTTCTCCAAGGGCTTGAGTCACTTCTCCAGCTCTGCCCTTTGTAGCACACACCTTGTCTCTAGGCTCCTGATGCCTGCACTCCACTGCTGCTGCTGTTCTTGGCGGTCATCTCATGGTACTGGCATCTCCAAAACACTGCTGTCTTCTGCTTCAACTAGGCTTTACCAACAGCTTCTCATAGGCTCTCTTCATGGTACCAAGCCTCACCTCCTTTGCATGACTCCTTCAGTCCTGGGCTGTCAATGCAACTGAGGTTGCACCTTCACCAATGGCCTTCTGTGGCCTCTCACAGTGCCCAGGCCTCAGCTGCTCTTCATGACTTCTTCATGTCTTCAAAACCAGTTCCACCTGGGTGACTCTTACACATTACCAAGTCCAGCCACAGCACAAGGTACAACCCTGGATATCTCTGGAACACAGCCTCTGTGCTCTCAGAAAACACTTCTCAGAAGATTTCACCTCAATGATGCTGGTATCTTCCCAATCACTGTCAATTTCCCAACTCCAGCTAACCAGCATCAATAGTCCCAGTAATGAATGGTTTTGCTTTAGTAGTTCTGGTATCTTGTTAACCACAGGCAGTTCTTTAGCCCCAGCTAACCAAAACCACAGAATCTTAAATCAAACTAGCAACGGTCCTGATAAGAGTCTTTAATCTTCCCTCTGAAATTTCACAAGCCAGGCTTCCATCTTCTGCACTGTTCTCAACATTGTCTTCCAAGCTCCTACACAACATCCCACGGAGCTCTTAACACCCAGTGGATCTTCTAGCTCAAAGTTCCAAGTCCTTCCACAGTCCTCCCCCAAAACATGGTCAGGCTGTCACAGGAATACCCCACTATGCTGGTATCAATTTGTCTTAGTCAGGGTTTCTATTCCTGCACAAACATCATGACCAAGAAGCAAGTTGGGGAGGAAAGGGTTTATTCAGCTTACACTTCCAATTGCTGTTCATCACAAAAGGAAGTCAGGACTGGAACTCAAGCAGGTTAGGAAGCAGGAGCTGATACAGAGGCCATGGAGGGATGTTCCTTCCTGGCTTGCTTGTTTCTCCTGACTTGCTCAGCTGGCTTTCTTATAGAACCCAAGTCTACCAGCCCACAGATGGTACCACTCACAAGGGGCCCTCACTCCTTGATCACTAATTGAGAAAATGCCTTACACCTGGATCTCATGGAGGCATTTTCTCACCTGAAGCTCCTTTCTCTGTGATAACTCCAGCTTGTGTTAAGTCGACACACAAAACCAGCCAGTACAACTGCCATTCTGGCAAAGCCTTAGAGGGTGGGCTATTGAGCTGTGTAGTTGAAAATGACAATTTCAAAGGCGGTGGGGGTCTGAGGTAAAGAGAATGTTGGGTCTATGTCTTGGTAGAGGTGGGGAAGGAGAAACTCAAACAAAGAACAGAGAGCCTGCTTCATGCTTCCCTCACATGGCTCTCTGTCTCCTGGATCTACACTTGAGGGTGGATGTTACCATTAACAAGTTACAATTTGTATTAAAAGCACAAATTAAATGTACAAACTAAAAAATTGCTTATTATTTATAAAAGAATTTCCACAGTTTTCATTCGATTCTCCCAATTGAGGATTTAAGTATTCATCCATTTAACCAATCAAGAATGAGTTATCAAGCTTC
>JADRCH010000086.1:2721348-2735201 GCA_019843965.1 Rhynchomys soricoides
GTCACCCAGCGCTGAGACTGTATGCATGTCAGTCAGCGCTGTGACTGTCTGCATGTCACCCAGCGCTGTGCCTGTCTGCATGTCACCCAGCGCTGAGACTGTATGCATGTCACCCAGCGCTGTGCCTGTCTGCATGTCACCCAGCGCTGTGCCTGTCTGCATGTCACCCAGTGCTGTGCCTGTATGCATGTCACCCAGCGCTGTGCCTGTCTGCATGTCACCCAGCGCTGTGACTGTATGCATGTCACCCAGCGCTGTGACTGTATGCATGTCACCCAGCGCTGAGATTGTATGCATGTCACACAGTGCTGTGACTGTATGCATGTCAACCTAGCTACATATTTTAAAGTGGTTAAGATGAAAATGATTAAGACAGTAAGCTTCATGTGTATTTACTACAGTAAAAAAATTAAAAGAAGGTTGATGAAGAGGAGACTTTGACAGAAGAGGCAGAGACCACAGACACAGGGACGCAGAGCTGTAGCCACAGCCCTGGAATGGGGTAGCACCAGCTCTCAAGGCAGCAGAGAATGACAGCCACCCAGTGGTCTCTAGCAGGCATGTCCAACCTTGATATTGTAATTCTGCACTATTATCTACAAAATCCGTGCTTGGGAGTGGTTATCCTGGGGGCATACGGCCTGGAGGTCGTGAGTCAGACATGCCTGCAGGGGGAATGAGACCTAGCCTACACTCTGAATATAGATTTCTGGCCTCCAGATCTACAAGATAATGAATTCCTGAATTCCTGCGGTTTTAAGCTGTTCCGTTCTTGGTGATCTGTTGTAATGGGCACAGGCAACAAATGCATTTGATGTGGTGTTTGGAAAAATAAATGAAAACTTGGAAGAATCTGGGGGAACTGTGGTTCCAGAACTTAGCCTATAGAGTAGAAAGCAATTAATGAGGAGAAAAAAAGAAAGAAAGAAAAAATAAGAAAGGAATCTAAACAATTCTCCTACAAATGATATAACTGGAGGTCAGAGCAGAAACGGGTCTAAGAGAGTTTTCAAAAGTGGATATATTAACCAGTAACAGTTTAAAGTCACATTTTCAGCTAACCCAAACATGGCGTTTTTAGCATGTGCATACGCTTGGCCCAGGGAGTGGCACTATTTGGAGATGTAGTCTTGTTGTAAGTGTGTCACGTGGACTTTAAGACCCTCATCCTTGCTCCCTGGAAGCCAGTCTTCTCTAGTTTGCCTTTGGAACACGATGTAAAACTCTCAGTTCCTCCTGTACCATGCCTGCCTGGAAGCTGCCATGCTCCTGCCATGATGATAAAGGACTGACCCTCTGGACCTGTAAGCCAGCCCCAATTAAATGTTGTCCTTATAAGAGTTGCCTTGGTCATGATGTTTCTTCACAGCAGGAAAACCCAAACTAAGATAGCATGTTTCCTTCAAAGTGATTTTTATAAGCCCATTCAAAGACTGGTGCTCAAATCATAGTGTCACATGAACAAAGTCATCCTAGCTCAGCAGTGGGCAGTGTCTATCATTTGTATGAAGATGCTCATTATGGGGGCTGGCTGGGAAGAGGGGGTCAGCAGCAGGGATGGGAGGGGACGAGAGAGGGAGTGAATGTCATAATGATACACTGTATGAGAGATTGCAAAAAGAAGAGGAGGAGGAGGAAAAGGAAGAGGGAGGAGAAGGCAGCCCATGACTTCCACAGTCTGAGTGTTGGTTAAAACCAAGACACTTCTCCAGGCACTGAGGGGAACCCTTCTTTCCACAGTTCACCTGGAGCCTATGGGTATTAGGCTCCGACTCTGACATGAGGGGCTAAGTGAGGACAGCAAGACCTGTGGACTGTACTGATCGTTCTAAATTCTAAGGCAGGAACACGTGGGATGATCTAACAGCTTTGCAGCTGTAATCCTCCAGCTGTCCCCAGAGGAAGGGCTATCTGACCACTCCCAGAACTTTCTGCTAGCCACGAATGGTTCCCCCCACAGTTCTTACAGATGTGAATCTGCAGCACCTGTCCATTGCTCTCTGACAGTGAAGGCTGCTAACTTCTAGAACATTTATAAAGAGGTTTTGATGAAGAAACTTGGGCAGAATCAAAGACTTGCTTCCAAAAAAGAAATCTAGAGAGTACCCAGGATTCTTTCTGATGTTTTCTTTATTAAGAGAAAATATTTTTCAGTCATTTTTTGATACATTAACTAAAAGACAATCACTGTGATCTGAGCTAATTTTTATATGTAAAATCAGTCATACGCATGAATACATTAGTAGAGAGAGATTAGATTAAATCTTAGCTAATAGGGTTTAGACTTTAGTCTGAAATGTGAAATAAGTCTTCACTGTTCACTCTTTCCTCCTGAAGCCCAAGGCTTCAGGCTAACTTCCTGGTGGTCTCCATCAGCCACTATTCCTGGGTCTCTACCGAGTCTGCTGGTCAGGGCCATTGGCCTCCAGTTGGTCTCTCTAGGAAGCTGTACGTACCTAGGAAAACAAAGCTCAATGTTCTAGGGAACCGTTCTGATGCTGCGAATGGATTAACAGTGGGACACAGGCTTTCACAGATCCCTGATGCAGGCAATACTTTGGGGCCTCCCTTTGGTTTAGTATTTGTATTGCCTGAGGCTGGCATGGACTCAGAAAACTCGAGGAACTGCTGGAAACTTCCGTAACATCATCATGTGAGACATAGCTTTCCTGGACTGAATGTGAAATGCCCAAGGGCTATTGTTCTCAGGTCACAGAGGTTTCCATCTGCTGGCTTAGTTAAGCCACTAAATGAATGAATAAATATAAACCACAAAGCCACACACTAGCTAGAACCCCTCTGCTTCCCTTCCTCTGCTTTTCTCAGGAAGGTTTTTGTACACCGTGTACCTAACTTTGGGATCACATTGTTGAATAAGCTGATCTGGACTGCATTGTTTTATTAGAGAACATCTGCTTTTCAATTTAAAGTTACAATAAACAAGGACTGTAGAGAGAGAAAAAGGTGAGGGTAATTTTAAAATACTCTTCTAAATGGGTTTAAACATCTTTATCCCAGAGGGAAATTTTATTTCAGCTGCTGATGCAAAAAATGGTCTGAAACAATGACCCAGTGTCATAGAGACTGCCCTAAAGACTCTGTGTGAAGACTGGTTGATTTTGCGCCAGTCTTCACACTGCTACTCTCAACAGTGCAGCCCCACTAAGGCTGAGGGCCGCAGCCTGTGGGTTGTTCTTTCATGGTCTACAGACAGGGCTTCTATGGCTTAGAGATAGATGAGGGACTACTGGGGTTAAGGCAGATTGTTGGATAGGGCCAGATGAAGCAAGATCAAGAGCCCACTATGGCTAGGAGCTGTCCTAGGATGCCCATCTCATACCTGGGTCTGTGTAAACCCAGGTTAGAGTTTACACATCTCTACAAAGCTTTGTCTGACCAGGTCCTATGCCAGCTTGGAAACATATATGGTCTCCTCAGACCTGACCTCCTGAGTATGTTAAAAAGCCCCAGCCGGCTTGCTGCTGCAAGTACCCTGACTGCACTCTGGTGTGACCATGCCCCCAGGGTTACACTTGTGGTGAGTGATTCCAGGCTCATATTTTACTTCAAGGTTCCCCTCATGACTAATACATGGCCAGGCAGAAAACAGCTTTGTAAACATGGTTTCATTTACAAACTGTTCATTCAAGCTTCACGATGAAAAGGTTGCAGATAAAAAAAGACAGGGAAGTCTGGGAAATTTCTATAAATTCCATGGCATCTCATCGCAAGTACTTTTTGTTAAAGCCAGGTGGGGAGGCTGAGGAAGGGGGATCATAAGTTCAAGGCTCCCATGGGCTACACAATGAGTCTGTGTCTCAAAAACTTTTCTAAGTTTTATTCATTTATTTATTGAATTAAAAAGTATTCATTCATGCCCGAGACAAAAACGTATGATTGTTTAAGGGAGGTGGTAAGGGTGGGCCTGGTATGGACCAGATACGGTCCAATGTGTCTTCCAAAGAGCCAGTGCCAGGAGCTAAGTGTCTAGTGTGAGGCTACTGAGGCTTGGGCCCTTTAAGACATAGGAGACAGAGCAAGGTCACTGGGTACAACGATGCATGCTGATCTCTTAGAGTGCGCTAGGCCTCACAAGCATGGGTTGTTAGAAAGAGTGTGTTGTGCCTTGTCTTCTGCACATGGCTATTTCCCTTCTTCATCATGTTTTGAGGCAGCCACAGAAGACAAACAGATGCATCTCCTCAACCTTAGATGTTTAGTCCCTAAAATTGTGAGTTTAATAAACTTCTTCTTTAAAATAAAATATCCAGCATCCATTATTCTGTTATAGTAGCAAATGGATGGATTCAGTTGACAGTGGTACGTTCCAAGAGCTTATTTTTGGCTACAAACAAACAAACAAACAAACTCTGCACTGGGCTCTGGTGGAGGAGCAAAGCAACTTCAACTTCTGTCATCTTCAGTTTATTACCATGAGGATCAATGATCTCTTAACCCGGATGCTTTTATTCACATGCACAGCTTGACTTACCTCTCTCTGGAGGTTGATATCTGCTCCCTGCAGAACCAGCTCCCTCACACAGTCTATGTGGCCAGCATAGGAGGCAACCATGAGAAGTGTGGTGCCATGCTGCACAGAGAAGAGAGACATGAACGGCGATGCCCTCACAGTAGAAAGGGAGCCCAAGAGAGACTGCAGAGATGGGTAGCTTCGCCACAAAGATGCGCAGGCATGGGAACAGGCAAACCGATAGATTCCCAAGGTTGGAATTTGAAGGTTACAAATTCACTTCCATGCATCAGCTTCAGAAACAGTCCAAGTAAAACATCACTATTGCATCTTAGCCAGCAAAAGTATAATATTCTCATTTTATGACTCACACTGAATGATCCCTGATCCAGACCACTGTTACTAATTCAAAAGACAGTTGAATGTTAGCAGTTGGGTTTCTGGTTTGGAAAATGGTTTTGTTTTTTGTCTTATACATTTACAATGAAAGTTGATCACTTCCACCCAGTCCTTTCCCTCTCTCCCTTCAGAATCCCACTTCTCGTCACACCTTCGAGTCCTCTGCCGTCCCTGTCTGTCACCCACTGACCCCGAGCAGTGTTGCCTGCTACAGTGCTTACTGGCTCTGGTGACCACTGATGCAGTGAGCATGGGAAGGCAGTGGCCACACCATGTCCAGAAGACACATTTAGATTTAAAAGCATTTTCTTTTTTTACTTTTTGTTAAAGCCAGGTGAGGAGGCTGAGGAAGGGGGATCATAGTTCAAGGCTCTCATGGGCTACATAATGAGTCTCAAAAACTTTTCTAAGTTTTATTCATTTATTTATTGAAAAAGAGTTGGAGTTTATTAGAAAAGATGTAAGTGTGGGTGAGGGTGATAAGGGAAAGAGAGAGATTCTCAGGATAAGAGCAAATCACTCTCAACTTTGGACATGGGCTTCTCAAAAGAGTCAGCCAACTTTTATTTATTTTATTTTACTTTAAAAATCTTTTCTGATGTCTTCTTTGGCTCATTCATTCTTTAGCAATGTGTGTTTAATTTCCACGAGATCCTATAGCTACTAGAAATTCTTTTGCTATTGACCTTAACTTCTATTGCATTGTGTGGTCAGATAGTATACAGAGGGTTATTTCATTTTTTCTAAATTTGTTAAGAGTTGTTTTGTGTCTCAGAATGTGGTTTGTTTTAGAGAAACTTCTACGCACGTCTGTGTAGAATCTCTATTCTTTGATGTTTGAGTAGAATGCTTTGTAGAAGATATGTTAGGTCCATTTGATGTGTGACGTCATTTGATGTGTGACGTCATTTGGTGTGTGATGTCATCTAATACTTGTTTCTTTCAGTCGAGCTCCTTCTCTCTGGTCTTCAGGACGGGGTGGCAATCTTACTATCACTGTCTTCTTCCTGAATGTGGAGAATTTTTACTTACACAGGGAGTAGGGGAACCCTTGGTGTGTGGTCTAAATGTGTCCTTCAAAATTCATGCTGGGATCTAATTCCCATTGTGGTGGTATTAAGAGAGGCCTTATAGGAAGTGATTAAGACATGAGGGACTTGTCTTCCAAGTGGGATTAGTGCACATATGGAATAACGTGGGGGAGCCTCTGCCCTAAGGAGTTATTAAGAGCAGACCCCAAATCTGCAAGCACCTTGGTCTTGATTTCCCGGTCTACATGATTATGACCAACAAATTTCTGTTGTTTATAAACTACCCAGTCCAAAATATTTTATTATAGCACCTCAAGTGGACTCTCAGGTTAAAGCCAATTTGTGTAAACAATTATAAACACACCCTTTAACATGAGATGTAAGAAAAACTATCCCACAGGTCACACGGCTCTCAAAAAAAGTCAGCCACGAGCTGAAGAAAGTACCAAGTATGTAGTTTGGATGTTTAAAACAGAAAAAGAGGGCTGGAGAGATGGCTCAGTGGTTAAGAGCACTGGCTGCTCTTCCAGAGGTCCTGAGTTCAATTCCCAGCAACCACATGGTGGCTCACAACCATCCGTATTGGGATCCATTGCTGTCTTCTGGTGTGTCTGAGGACAGGTACAGTGTACTCACATACATTAAATAAATGATATTTGAAAGAGAGAGAGAGAGAGAGAGAGAGAGAGAGAGAGAGAGAGGCTAGAGAGATGGCTCAGTGCTTAAGGAAAGCATATTGCTATTATAGTAGACCCATGTTTCCATAGCTTCAGGGGATTTGACACCACCATTTTCTGGCCTCCAAGGGCACTGCATTCATGTGACATAAATGCACACACACACACACACACTTTTTTTTTAAGATATTTTTTTAAAAGGGAAAATAGCCCAGTGGTGGTAATGTACGCCTATAATCCCAGCACTCAGGAGGCAGAGGCAGGTGGATATATATATCCATATATATAAGGCCAGCCTGGTCTACAAGAGGAGTTCCAGAACAGCCAGGGCTACACAGAGAAACCCTGCGTCAAAAAACTAAACAAAACAAAACAAAAAAGGAAAATAGCCTTAAAAATAAAATTAATCTTTAAAAAAGAAGAAAAAACCCTTTAGGCTGATCTGTTTTTTTTTTTTTAAAAAAAAAGATGATTAAAATAAATAATAAAAATATCCCTTTATAGATAGATTGTGTTTAATTCTATACCATGATCAATTGAACAAAGACTGGTTCAATAGAAAGGTATCATAGTACAATATATAATAATGTTTCCCTTATATTTAAAGCCTACAAGCCTGGCTGATTCTTGACTCCTGAAATGTTAACAGTATTTTATTTTGTTGACTGAAGTTAAAAGATATATTTCAAGACAAATTGGCTTTGAACAAAGTATGTATAAATGCATATAAACAAAGCAAAGCTCAAAACAAAAGACATCAAAATAAATACATTAATAAATTTAAAAAAGATTGCAAGAACCTTGTAAAATAGGTTAAAATCTTGGTTAAAAAGATTAGAGAGATAAGCAAATCAAAGCAAAAAAAAATATATATAAAAGCAGAGGTGGCCTTAATTTAGGATCCCCCAAGCTTGGGAGTACAGCCTATAAGTCCAGTGAAGCAAGAGTTCAAGGCCAGACAGTGCACATAACAAGTTCCAGGCAGCTTGGGCTAGGTACTGAGACTCTGCCCCTGAAAATCTAGGAGTCCCAGACAACCAGTGTTGGCAAATCAAAGCTTTGAGCACACGCATGTGGTCTCGAGATGCAGTATTTGTTCTTTACAATCTGTTGGAAAAGTCTGAAATGGCTGTTTAGGTTGAGAACAATTTTCAGAAAGCTACATGGGGCACTCTCTGCATTCTAAAATTCCACATAGATTTCCGAGGTGACCCTGTGC
Organism: Rhynchomys soricoides; assembly: GCA_019843965.1. Classification (NCBI taxonomy): domain Eukaryota; kingdom Metazoa; phylum Chordata; class Mammalia; order Rodentia; family Muridae; genus Rhynchomys; species Rhynchomys soricoides. The sequence continues at coordinate 2,729,146 of JADRCH010000086.1, forward strand.
CTAAGTTCCCTAAGCCGGGGTAGTGACAGCCCAGAGATCAGCCATCACTATAACAATCCCACACAGAAGAGGCAGATGCCTGGCCAGGACATTCCAGGAGGAACAAAGGCCTGTGTGTCTCCACATATGTTCTTGTCCCCGAAGCACTGACTGGCCCTTCAAAGCAGCAAGATGTCTGAAGCAGCCACCATTCACATGTGTTCCATGTGTTAAGAAACTGTTTTACCAGAAACCTTCGGATTAAGTAACTACTGAATTTATTTTAAATATTATCTCATTTAATGTTACTCTGTGTGTATGGTGTGCATTTGTTGTGGGGAGTTCATAGTAGAGCATACATGTGTAGGTCAGATGACAATTTCGTGGAGTCAGTCCTCTCCTTCTGCTTTATATGGGTACCCGGAATCAAACTCAGTTCATCGGGCTTGGGTGGCAAGCACTCTTACCTGCTGAGCCATTTCGCTAGAGGGGCTAATTTATCTAATTATTCTAAGAGGGATAATTTATAAATTTATTTATTTATTTATTTATTTATTTATTTATTTATTTATTTTGGTTTTTCAAGACAGGGTTTCTCTGTATAGCTCTGGCTGTCCTGGAACTCACTCTGTAGACCAGGCTGGCCTCGAACTCAGAAATCTGCCTGCCTCTGCCTCCCAAGTGCTGGGATTAAAGGCGTGCGCCACCACTGCTCGGTTAACACATATTCATTTATTAGTCAAACATCTATTCTGACTCTGACTGAAGGTACCAGAAAGGGTGGGTCTGTGAGGTATAGCAGGGTGAACTTCAGCTAAAACTCAGAGGGTGTCACAGGAATGTCTGAACAGGAATGACTTTTTAAAAAAAAGAAGAAAAGCAGTCACCAACATGGTCAGAGACAAAGGCTACAGGTGGCAACTGGTCCCTACCCCATCATGCTGGTCAGTGTGGGGTAGGAATTGTACATTGAGACCAGGATGGCAGTTCACAGATGCCCAGAGTCCCCTGTAAGTCTGGATTCTGACAAAGAGCAGATGGTATATTCACATTGGCATAATCAGAGGGAATTTAATAAAGGGACTGTTCATCAAGAAGTGATCTGGCAGTGTAGTTCTGGGACACTGTGACTGGCCAGACTGGTACAGAAGTAACGTAATAGGTCCTACAATGGTGTGAACAGGGAGCCCGCTGGCTTCTCAGCTCTCCTCCACCTTCGGCTTCCAGTGGATGCTTAATTAGACAAACTGAAGGACGGAGGGAGGGAGGGAGGCTTCTGGGGCATTGCTTATGATTCAGATTCTGGACCCAGAGCCAGACAGAGGGAGGAACAGAATGGACCTGGATGTTCCTGGTAACCCAGCAAGCAAACTGGAGCAAATGCTTCCATCTCCTTGGGCTGCTCGTGGGTTTCACTTGCAAATTTGTATCAGAGCTGAGGACGACAGACCCTGCCTCAAGGAGAACAGTAAGTTTCCACTGAGAACATTTTGTTTCAAACCACAAAACCATCTCATTTGAGGTCCTCCGTGTCCCCAGGGATGTGGCAAAGTCTTGCTAAACACAGAACTGGCTGCTAGCTGGGGAGGAAAGGGACTCTTGGCGGGATGTGCCTGCGGCAGTGACCCTATTTTATCTCCCTGACAGGAGGCTGGTAGAGGCCTCAATTTCTCAGTTTTTGAATCATGTATTAAAACCACAACTCCTACAATCATAAGAGCCACATGTGATCTAAATTATCCTCATCTTTTTCTTTTTGACAGTTGTGTAGTAAACAGCCCTTTATTCTTGGAACTTGACAATCGGCTTCTTAAAGGAAGTCCCTCATTCACAATGCCAGAGGCCTTCTGTTCTCTTGGGTAACTGTTTGCCTTCTGACTTCCTCAGTATGTTTCTAGGTCCACCACTATACCTTAGGATTTCAGAAGAGGCAAAGGCAAGCAAACACAAGAACAAGAACACAGCGTGTGAGGGGAGCGTGTTTGCAAGGAGCTCATGCCTGCGGAGTGCAAAGGTGTGCTCTGGGCATGCAGATACCGCGTCCCTCCGTACACTGTCTCTGCAGTCCACGTCCACGCGGCCACTGTTTAACAGCAGTTTCAGCAGGGCCAGGTTTCCCCTCTTGGCTGCCCAGAATGCAGCGTTGGCAAGCGGAGTTTCCTTCTGCAAGATCAGAAAGAAACAGGATCTTAAAATAGAAGTCAGAGATCATGGCTGCTTCCATGGACACAGATAACACCATTCCAAAGGAGGCATTTCCAGATAAAGGATGATCATTTGTAAGGCCGCCCTCCTCTCTGTATGTGAGACTGTAGCATTCCAGGCTGTGAGAGGTGTTTTATTTACTGCAGACTCTGAGCACTGCTCTGACACAACATAGCTGACGCCTTACCTCCCCTCAAAGCCTTGCCCTCCGGTCTCTTTGAGTCTTTGTTCACAGTTTCCTTTAAGCTAAAATGAATTTTTTCCCATCCTAGAAGGACAAGGTTCTACCCAGATACCACTTCCTTTCTGAAGCATGACGAATAACTCTCTCCTTGTACATGAAGCAAAATCTCTTCCTGTCCTGACCCTCAGAAGGAGTTTGGTGGTACCTTCTCTGTGTCTGCAACATTTTCTAGCCAATTCCAGCTATTGGGGTAGGCAATTTATTTTCTTTCCACCTAATATGTTTTTTCCCTTCAACTGAAACTTGCCAGAAGTTCTGGGCAGAGAATGCTATTTTGTGTGTCAGTTTCAGGATGCTGTTCAAAGTACCTGGGCTCATGGGAATCATTGTCTGCTTTTGCTTCAGATAGAGATCAAAATACCTGTCTTCAAGTTTACACACACACACACACACACACACACACACACACAGAGAGAGAGAGAGAGAGAGAGAGAGAGAGAGAGAAAGAGAGAGAGAGAGAGAGACCTAAGGTAGACTAATTGTCTAATTAATAGGTACTACTGTTTTTTTTTTTTTTTTTCTAAACTGAAATACTTTCTCTTGGAAGGAAACTCAGAAGGCTCAAGAAGTAAACAAAATTAAAGGGCTCAGGAAGTTCCTAAAACTTACAAGATTCACATGACTTCTTCCCCAAAGTTTTAAGGTATAGTAATTGCTGAGGGGAGGAAGTTCTCTAGCCAGCTGAGCCCCTGCCAGTCCTGCTGTGCTGGGAGTTTCAGGGAAGCAGCTTTCCAGGATTGTTGCCCATACTGGGGTGGGCTTTCCAAGGATGAAGCTGCTATTCAGTCACTCATGCTCTTGTAAGTAACCCCGGTAACTCACTGGTTCACTGCACTAGACCTGGGTAAAACTGTTTCTTTGGTCTGTCCTCAGTACCAAAGGATGAACATATGCAGGAAAGGCACACAACACCAATACACAATAAATGCTAGTAGTGCTCATTTTCTTTATAAAGCTAATGTAATAGAACAAATCAAATTCCAAGGACTATGACAGAATGCTGCTGCTCTCAGGACATTTTATGGTATTCACATTATCAAATAACATGATTTGGGGAATGTGTAAAGACATATCTCCAACTGCAAAAGCCCTCTTTAAAATGTCTTTTAAATACAGACACATGCCAACTAACATTTTGTTCAATGACAAGCTGCATATACCATGACAGTTTCCTCGGGTTATAATTACTAATGACACTGGCTGTCTTAGAGTTCACCTCAGAGCCATCTAAGAGCATTTCTCAAATCGTCTATTACTGAGTGAAGGCTGGCAACCATGTGGTAGTGCCGCTTAGCTGTGGCCTGACCGTCTTAAGTTATAGTTACCCACAGTCAACCCTGGTATGAAAATATTCCATGGAAAGTTCCAGATACAAGCAATTCGTAAGTTTTAAGTAAATACTGTTTTCAGTAGCGTGGTGAAGTCCCGCACTCTCTTTCCTGCCTGGGATGCACTCATTCCTTTGTCCAGTGTATTCACACTGCACGTGCCAGGCACCCCCACCCTCTGTTCACTTAGTCACCTCACTGATGACTCTGACTGTGCTTGTGTATAGGCGGCTCTTACTTTACTTGGCCACAGCCCGCAAAGAGCAAAGAAGTGATGTGGAAATTTTATTACACTATTCCATTATAATTGTTCTACCTTATTAATTTAGTCACTAATCTTTACTATGTCTAGTTTAGAACTTATCATAAACATGTATAGGAAAACAGAATATAAAGGGTTTGTGACTTCCCATGGTTATTTCTTGAGGGGGTAGGTCTTGAACAAAGGCCTGAGCACCAACCTGTATTAAACACAGTGCTTCCCTAAGGTAACAGGACAGCACCATTGCCCTCTCCCCAAGAGGCACGCACAGTGAGCATGTGGTGCTGACCTATGATGGCAACATTTGCTGGTGCAAGGATTTCATTTCGGGTCTTTAGGCACAGACAAGCCAGGGCTGTGTGCAAACCTGAGTAGGAGAGGCAAGGCAGACAGATGGCAAACGAGCTTTGAAGAGTTTCCTGGGGGAGGGGAGCACCTCAGATCCCAGGCTAATCATTTGCCTTCCCTGAAGGCATACATTTGACTCTCTGGAGATTTCAAGCTAACCTGCGTCACAGTGCTCATACCAGAGCCTCCTATATCTGCCCCATGTTGTGTCTAACTTGTAGTTACTGATACCCCAGGGAAGCTACAGCAAGGCCGGTTTGGTGTGAATAACAGATCATCAGATAATGCTCTTCTAATAGAGATCGCACAAGGCCAAGGTGAACTGAGTGGATGCTTCAGGGCCATCATGGAATACTTGCAGGCACATACAGACACACAGACACTCACACATGCACATAGAAAGAGGCATGCACACTCTCACACACACACACACTCACACACACACAGTCACACACACACAATCAACACACATTCACACACACAGACACACTCATATACACACAGACACACACTCACACTTACAAACACAATCACACAGACACACATAGACACACACACTCACACACAGACACATACATACTCACACACAGACACACACTCACACACACTCACACTTACAAACACACAATCACACAGACACACACATAGACACACACACGAACACAGAGACACATACACACTCATGCACACACACTCACACACAGAGAGGAGGATAATATTTTATTGAGTAACTTTGTTGTTTCACTTGAACCTTGAAAACCTAGAAAACCCACCTGCAACCAGCAAATGTCTACTGTCAGAACGAGCTTTGGAGCCAGGGACTCTTTCTCTCTTTAGGATGGTTTTGGAAGTTCCTCTCTGGCTGGGCTGTTCAGACCAGTTTCCAAGATGCTAGACAATGAATTTGATAAACAACTATAAATATTTCATTCTCCCTCAGGGCTTGATTGTCTGAGAGGCAGAGGACAGTTGGACAGAATGTTGATCTGGGATAAGAAAGAGTCTGAACCGCTTTCCAGCTCTGTATCTTAAGTAAGTTATATAGATTCTCCTGATCCCAATAAAATGGGAGCAGAAATAATAATACAGTGCCTTTGTCCTGTGCTGGAGACTAAACGAGACAACACACAAATGTGTATTTTGTGTGTTCACGAAGTCCTGTCTACAAATGCACAGCCAGAGCTTGACATGTTTGTCCAAACAATTCATAGGCATTGTTACTAGCCCGTGCCAGGGGCAGGGGAGAGGTTAAGAATGGAGAGACAGTGTAGCTTTGACCTCTGCTTACAAAGCTTCACAGGAAAAAGAAACCAAGTCAACCGTGTAGGTGTCCATGGAGGAGTGCAGCTGCCTAAGGTGAAAATTCAGACCAGACAGTGGCCACTGCTGCCCGACGCCTGCCCCAGCACCACTCCCAAAAGGGCGTGAGGAGGGAGCCTTTGGGGGTCAGGGGACCAGAGACCGCGGGCAGAAGAGACACACAAACTTGGACTTTATCCTGTTTAGAGGTGGGAAATATCAAGTTTGCGTTCATGAAAAGTCCCAGTGACTCGTCATGGAGACTGAGATGAGGAGCTCAAGGCACTGGCAGGAGACATGAGCGCTGGAGCCACAGACCGCTGTGGGAATGGAGCTCAAGGCACTGGCAGGAGACATGAGCGCTGGAGCCACAGACCGCTGTGGGAATGGA
>JADRCH010000086.1:2736194-2790293 GCA_019843965.1 Rhynchomys soricoides
ATCAACCAAAACAATGAAAGCCCAGAGCCTTACAGTGACTTAGTTATCTTTCTGCTGTGATAAAGCATCACAACCAAAAGGAACTTGGGGAGGAAACTGCCTTTAATCTTCTACTCCAGTTAACAAGTCTGTTGTTGAGAGGAGTCAGGGCAGGAACTGAAGCAGCGGTCCCGGAGGAGTGCTGCTTGCTGACTTGCTCTCTCTGCTCTCGTATACCATGCAGGACCACCTGCCCAGGTGTGCTACACTCACCATGGACTGGGCCCTTCCACATCAATCATCAAATAAGAAAATGCCCCACAGGCTTGATGATAGGCCAGTCTGATGGAGGCATTTTCTGAGTTGAGGTTCCCTCATCTCAGATGACTCTAGCCTGTGTCTGGTTGACATAAAACTAGCCTGCACACACTGCATATGTATGTGTCTATTTCCTTGGCCAGCACAAATTACCAATGGCTGATTAGGAAACATAGGTTTCTGGAGGCAAGTTGGTACCTGAGGGAAGTGAACAAAGGTAGGGCTGGGGTGGGGCTCAGTGGTAGAGTCTACTACTCTATGCAAGGCCCTGGCTGTGACTGCAGACATCAGAATGGCAGAGAGCTTGGAAGGGGCCCATGAGGTTCAGATGCGCACAGCCATATGCCGTGATTCCAGCTCAACACTAAAGGTACAGACTGTGATATAATGTTTGGCACTCCCTCATGGATGCAGCCAACAGTGCAGTGTGGGGCTTGAAGAAGACCCAGGGGCTTGGTGTAGAGGGTGGTTCTGATGCTTTGATCGGGAATCTGTGTTTACTGACCCTGAAGGTCCTTGCCCCCCATTGGTTTTTGATGTATCATAAAGATGCCAGTAGCCAATGGCTGAGCACGGGGCAGGACACTGAGAGTTGAGTGGGTAAGACTCAGGGAGAATTGGGTGGACTTGAAACAGGGAGGGGATGAAGTGGTGGCAGGAGATAAAGCCACCCAGCCATGTGAGTCTACTGGCCACCTGCCCGACTGAGCCTGGGATAGCAGGGGCAGGTTTAGGAGTGCCCCGTTATAGAGTTAGCCAAGGTATGCTAAGAATAACGTGTGTGCGTGTGTGTGTGTGTGTGTGTGTGTGTGTGTGTGTTTCTATTCTCGGATCCAAGATAACTCCTGGGCCGTTGTGGGCCTGCTAACAGTCGGGAGCACAAAGTGGTGTAGACAAAACTCCTGCAACAACTTGGGCTGAAACCAAAAAGGTTAACCATGGCTCCCAAGCTAAAGTTAATAAATGCTCAATGAAATTGTGAAAGAACACACCGTGGTGTCAACTGTATTCATTGCTGACTTTGGTATAATAGTGATCTCATGAGAAAATGATGTGTAGGCCTGGTTGTTCTTGCCACCGTTCCTAAGTGTAGATGATAACTGTAGAAGAAGTGTAGTGTAAAGGTAAAGTACTCACAGCTAAAGAAAGAGCCTAGGGGACACATGTCTTACAAATTTCCTAAGGTTTAGTAAATTATCTGCAGTTATCTGAGCAGCTGGGTGTGTTTTAAGACACTAGAGCTGATGGGAGGCAGGCCTGTCAAGTCTGAAGACCTGAGCCTGACCCCAGGACCCACAAGGTGGAAGGAGAGACCTCCAGCTGCAGGTTGTCCTCTGAGCTCTGCGTGAACACCATAGGCATGCACACACTCTACCCTACACAGCACAAAAATCAAGAGAGACATCAGAGCATTCTCTTTCTGTTCTGCAAGTCATCAGATCGCGAGTGGCAAGCTGCAAGCAAGGACAAGGACCTAACTAAACCCAGCTCACCCAGCACCCCAGCACAGACAAGGGCCTCACTAAACACAACTCACCCAGCACCCCAGCACAGACAAGGGCCCCACTAAACACAGCTCAGCCAGCACCCCAGCACAGACAAGGGCCCCACTAAACACAGCTCAGCCAGCACCCCAGCACATAGATAGATCTCAGACTTTCCTGTCTCTAGAACTTAAGGAAAGAAGTGCCTGTTGTTTAAGCCTCTGTCATTTACAACACAAACTGTACCGTCAGCCGATGGACATTTGCAGTGGTTCCTTTTTTGGCTATTGTAAGCATCATTGCTGTGAATGGGTATACCTATTTTAGTGTGGACAGATTCTCACTCCCACCAGGTACGTATCTAGGAGTGAAATCACTGGATCATGTGGTGATCCCATGTTCTAAAGTTTTAGAAGAGAGACCGGACTTTTTAGAACTCACATGTGGGCAGGTGAAGAAGCTTGCTCTGTAAGTGTGAGGAATGACTGCCTACCCACAATTATGGCCTCAGAAAGGGGGACCCTAGAGCAAGCTGGCTAGTAAGACTAGCTATCTCCGAGAGCTCGGTGTTTGCCCGAGAGGCATTGCCTTACTGAATAAGGTACAATACAATCAAGTATGACTTTTGACATTGACCTTGGGCTTCCATGGACACACACACACACGTGCACTCACACCCAGACACATGCCCCACGGCCCTTCCAGGACAAACAAGCACACATGATACAGGCACACATGATACAGGCACACACACAAAAGTGGAAAAAATGAAATAACCATGTCACATCAAGTTCCATTCCTCTCAGCAGTGTCTGTGGGTTCTGATCTCAGCACATCCTCACCAACACATTTGCCATTGTCTTGCTAATTAGTCATCCCAGTGGGGGTGAGGCAGTATTGCAATGTGGTTTTGATTTGCATGTTCCCAATGGTTAATGATGTTGAACATTTCCTTAAGCACTGCTGACCTCTGTGCATCTTAGCGATTTTCCTGTTATCATTCATTTAAGGATGCTCAAGTTTCTACCATCATAAAGCAAACAAAGAGTTCCCTATCCTTGTGGGTTCTGCCCGTTATTCCCTTTTCATGCTATTGTGATCTGGCTCCTGAACCTAACCCTTGGCAAAACTGCCCTAGGCAAGCCACCAGCGGCTGCTTTGTTTTGAAACCCAGTGGTCCTTTTCATTCTTAATTCACATCCCCAGTGGTATTTAACATCAAGGTCTTCTTCATTTTTACTGAAAGACCAGAGAGCGTTGGCTTGATTAATGGCACATGTTTCTGTTATTTCTCATCCATCTCAGGTTCATTCTGTTTTCTCATCAGGATTCTCTTATTCTGCTCATTCCAAATCATCATCATCATCATCATCATCATCATCATCATCATCCTCCTCATCATCGGAGCTTGTATGTATGTGTGGTGCATGTCTGCTGACAAACTAAGTTTGATCCCTAGGCCACAAAATGTATGTTCACAGAGTGTGCTTGGCATGTGTGTGTGTGTGTGTGTGTGTGTGTGTGTGTGTGTGTGTTTCAGAGGTCAAAGGTCAATGCCACATGTCTCCTACTGTTCTCTCACTTTATTATAGACAGGGTCTCACAAAGAGAGATGCTCTAGCCAGTGAGCCACTGGACTCTGCCTGCCTCTGCTCTCCTACGGGAGCACTGAATTCATAGCCTGAACGAGCCATTTAAACAAGTGCTTACCCAATGAGCTGCATCCCTGGTCCCTCATTTTAAATCTTGATCTTCACAGAGTAACAACACCCCTGGGTTCAGCTAGTACATAATTCTGCTCACTGCAAAATCTCACCTCCGTTGGCTAAACTCCTACTCCGAGTCCCTGTCTCATCAGCACCTTTGTGTGGATTCCTATTTGCGCTCAAGCTTTATTCCAAACCGAACATTTCACCCCCCGTCTCTCTTGCTTTCGCTACTCATGAGTAACATCAATTACTCAATTCTGCCGCTTGAAACAAATCGTAAGTCAGTTGTCTAATTCCTTCCATTCTTCCTTCTGCTGTGACGGTCCCCTAACCTGTCTCTTCTCCAGCAGAGGCCAGTGTATTTCTGGCCACATCTCATTCATCCAGTCATTGCTCTGCTCAAACGAATTATCAGAAGAGACTGGACCGTAGGGGCTTTGGAGTTTGATGCGCTCGGATTCCAGTCTTAACACTATTAGCTTTATAGCTTCAAATGATGAGAGGATTGTTTAACCTCTCTATGTCTTTATTGTCTAACACAGAGAGAAATATAGAGAAGAAAGTAAAGAGGAGGAGGAGGAGGAGGAGGAGGAGGAGGAGGAGGAGGAGAATAGCCGATTAGAGCATCACCCCAAAGGCCTCCCTGAAGTCTGGTTCACCACTGCACATTTTAAATATTCGATCCACTTGACTATTGTTTTTATTAAAAACCTTCCAGCCGGGGCAAATCAATGAATCCAACATTCATCCTCGAGTGTGGGGATTAAATGGAACGACTTTAATGAATGTACTCTTAAAAAGACAAGAGTCCTTTGGCCGCAGAAGCCCGATCAAAAGCACTTCCGCCTTGCAGATGAAGCGCTCGGAGGAGGCGGCGAGTGTGGGAGGACCCTGAGGGCCTGCCAGCCTGGGATGCTGCAGGGAAGCCCTGGCCTCCGCCCGCAACTCCCCAGCCGCGGCCTGTTACTATGGCGACGGTCCCGGCCGCCCCGCGGGGCTCACCCGACCCCGGCGGGGGAAAGTAAAACGCAGCGAAGCGCGCCGGGGAGCCGCCCGAGCCCGCCCCTCGGTCCCGCGCTGCGCCGCTCACCTTGAAGGACATCCTGCACATGTCCGCGGTGCCACCGCGCGCCGTCCCCGCTCGCTCTCCCCGCCCGCCCGCCGCCGACGCCGCAGAGGGGAGGCCCCGCGCGCTCCCGCGGCCGCTGACAGGCAGGGCGGCGCCCGGGCACGCGCAGGGGCGGCCAGGCTGGCGCGCGCACTGGCCCCCTGCCCGCCCGCGCAGACGCGCCTCACCCTGCGGGCACACCGCACAGCCCTGAAGGCCTGCGTGCACTCCCGAGCGCTCCACACTCACCACACGGTCCTCAGGCGGCTTCCACGGACAGAGGTCTCTAGACTCCACGTCCAGGACGCACTCCGCACCAATGCCACGCGCCACCGACAGCTTCCACGAAGAGTTCTCCACCCTCTATGCCTAGGACACCCTCCACACCAATGTCACGTTTCACACAGAGTTCTCCACGCTCCATTCAGACATCCTAACACACACACACACACACACACACACATAACGTGTACACACCATGTGCATAAACACCCAGGACATCCTCCACACTGTCTCCTACACCACACGTAGAGCTTCCACACCCAGTGTCCACGCTCACACGAGATGCCCTTCACACTACCATCAAAATTCAAGTAGGTTCCAGAGAGTTCTTCACAGGCACAGCTCCCACACACAAAGTTCTCCACATTGCACAATGACGTCCCCCACACTCATGCCTCACACCATTCACGCAGGGTCTCCATGCAGTCTGCACCCAAGAGCCCTCTACACAGATGTCCCATGTATACCACACACATGCAAAAAGTTTCTTTCAAGAATGTTGCCACCAACAGTACCAAACAAAGCAGGGAAACACCCACAGAGTCTTGGGGGGACAAAAGAGAAAAAGATGAACATAAAAATAGCCATTTGGAGGAGCGGTGGAAGGGTGGACCAATTCTTCCTAAAACCTCATTTTAAAATGCCAAAAAAAAAAAAAAAAATCTGTTCTGTAATGAGGTTGGGGGTCAGCAACACAGACAAGGCTCCTCTGGGGTGTGTCTGAGGACTTACTCATTGAGTGACTAATGAGCAGGGAGTGTCCTTTCTGGAGTAGAAGGGTCATCTTATTTTATTCTATTTTAATAGCATTCTTTTCCTGTCCATATGCTGTGCCTGCCCACTCTGACACACAGACCATTGCCTCTTGGGATAATTAGCAGTGGGAAGGTCAATTTTAAAATTAAAAAATATAATATTTTTAATGTATAAAAGTTAAAAAAAAAAAAAAAGAAGATCCTAATGTAAAGGGAAAGGTGGCCGTCTTCCCCTGCAGCACTGTGGCTCACTCATCCATCCATCCATCCATTCATTCACTCATTCACTCACTCACTCATTCTCTCATTGACTTGTGTCTTCCTCCCTCTCAACTGCATATGTGATGAATATTTCAATTTAAAGTTGTTAAAAATACAAGTACAAATAAAATTTTGAAAATTGAATTCTGAAAATGGAGACGTTTATTCTTTTGTAAACTTATGTTTGTCAATTCTTGCTATTAGTTCTTACACTAATGGGGTCTTTTTCAGAAACTCCTATGTCTGGGGTTTTTCTCCTAACAACCCAAAGTTTCAAGTTTTTGACCAATTTTGCATTGACAACATTTTATTTTATTTTTTGAAATCAAGAACGACTCAAACCATCCCCCTGTCTTGGATATCTGTATAGACAAACACATTTTCAAGTTGCTATGGTGCACTGTTGCATAAAACAGTAGAGCCCGTGCCTGCAGTTTGGATGAACACAGTGGAGAAAAGCAAGAACAGGCATTTAGTATTTGTATTTAAGCAAGTTTCCTTATGGAAATCCTGGGAGGTGAAGGTCTTAGCCCATTCCATAGAGCGACTTTGATGGGTTAATTAATCCTGCTTGGTGGTGAAGACCTTTTCCCTTGCACCACCACAGGCCTCCTGTTGAAGTTCTTTTTTTTTTGTACCTCTGGCCAGGGTGCTGATGGGTTCGTTGTCAGTCCCTGGAAACGTGACTCGGGCAACCCGTGCACCTGGCTGGTGGGATTCTTCCGGGTCTCTGGGTGCTTAGTGTTCCGGCCCACACACCTGACTAAGTTCATCCTCATCAAACAGTTCCCAGAGAGAACAAAACTGTCGGGTCACCATCAAGCGAACCTTTTTAAAATGGCCCGCCCCAAATTTTAGAGGTGACCCCTGCTGAGCCTAACACGGAGGGGAGTCCATACTTGCTTACCTTTCTTTCTTTCTTTCTTTTTTTCTTTTTTCACATTTTATTGACATTTCAAATGTTTCAGATCTCCCCTTTGGAACCTCCCCATTCCCTCCGCCTTCCCCCTGCCACTATGGGGATACTCTCCAACCCACCCTCCCACCCACCCACTCTTGTCCCTCCTCCTTGGCATTCTCCTACACTGGGGGATCTGACACCCTCAGGCCCAAGGGCCTCTCCGCCCCCTGACGGATAACAAGACCCTCCGCTGCCGCATCTGTGTTGCCTACCTTTCTTATCCATTTAAGTCTGCTTCCTTTCTTGTCCCCAGAGAGAGGCCTTGTGAATCTTGTTAGTTTTAGGTTTTTCAGAGGTTTGTTTACTTACCGAGTCTCATGAACCCCACCCCTCCTTCTTGGAGAGAAAGTTTTATAACTTCTTGAACCTTAAAGAATCCACCTCTGGGACGGAATTTTTAAAAGCAAGGGGACTCTTGGGTGTGAGAGGAGGGGTGGGCTATACATCAGATGTCTCTACCATGATATGGTTTTTACCACAAGATTTTGGGCAGTTGGAAGCACCATGCTCTTGGACTTTCCAGACTCCAGAACTGGGAAGCAAATAAACCTCACCTCTTTATAAATTATTCAGCCTTAGGTATGTTGTTATAGCAACAGAAAATGAGCAAAGGCAGGGTCCATGCCTCTTGTTCTGTCCAAAGCTTTCTCTGGTCTTGCAACCTTGTAAACATACAGGATTTACTTGTGGACATGTGACAGATTCTGATATCTGAGACTTGAGGGAAGGTGTTCTGGGTGGTGCTGGTGTGTGCCCATGTGGATGTGCTTCTGAGACCTTTCCTTGATTCAGAGATATGTTCAGGAAGAGGTCCTATGTGGAGATGACACCTAGGATCGCTGCCACCACACCTCAGCTACTGAAGAAAATTAGTGGCAGAATGGACAATGGCATCTCTAAGGCCATGTGTCATCCAATGAGCTTCTTGCCCCTGGATTTCTTGTTGAAGTCACCTGCAGTTGGTTTCTCTTAGTTCCCATTGGAAGACTTCTGATATTGGAAGTGAACTTGGAGTACGAGGTAGGAACAAAAGATCAGTAACTAAGCCATATTATCCGAGCGCCACCGAGTGCTGACATTTTGAATGTGTTTTAATTCTTCTAACCCCAGGCACAAGCTATGACGGCTAAAAAACCAGAATCCCTTGGTCGGGATCATTGACGGGAGTTGAGCCCAGGCTAGCCCAAGCCCTGTTCTCCCAGTGTATTCACTTGTCAGTTTGTGTGCAAGTGTTGGTTCAATCAGTGTCAGAAAGAACTCACTTGCTCTCCAGTTCGCAGCCTTAGGACTGTAGATAATACCTGACCAGCACATGTCACCTGTTGCATGTCACCTGGGGTCAGGAATAAGCTCTTCTGCCACCTCATTTTAGAAAGTCTGCATCGTCCGTCAGTCTCTGTGTGGAACACTATGTTACATAGAAGAGTAGGAACAACCTCTCAGGAGGACTTGACTCTCCACTGCAGTGCCCTACTCCTGGCAACCAGGGCAGGCTAACTGGTTCCAAGACAAAGGAAATGTCCCAGGTTGTCTAGCAGCTGCTGGCAGCCTCCAGGTCCTGGCAGTAGTTCTGGAACACCTTTGAGGGGGACACAATTGTCATGTAGTAGAGTCCACACCCATTCTTAAATGTCTGCATCAGGGGTTGAAAATCTGAGGCTGCCTTTCCAACAGTGTCTTCAAGGAGCAAAGAATTGATATCAGGGTACTGATCATTAAAACCAGAGTTTCCACCATTACTTTTGATAATCTCTTCAATGAAAATTCTCAAGGTTGATTATATATGATATATAAACCCGGAATCAAACTGCAACATTGCAGAGGATAATGACAACTTGCAGTGACTTAAGCTGCCATTTGAAAAATAGACCCCAAGTCTTTTCTAGTAGTGTAGCAGCATAAGAGTCACATGGATCCCACTATTTACTGAGCACAATAATAGGCATGTTTTCCTCTGGCATTAAACACTCTTCCAATGTCTTCCTTTAAAGGGCTGTGTTTAAAATGGGGTATATTGAACCCACAGCTCTGCCTGCCTCCTGGGAGGCCTGCTGCCACCCCGGACAGCCAAGTGAGACACTCACACCCAACCTCCCACCTTCTGCCCCCCACCCACCAGCAAATTCAGCAGCCATGAGTTCTGCCTTATCCTTTATGAGCTCCATCTTCCAGTCCACACCTCTACCTGCAATTGTGGGTCTGCACTCTACTCCCCAGCCCACAGCTCTCTCTTCCTCCCACAAGGCCTCCTGCCACCCAGGAAACCAATCCCAAAGGTCTGCAACCCCAGGGACTGCCAGCCAGCCAGCACCAGAGATAAAGAGATGGCTAAAGGCAAAACCACAGTCAAACAACCCTGAAGAGCAAGGGTTATGACATTAAATCTCATCTTATGAAGATGATAGAGAACCTAAAAGAGGAAATAAGATAAAAACTTTAAAGAAATGCAGGAAACTACAATCAAACAGGTGAAGGAAATGAATAAAACTGTTCAAGACCTGTAAATGGAAGCAGAAGCAATAAAGAAAACACAAATGGAGGCAACCCTGGTGAGAAAACCTAGGAAAGAGGTCAGAAATTACAGATACAAGCATCAACAACAGAATACAGGAGATGGAAAACAGAATCTCAAGCATAGAAGAGATCATAGAAGAAATCGATGCATTGGTCAATGAAAATGCAAAATCTAAAACATTTCTAACATAAAACATTCAGGAAATTTGGGACACTGTGAAAAGACCAAACCCAATAATAATAGAAATAGAAGAGAGAGAAGATTCCCAGTTCAAAGAACCAGAAAACATCTTCAACAGAATCACAAAAGAAAACTTCCTTAACCTAAACAGAGAGATGACTATAAATGTACAAGAAGTTTACAGAGCATCAAATAGATTAGGAACAGAAAAGAAAATCCTCTCACCACATAATAATCAAGACACTAAACATATAAATCAAAGAAAGAATATTAAAAGCTGCAAGGGGAAAAGGCTAAGTAACATATAGAGACAGACCATCAGAATTACACCTGACTTCTGGTCTTGCAGACTTAGGTCTTGCAGATCCTAAGAGAGCGCAGATGCAAGCCCAGGCTACTATACCCAGAAAAATTTTTAGTCATCATCATTCTGCTGCAAACGAAAAACACCTCAGCAACAAAGATAAACACCACCTCACAGTAAAGGGCTGGAAAAAGGTTTTCCAAGCAAATGGATCCAAGAAACAAGCTAGAGTAGCCATTGTAATATCTAATAAAATAGACTTTCAACCAAGAGTAATCAAAAGAGATGGGAAAGGACACTTCATACTCATCAAAGAAAAAAATTCACCAAGATGATGTCTGGATTCTAAACATCTATGCCCCAAATGCAAGGACACCCACATTCATATATAAAAAAACATTACTAAAGCCTAAAGCACACATTGAGCCCCACACAGTAACAGTGGAGGACTTCAATACCCCATTCTCACCAATGGATATGTTATTGGAACAGAAACTAAACGGAGAATTAATGAAACTAACAGATATTATGAACCAAATGGACCTAACAGACATCTACAGATCCTTTCACTCAAACACTAAAGAATATACCTTTTTCTCAGCACCTCACAGAACCGTCTCCAAAGTTGACCATATCCTCAGACACAAAAGCAAGCTTCAACGGATCCAAGAAGATTGAAATAACCCCTTGCATACTATCAGATCACTATGGATTAAGGCTGGACTTCAACAACAACAGAAACACTGGAAAGCCTACATGAAAACTGAACAACTCTCTACTCAATGATAACTTGGTAGGGAAGAAATAAAGAAATTAAAGACTTTCTAGAATTCAATGAAAATGAAGGCACAACATGCAAACTTATGGGACACAGTGAAAGCAGTGCAAAAAGAAAAGTTCATAGCACTAAGTGCCTTCATAAAGAAATTGGAGAGATCTGATAGTAGTAACCTAACAGCACAACAGAATGCTCTAGAACAAAAAGAAGTAAATACACCCAAGAAGAGTAGACTGCAAGGAATAACCAAACTTAGGGCTCAAATAAAAGACAACAATAAAAAACAAAACAAACAAACAAAAACAAACAAACAAAAAACAAAACAAAACAAAAAACCCCAAGAGCTTGTTCTTTGAGAAAATCAACTGTAGGGATGGTTTTGATGCTAAGGTCCTGTGCCCCAAATGGTTCTTGATCTGTTAGTAAAGAAAGCCATGGGCCAATTGCTGGGCAGAAGATATAGGCGGGACTTCTGGGTCCCTGGAGGAAAAGAGAGTCACAAGGAAGGAGAGACAGAGTTTCTCCATGCCTCTGATGGAGAAGGGTTGAAGAGCCATGTGAGATCTCAAAATGGAGCCACACATGCTGCTCCTATAGGCAGGTGGTCAGGGGCGTTTAGCAAGGGCTAGATGGGACTAGCCACTAAAGTTTAGGGCAGGTGGGAGATGCAGAGCTAAGAGTAATAATAAGAGCACATTTTTCCAGGTGAGAGATAGTAGCACCCAGCAATTATGCCAAGAAGGCAAGTTGAAATTGAACAGCTGTGTGTGTCTTTTATCAGTGGATTCAAGGGAAGCCGGGAGGGGGCCGGCAGCATGACCTGATCCTGGAGCTAAGGCAGGGTAACAAAAAGCTACATGCAACAGTCAACAAGCTAGAAAAACCTTAGCCAAGGTAACTAAAAGAGAGACAGAACAGAGAGACAGTATTGAAATCAACAAATTCAGAAATGAAAAGGGAGGCATTACAGAAACTGAGGAAATTAAAAAGTCATTAGGTCTAACTTTAAAAGCCTGTGTGCCACAAAATTGGAAAATCTAAAGGAAATGGGTGATTTTCTAGGTAGATACAACTTATCAAAGTTAAATCAAAATCAGGTAAGCTATTTAAACAGTCCTATAACCCTTAAGGAAATAGAAGCAATCGTTAAAAGTCTCCTAACCCATAAAATCCCAGGGCCTGATGGTTTTAGCACAGAATTCTACCAGACCTTCAAAGAAGAGCTAATACCAATACTCCTCAAACTATTCCACAAAATAGAAACAGAAGGAACACTGTCAAACTCATTATATGAGGCCACTGTCACTCTGATACCTAAACCGCACAAAGACTCAACAAAGAAAGAGAATTTCAGATCAGTTTCCTTTATGAACATCGATGCAAAAATACTCAATAAATTCTCACAAACCAAAGCCATGAACACATCAAAAACATTATTCACCACAGTCAAGTAGGCTTCATCCCAGGGATGCAAGATGGTTCAGTATAGGAAAATCTATCAATGTAATCTACCGTATAAACAAATTGAAAGAAAAAAACATGATCTTTTCATTAGATGTCAAAAAAAATAACCTTTGACAAAATATAGCACCTCTTCATGTTAAAAGTCTTAGAGAGATCAGGGATGCAAGGCACAAACCTGGAAATATACTTCAAGCCAATAGCCAACATCAAATTAAATGGAGAGAGACATAAAGCAATTGTAGTAAAATCAGGGACTAGACAAGGCTGCCCACTCTCTCCCTATCTGTTCAATACAGTACTTGAAGTTCTAGCTAGAGCAATTAGACAACAAAAGGAGGTCAAACGGAATCAGATTAAAAAGAAAGAAGTCAAGGTATCACTATTTGCAGGTGATATAATAGTATACATAAGTGGCCCCCAAAATTCTATCAGAGAAGTCCTACAGCTGGTAAACACCTTCAGCAAAGTGGCTAGACACAAAGTTAACCCAGAGAAATCAGTAGTTCTCCTTTATACATGATAAATGGGCTGAGAAAGAAATTAGGGAAACAAAATCTTCATGTTAGTCCCAAATAATATAAAAATATCTTGGTGTAGTTCTAACTAAGCAGGTGAAAGACCTGTATGACAAGAACTTCAAGTCCCTGAAGAAAGAAATTAAAGAAGATATCAGAAGATGGAAAAATATCCTAAGCTCATGGATCAGTAGTATCAATATAGTGAAAATGGCCATTTTACCAAAAGCAATCTATAGATCTAATGCAGTTTCCATCAAAATTCTAACACAATTAAAGGAATTGTGTATCAAAGGAATTGTGTATCAAAGGAATCAAATCGAAGACCCAGAAACAAACCTCTATGGACATCTGGTTTTTGACAAAGAAGCCAAAACCATACAGTGGAAAAAAAGAAAGTATCTTCAGCAAATGGTGCTGATCTAACTTGATGTCTGGATGTAGAACAATGCAAATAGATCTATATTTTTCACCCCGAATAAAACTCAAGTCCAAGAGGATCAAAGACCTCAATGTAAAACTGGCTACACTAAATCTAAAGGAAGAGAAAGTGTGAAATAGCCTTGAGCACATTGGTACAGGAGACAATTTCCTGAACAGAACTCCAATGGCTCAGGCTCAACAATTGATAAATAGGACCTCATGAAACTGCAAAGCTCCTGTAAGGCAAAGAACACTGTCAGTGGGACAAAATGGCTTCTCTCTCTCTCTCTCTCTCTCTCTCTCTCTCTCTCTCTCTCTCTTTCTCTCTCTCTCTGTTTCACACACACACACTATATGTACCATTGCACTCACATGAGGAGACATAGCTAAGAGGGGCCCTTAGCCTACACTACGCTGTTCAGACTTTCATGCTCCCAGAATGTGAGGTAAATAAATGTCTTTTCCTCATAACTTTAGCTTGCTTCCATGATTTCGTTAGAGATTATTAAATAATTACATGAAAACCTGGACTGGCACAGGTGAGTTCCCATGTTGACCTTGATGATAAGAAGGAAGGAGGCTGTAGTTACACACCCCAGTGTGTGGAACAAGTTTGCTTGCCCCTTGACAGTCTCAACAACACTCAATGGTAGATGAACAAAAGAAGAAACTGCAGGAGCCAGGAGTCAATAAGAGCTTGTTGCATAGTCATGAGGATCTGCTTTCTGTCTCCATATGGTGGCACAGTCCTGCAGTCCCTGTCCTGGGGAGGTGGTTACAGGAGGATCCCTCAGGCTTCCTGGCCAGTGAGCCTAGCTGAGCTAGAGAATTCCAGATTCTATGAGAGACTGTCTCAAGAAATTCGATGGAAAATGATTGAGGGAGATATCCAACATTGACCTCTGTCTGTCACATAATCTTAAACAAAAAGAAGAAACGCCATTTAGGGAGTGTATGGTGCCTAGGGCTCACCTCTTCAGGGAGGGGAGCCCCAGCCATGGTCTAGGTAAGCCTTGAGGTGGGAGGATGTTGGATCAAATGGCGAGGTAGAGTGAAGTCCTAGGCGCTCGCGGTGCTCGTGCTCGTGGCCCCTGGGAGAGGCAACGACCTCCGGGCTTGTGTTGGGCTGTGAGAAGACTTTGGGGAGCACAGCCCGGGGGTGGGGGAGGCAGCTGCGATCCCCGGGGATTGTAGGGAAACGGCTCGGTTGGGTTCCATGCTCTTGGGCACCGCAGATGCCCTGGATGCCACGGAAGAGCTGAGAATGAAGTGAGAGCCTCACATGTGGGGGCCGTGGAGGGGGAGAAGCAGAGAAGGGAAGGAGCACGGCCAGATCTCGAGGGGAGACCATAGTTTCCAGCTTGGGCGCCAGCTATCTGCTCTGGTTGGGTGATTGGCACCATGGCTGAGAACACTGGGATGCCTTCGGTGGGAGGCTAGGCGACTGCTCGAAGGCCGGTTCCATTGTTTCCCACAGCTGATGAAGAGAGACAGTCCAGGGTTTCAGAACGTTTATTGTCATGTCATGGCGGAGAGTGGCGTGGGTAAGACTGTACCCCCCCACCTCAGGGAAGGGCGATGTTGAAATAGTGACAGGGAAGGGGCGTGGCTAAGCCTCTAGATGCCTCATCAACATGGGGATGTCTTGAGGCTACATGGCCACACCTCTACCTGTGGCGGGACTTGGGGGTGTGACCACGCCTCTACCTGAGGAGGAGCTTGAGGGGTGTTCCCTTTTTATGTGACCAAATGTCACAGACCTATGGAGAGATGTATGCATGTGTCAGCACCTGTTTCTAGGAGCATGGCAAATGCCTGCCGTTGTTCCCTATAGGGTTTTTATTCCCTATTGGGCCCACGGGGTTTGAACCTTGGCTCTACCAGAAAACAGCCTGCCTTCCATGGCCTCACAGGAGGCGGTGTTAGGTGAAGGGAGTAATGGTGGAATCTGCTGCATCAGGGAGCGCTGTAAGGAGCTGCAGTAGGAGGCGCTGCTGTAATGTGCCCAAGCAACTTCCCTCTTAGTTCACCAGGGAAGCTGGCTCTGTCAGAGTCATGAAGAGTTGTTCCTGGCAAGTGTATGAGATGGTTTTGAATATATAGCAGACAAGCCATGGAGTCCCTGCCTGTGAGTCAATCTTGCTGTTGCCGTAACAAACCCTGAATCAATTTGAAGGAGGAAAGATTGGGATTGCTTCGTTGTTTCAGAATTCTAAGTCCATGGTTGACTGGCTCCAATTTTCCTGGGCAGTGGTGAGGAAGAACATCATGGCAGGTAAGGCTTGATGGAACCAAGTTGCTCACCTCATGGTCTCCAGGGCACAGAAAGAGATAACAGGAAAAGGCCAGGCCCAAAATGTATTCCTCAAAAGTATGCCCCAGCGCTTCCTTCAACAGTTACATCACTTCTCAACAGTCTCTTCAGAGTTTGCATCTACAAAAGGATTCAACTTCTGATTAGGCCACAGGTTCTCTGCAAAAGCTGTCATCAACACATCCAGACATGTGCTTTACCCATCTAAGCATCTCAGTCCAGTCAAACTGAGACTCAAGATCAACACCACACACCTTGATCGTGTCTTGCTTCAGAAGGACTTGCCACTTAGCCACACTCGGGTTATTGGCAGGAAACTGTCACCAGTCATCCTGTCAGGGATTTCCTGGGCTGAAGAGAATCACCTCTCCCTAGACCATGTCTTCTCAGGGCCAGTTCTAATGGTGACTGTTACAGGAGTGTAAGAACCTGGCCTATGTGTCTGTTGCTCTGATAAATACCATGACCAAAAGCAGCTTAGAGAAGGGAAGGACATCCTTTAGCTTACAGGTAATCATTCAATCATTCATCATGGAGGGAAGCCAGGATGGGTCCTCGAGGCAGGAGCTTGAAAGAGAAACCATGGAAGAGCGTGGCTTTCTGGCTTGCTCTCAGCCCACACTCAGCTTCCACTTCAGTGCTGTCCTAGCTTGCCTGCCTAGCCATGCTATCATGAAGGAAATGCTTTTCCTCCCCTCCTCCGCTCTCCCGAGATAAGGCCACCTAGCTAGCAGATATTTCCTGTGGGACATAAGAAAGGGGCATTCCTCCCCTCCCTAGAGATAAGGCCAACTGGCCTGCAGGTATTCTCTGTCAACATTGGCTCTCCCAAACAACAATGGCCCTGGGGTAAAGAATAACCACAGTGACACTCACTAAGAATCCCCTAATTGTGTGAAAGGTCAACAACCAACTCAGGCTGTGACCAGAATCTGCCTCAAGAATGTATAAAAAGTGAGAGCTTTAGGAATTGGGGGTCGCCCCTGTCTCGTGTGCAGGACGACCCCAATGCATTGGAAATAATAAACATCTTGCTGATTGCATCGCTCTCAATCTCCGTGTCTGTGCGAGGGGGGACTACCACTACTGGTAGTTGCGACCTTCGGGGGTCCAACAATCACACACAGTGGGTTGGGCCCTCCTATCAAGTAGCAACCAAGACAATGTCCCAAAGATGTGGCCACCACCCAATCTGGTAGAGGCAGTTCTGTAGTTGAGGTCCGCTTTTCCTAGTTGACAACCAGGATTAGCCCACACGGTGTCTCTATTCAGTAGACTCTGAAGGGTCACTCTGGTCACAGTTAGCCCTCTGGGGCCACAGTGAGGCTCTCACTGGCCTTACATTGTTCTTCAGCTTTCCTCTGTGCCGTCTCCTATCTTCACATCCTTTCTATAGCATAAAGTGAAAAAGTAATCCCTAATAAATGACTTGCATGTTAAAATATGACCCCGAGTCTGCTTGCCAGGGAACCTGGCCTATGATGGCTTCTTTCTGAAACTTGACAAATATCTCAAGTGTAGGCCTGTGTACTAGATCTACTTGTTTTAAATTTTATTTCAAACAGAAACGACTATTGGGTTTTAAATGTTCAAATAAAATAACTTTTATACTCTAGAGTGTAACCTGAGTCTTAATGAGATGCTTAAAATAATTTAGAAATTTTAATTTCTTTTAATAACCTATGTCCTTTGAGAGGTGTCACAGAACAAAGGTAGCTAACATTGTATATTGTGTGCTCCTGTGACTTGGGTGCAGGGCTGTCATACCTCTGAATGCCTTTTGACCTAAACGCAGAATATAGAGTGGCAGACACAAGAAAGCACAAATATGGACTCGTAGGCTATGGTGGTGGATTTTATGTGTCAGCTTGGCTTGGTAATAATATCCAACTATTTAGTCAGACAAAATTCTAGATGCTTCTGTGAAGGTCTATTTAGATAAGATTAACATTTAAATAAGAGGACTTTTGGGTAATGCTGATAATCCCCTGTAATAGTGGGCTTCATCAATCAACAAACAGGAAGAGGCTGGCTCCCCAGGTGTGATGGTTTGAAGGCCCTCATAGACTCAAGTGTTAGAATGCTTGGCCACAGGAAGTGGCACTATTAGGAAGTAGAGCCTTGCTGGAAGAAGTGTGTCACTGTAGAGGAGGGCTTTGAGGTCTTTTATGTTCAAGTTACACCCAGTGTGGCACAGTCTCCTTCTGTTACCTATGGATCAAGATGTAGAATTCTCAGCTCCTCCAGCACCATGCCTGACTGTCTGCAGCCGTGTTTCCCACCATGACCATAATGGACTAAACCTCTGAAACTGTAAGGCAGCCTCAATTAAATGTGTTTCTATATAAGAGTTGCTGTGATCATGATGTCTCTTCGCAGCAATAAAACCTTAAATAAGTCACCAGGAGAGCAGAGGATTCTGCCAGCCGGAAGGTTTTAGACTTGAACTGAGACACTGACCTTTCCCAGGGTCTCCATCCATCCCTTCAGCACACAGAAATGACAAAGCAGAACAAATCCAAACGGTCCCTCACAAGGGTCTTCCTCCACAGTGGCATGAGGGTGATTCCTACACACAGTGCATTGTGCATGGTTTTTGTTTGTTTTAGAACAGAGATAGGCCTACATTATGAAACCTCAGCAGTTTATGTTAACCCCAGGAAGAGAAAAACACTATCATTCCCAGTGTGCATGTGTAACGTTTGGCCTCATAAACTGATTGAGGCAGTATCTACGGTCACAGTGTTTGTGCTGGGCTGGAGCTCAGGGTCCATCAAGGAGAAAGGAAGAAAACTAAAACCACATCAGCCTCAGAAGCAGCAACGAGAGCAGTGGCAGACAACATCACTAACACTACCACCACCTCCAAGCACTACCACAGTCACTGCCACCACCAAACACCGTCGGTCACCATTCCTACCACAATCACCATCGCCACAATCGCCATCACTACCAAGCACCACCACTACCAAGCACCACCACTACCAAGCACCACCACCACCAAACATCACCATCACTATTTGAGCCTGCTAATTAAGGTTGCAGTCTACCAGTGTCCAGACGGCTCTCTTGAGCTTGGCATAAAATGGAGGACTGCCTTTACCAGCAGGGATTCTCCTTCTCTAGCCTTATCTGGAGATTCTGGAAACCCCACACCCTCTACCTGTGGCATGTCACATAGTCTTGGGGAGATTACAAATTCAACTTCCCTCCTCTCCAACCCCTGCTCCCTAACCCACCCAACAGGTACCTAGAATTCCTGGAATGGCTCTCCATGCAAAGGAGGCATTCACAGACCTTTCAACTATAGCCAATGATTTTCATTTACCCCAAAATTCCTTCCCTGCTCTCCAAGGTCCATATATACCCCTGGTTCACCCAGAATAAAGTCTGTGCATACAAGTCCACCCTGAATAAAGCTATGCACCCAAACTGTTTCACTGAATACATCTGAGAGAGCTGCCTCATTGAAGACTGCCACAGAAGGCCTTCGCCTAAGAGCCTTAACATCCGTGCAATGGAAAAATGAAAGCATCTTCAACAAGTTGTGCTGGTCTAACTGGATGTCTGCATGTAGAAGAATGAAAATAGATCCATGCTTATCACCCTGCACAAAACTCAAGTCCAAGTGGATCAAAGACCTCAACATAAAACCAGCTACAGTAACTCTAAAAGAAGAGAAAGTGCTAAATAGCCTTGAATGCATTGGTACAGAAGACCAGTTCCTGAACAGAACTCCAATGCCTCAAGCTCTAAGATCAACAATTGACAAATGGGACCTCACAAAACTGCAAAGCTTCTGTAAGGCAAAGAACACAGTCAACGGGACAAAACAGAAGTCTGCACATTGGGAAAAGATCACTAACAGAGAGCTAATATAGAAAATATATAAAGAACTCAAGAAGTCAGACACAAACTAACCAAATAGCCCAATTAAAAATGGGGTAAAAAGCTAAAAAATTTTCAACAGAGGAATCTCAGATGGCCGAGAAACACTTAAAGAAGTGTTCAAAAATCCTTAGTCATCAGGGAAATGCAAATCAAAACAACTCTGAGGTTCCATCTTACATCCATCAGAATGGCTAAGATCAAAAACTCAAGAGATAGCACATGCTGGTGAGGGGCAAAGGGAACACTTCTCCATTGCTGGTGAGAGTGCGAATTTGTACAACCACTTTGGAAATCAATTTGGTGGTTTCTCAGAAAACTGGGACTAGTTCTACCTGAAGACCCAGCTATCCCATTCCTGGGCATATACCCAAAATATGGCCCACCATTCCACAAAGACATTTGTTCAACTATGTTCATAGCAGCTGTATTCATAATAGCCAGAAACTGGAAACAACAATGTCCCTCCACTGAAGAGTGGATGAAGAAAATGTGGTACATTTACAGAATGGAAAACTATTCATCTATTAAAAACAAAGACATCATGAATTTTACAGGCAAATGAGTGGAACTTGAGAATATGATCCCGAGTAAGGTAACCCAGTCCCCAAAGGACATGCATGGTATATACTCACTGATAAGTAGATATTAGCCATAAAATACAAGTACCATGCTACAGTCCACAGAAGAAGCTAAACAAGAAGGATGGCCTAAGTGAGGAAGCTTTAACCTCATTTAGAAGGAGAGAGGGAACTGGGAGGGAGGGGAAATGGGGAGGGGGATGGGGGACAGAATCAGGTGTGGGGAGGGACAAGAGAGATGGCTAGATGACCTTGAAAATGAATGAAAATCTGCAACTGACAGGGGTGAGGAGGTGGGGGCCATCTCCAGAGACTTGGGATAAGGGAGGTGCCCAAGAATCAGTGGGGGTGCCCTTAGCTGTGACTCACTACATTGGGGATACGGAGTCTAAGGAGGCCACCTCCCCTAGCCAGGCAGAGCCCTAGTGGAGTAATAGAGACACCAACCCACCCACAAAACTTTCAACCCAAAATTTATCCTCTCTACAAGAAATGCAGGCACAGGGGAGGAAGCAGAGACTGAGGGAATGGCCAACCAATAACCAGCCCAACTTGAGACTCATGGGTAAGCACCAATCTCTGACACTATTAATGATACTCTGTTATGCTTGGAGACAAGAGCATATTGTTCTCTGAGAGGTCCTACCCAAAAGCTGACTCAAACAAATATAGAAATCCACAACGAATCCACACAAAAAGAGCTTGGGGACTCTTATGGAAGAATAGGAGGAAGGATTGCAGGCCCCAAAGGGAATAGGAACCCCCCAGGAAGACTTACAGAGTCAACGAACCTGGACCCTTGGGGCTCCCAGAGACTGAAGCACCAACCAAAGAGCATCCATGGGCTGGACCTAGGCCTTGCCACACATTTCTAGCAGATGTGCAGCTTGGTCTTCATGTGTTTCCTGAACAACTGGAGTGGGGCTATCTCAAAAGCTGTTGCCTCTACATAGGGTATGTTCTTCTAGCTGGGCTGCCTTGTCTGGCCTCAGTGGGAGAAGAAGTGCCTAACCTCGCAGAGAATTGAAGTGCCAGGGTGGGGGAATATCCAGGAGGGCCCCCACTCACTCAGAGGAGAAGGGGGAAATGGGGTGACCAGGAGGAGGGGCAGTGAGCCCGATATAAAGTGGATAAGTAAAAAATAGTAAAATTTAATGATGATGATGATGATGATGATGATGATGATGATGATGATGATGATGATGATAGCTGTAATGCTAAGATCCTCAGCAAAGGCTTATCCTGTCTCCTGGCTCTCACTCCTGGCTGGGCCAGGATCCTGTAGAACCCTACCTGCTCCAGACTCTGCTTTATCCTTCCAGTCTGGTGTAAAGCAGCATCTCGAGACCCAATATTCAGCAAGCCTTTAGATAGGGTGATGTGAAACTGACTTTTTTCCAGGTCAAAATCATGCGACATAGCTGCTGGCAGAGATCAAAACTGGGTGTTAATCAGTAACTTCATTGAAGCCAATAGTCACTCTCTTTGAAAGTTTAGTTTCCTTCTGTGTAAATGGAGATAATGCAAATGAAGTGTGCAGCTTACATTGCTCCTGACATGGTAATTGTTTCTGCTGTTATCATTATGCCAATAATGTCAATCAATAAATTAGTGTATGATGAATATACAATGATTTAATAGCACTGCTCATTCTTAGTCTGATGAAAATAATACTTTGTAGGGTCCTTTAATTATAATTTTTGTCCAATGAAAATATCACTTGTGATTTAGCTATTTTTCCCTCTGATTACTAAGTCAGTCTCTTAATAGATTTGCCCTTTGACAATCTTTTCCTTTTATCATATAATTGATGGGTTTTGTGTGGGGCTGTGTTTTAGTGTCTGTGTAGATGTGTGCACACTTTTGTGGAGTTCAGGGGTTGATGTCTGGAGTCTTCCTCAGTTGCTCTCCAGCTTATTTTTGAGACAGGGTCTCTCACTGAACTTGGAGCTTGTTGATTGGCTGACTGGCCAGTGAACTTGAGAAAGCTGCCAGATTGCCACCCCATGAACCTGTGCTGAGCTGACAGATGTCACATCCAGCTTCATGTAGGGGCTGGGAATCTGGATTTGGGTCCTCATCCTTGTGTGGCTGGTACTTACTGAACCATCCCCCGATTCTCTACTATATTACTGAAAATGCTTTTGTTAAAAATTTTGTTGGAGTAAATATTTTTGTTAATAACAGTTTTATAAACCCTTTGTTGCTTGTTGAAGCAGTTTCTCTTGTTTTGACTGGGAAGTCAGAATGTCAGTATCAGACAGGTTCTCAGTTTTATGAAATGCTAGTTCTGGCTTGACTGCCTATGAAAATCCCACCAGACTGGCATTTTCCTCCCAGGACAAAGGGAAACCACTTTTCTGTAGAAGGGCTTCATAAATGGCTCAGCCATTCCTTAACTGCCTAAGCTCCTTTCCCTCTTTGCATTTTGGTACAGTCTAGTGATTTGTATTATTCTATTAGTTTTGATTTAATACAATGCTCAATTCCATTCACTTTAGTGGTGAGATTAGTGACATTCCCTGCTTTGTCATATGCCTTGGAGTTTAAAATGTGAGGTGATGACTCAGGCTACACACAATCGGAGTACAAGAGCACTGTCTGTAACCAGGGGAGTGAGCAGTGGTGTGGGTGCCAGCGGAGCCTTGAGTCCCTGTCAGACTGCTAGATTGTGCCTGCAGTGTTTGATTTTCATCTGGACGTTGGGCATTATTGCATTGCTTGCCTTCCAACTCTTGTTTAATCAGAATCTGAGTTAAAAGCTGGAAAGCACCCTATCTCCAGCCCTTGGGAATGAAAGCATCTATTATGGATGTGCCTAAAGGTGCCTCCCAAGTGAAGCTGCCTTCCGCATTCCACTGAGGTCTCCAAGCATCCACAGAACGGCGTTATCTTAACGAGCTAGGACCCTGGGTGTTCTCCAAGAGAAAATCTCTGTTTCTGGATTTTACCATGTTGCCAAACTCATAAGAGGCAAAATGTAGCAGACATGCGCAACAAAGTTGGTTTTAAATTATTAGAGAAGTTAGTATTTGTTTTGCTTAATCTTGAGTGGAACAAACATGATTTAAGAGAAGCTGAAAAGGCTGAAGTCTGTCCTGTGGGACACAGGACTGGGAGACCCCGTGCTATGGCGTTTCTCTCACAGCCTTACATGGGAGCAAGAAGAGGATTTAAATGTAATTTTATAGTAAAATAGATTTCACCTTATGGTAGGAATTCTCATTGATATTAACTTTGGGGACCTTTGCTTAATAATTACACATCAATGCACTGAACTATGTTTTAGGGATGTGTAACACAAGTGAAGAGGGGACTCATTCTGTCAGTGATGGTCTTGGGGGGCTTTCTACAGCCAGACTATCTAACCTGAAACCTATGAGCTGCATGGAGCTACATGCAGCTGAGGATTCCTATGAATATCAACAAAATTGTAAACTTGCTTAAAATACTGATTTTTTAAAATTTATAAACTTAAACTTTTTTTAAAAATTATTTTTGTTTATTTCTTGTGTGTTTGGGGCATCTCTCAGGTACCATGGCAGGCAGAGAGATCAAATAATAATTTTCAGGCATCCGTCCTCCCAGAACCCACCAAATTCTGGCTCTATGGGCATGTAACCCATGCCTGGCTAGGTGTGTGTGTGTGTGTGTGTGTGTGTGTGTGTGTGTGTCTGTCTGTCTGTTTAATCTCACCACCTTCACAAGAAGCATACCATCGCAGAGTCCCTCTCCTGCAACTTTGATTGTTTGTGTTTTGAGACAGGATCTTGCTATGTAGCTCAGGCTGGCCTAGAACTCAGGATTCCCCTGCCTTAGCCTCCTGAGGGCTAGGATCATAGACACATGGCATGATGCCTGTCCTTGGATGTTTGTCTGCACTGTGTCATGGTCACTGCAGTGAAACCAATTAACACATCAATTACTACCCATATTGCATTTTAGAGCTCAAGAGCTTGAGCCAACTTATACCCCAGGGTTTACACCTTTTGACCAACATCTCTCCATAGTTCTGCTTCCTCACTCCTGACAACCACCAACCATTGTCTTCCAATACCGTGTATTTGACATTTTAATAATTTCACTTATACAGCTGGAGGCATGTCGTTTTCCAGGCCCATCCATGTAGTTCAGTTCCTCTTCTGGTGGCTGAATAAGACTCCATCGTGTGAATATGCATTTGCATTTACTACGCCGTCTTCATTCATCCTCCTGTCAGCAGGTGCGTGGTTTGAAGAAACTGAACCATAAAGAGGACATATAACTTCCCTAAGTTACAGGGAGAGATGTGAGGAGACTGGGGGAGGAAGGGCGGGGCTCCCACTGCAGTGTACACTTGTAACTATAGCCGGTGGGCCTTATTATACACGGCAGGATGGAAGCTTGGTCAATAGGCCAAGGGCCATGTGAAGGGACACGACAGTGACCACAGACACCAGGTCACTTAACCTGCACAAAACCCTTGTCCTCATGTTCTATCTCAGGAATGACACATGAAACACATAGGGCTGAAAGACTGCCTAAACCCCACAGGACTGAGGCAACTGTGGTATCAATATTTAATAATAAGCCCCAGCATGGAGTTACTTCTTGCCTCAATTCTTTATGCTCCTGAATGAAACACACACTCAGCCTTTATATATTAATATGCCCTAAGCAGCACAATAGCTGGGCGAGTGTCTAACCTCCCTGCTGCTAGAATCTACCTCCTGCCGATAATTCCAAGTTATTTCTTACTAATTTCTACGTTCCATCTTGGCTGCTCTGGACCCATTTGAGCAGCCTTCTGGGCGGCATCCTCTTGACCTTCTTACATGGCAGCTCGGCTCCTCTCTCCTGTCCATACCTCCTTCTTCCTCTTTTCTCCAGGTCCCAAGCCCAGGAAAACTAAACCTCACCTCTCCTCTCCTCCCCAGCTATTGGTTGCTGGTATTTTTATTTACCAATGAGAATTAACCGAGGGCAGGGTCCCAGAAGTTCCATGTGGACCCTCTTGTGCAAACTGATGGGAGGGGGGAATAAGCATTAGTATACAAACAGCTACAGGCAACAAGCTAATTTATGGGGCTAGGACACACAGCAGAGAAAAATCAGAAGCAAGATTGTCCCAAGACCGATGTGCCAAGGCAGTGGTTCTCAACCTGTGGGTTATGACCTCTTTGGGGGTGAACGACCGTTTCACAGGGGTCACATATCAGATATTTACATTGTGATTCATAACAGTAGCAAAATTACAGTTATGAAGTAACAACAAAGTAAGTTTATAGCTGGAGGTCACCACAACCAGAGGGCCTGTATTAAAGGATCCAGAGTCAGGAAGGTTGACAGCCACTGAGCTAAGGGAGGAAGACATCCGAGACTGTAGTTCACAATCTTCCCCAAGGCCTCCTCAGCGTAAGACTGAACTGCAAAAGTGTTCTAGACTAGATGGCATTTTTATTTCAATGACTAGGACTGAACTCAGGGTCTTGGTCCTGCTGTCCCACTGAACTAAAAGTAATTTTGAAGACACACAGCTTCAAGGAATATGGCCTGTAGTACTAACTGTAGAGTGTGGGTGTCACCCGAAAAACCTGGTGACGCATTTCCTCTTCATAATGAATGAGTCACGAGTGTAGTTCTACCAAGTGTGTGTTATTAAAGCCTCCTCGCACCTTGTCCCTGTATAGAGGCAGCTAAATTAGTAGGCATTACGGTGAAGTAGGCAAAACAGAGTTCACTTAGGCAAATATGTCATTTCTTTTGAGTAGTTTAAACTCGGGTTTAATTACTCATTCTGAGCGGAGGGAGTTGGGCAGGCTGTTTCTTGCTTTTAAAGGGGGTCACAAACTCGTTGTATATACAGGCGAGCGAACAGGAAAGGTTTAAATTAGATACGATTTACCAAGTACTACCCAACCATTGACAAATGGTTGCTTTAGTCCTGATGCTGGAAGGTCATTTACTGAGGTCACTTAGACCAGTGTGTGTCCAGGAGAAAGACCAATAAAATAAGGTCCAAGTTGCTGGTGGCCAATCTTTTGAACCTACGATATACAACTGGCTATGAGAAAAATGGCTGCATAGTTGGATGGCACAGCGAGGTCAAGTTGCTAACCACATTCACAGTTAGGTCTTGCACGTTTCTCACTGTAAGGGCTGCACCAATTGTCTCAGACAGTCACAGCCTGGCTCACTTTCGCAGGCCTTGGCTGTCACCAGAAGTAAGAAAGCCAGCTCCTCTGATGGCTGTCTAATGTCTTGCCCACTGTAAATGCAACAGAGAACTACTTCCGTTGTAGAGTAACAAACAAAGTTAAAAGAGAAGATGAAGTAGAAGCCATAGATCCATGGCAAGATGTGATACACCCAAAGCTAGACTTCAGAGGAGGGGCCTCTTCAGAGGCTGCAGAGAAGCAGCTAACGGAGTCTATGTTAGAAGAATCGTCCTTTCTGGCACTGCTCTTGATGGCTTGGCAGAAAGCACTGCCCCAATAAGGCTTTGGTTTTTTGTTTTTTAAAACTTGGAATGAAATTAATGGAACATTTAGACAAGAGCAAAACACAGGACATGAGACTCAAGAGATCAAATTTTCCTTTTTCCCTAGATACTCACCCAGGAAAAGGCCAGAGAAGTGAAGAAAACTAATGAAAGAAAAACTTAATTTTCTTTTCCTTCATGCACTGTATGTTATAAATGTAACATGGGATTCTGAGGTTCTTGTTTCCCAGAAGAGCCTGAGAGTAAAATCTTCCAGAAAAAGTGTTCTGTCACTTCTGATACTTTAAAACTTGTGAGAACAAAGCCTACAATGATAGTAGGTGATTTTGATCAATTCATGTTGGGGTTAGGAAAAAGATTTCATGGGTTATCCATGATGTATGTAAATCCCCATTCACACCGGTGGCTTTCAGGGGTGGGGAGATGTTCGGGGCGTAAAGTTCTGAAAGAGTGAGGGTCCTCAGAACCCCCCAAATGCTCAGGTCGAGGTCTCTCACATGGGGACTGCCTTCTGAGGGCTTGTGGGATCTGTGGTGTCCAAGAAGTCTGCGCTCCACCACAGTTGTACTTACTCCTTGGGATCTGAGTTTCAAAGGGAAGAGCTTCTGGAAAACAAGAGGTGGTTAAACTTCTGTAGACATGGGGCTTTCTCAGTCTCATTGGCTGAACGAAGCCCCACAGTCCAGTTCAAATTCGGCAGAAGAAGGAACAATACACAGACATAAACTCTCAGAGGCCTTGCTGTGAGCGATGCTGCAGTCCTCACTTCCCTTCACAGGCCCTGTCGTTGGAAGGCTCCAGTGTTTAGTGAACCAGTTAAATATTCTGGCCAGGGATCGAATCTTTAACATCAGAGACTCCGGAGCCTCTTCAAATGCAAACTATCTCTTTATTTAGGCCTGTTTGAAAGATTCTCACCAAAATTCCTGACCTGAAAAAGATGTATTCTACATCCAGAAACAAGTCAGTACAGGATGGCGGAGTGTGAGATTTGAGCATTTTTACCCTGTTGGCTATATAAACTATTCAGGGGCATTCAAATCCTTAAGCCTAGGGTGACCAAAAATGGGAAAGGGGTGTAACAAGATTATTTTAGAAGCTATTTACTAATTTCAACTAAAATCTTTGGCAGATTAATTAGCTACTTCTTGTCAAGAGGAGGCTCCATTCCTTAACCCCCCCAGTAAGCCCTAGCAAGATATCTCATTATTCATTTTCTGATTTTCCACCCATCTACATAATGAAAATAATGGCTTCCACCCACTCGCCTAGCAGGGTAGCTCTAGGCTGGTAGGAAGAAGTGCCTTTGTAAAGAAATGGTGCTATTACATAGGTGTAGGCTTTCTTTTATCTCAGAACTGCCGCTTGCAGTAACACACACCACGGGTGGGAAAAAAGGAACCCCCCAATAGTAAATGTATAAAATTACCTCTTCTGCCCAAGCACATATTTTGAATAAAAGCTGCACTGGAGAGTGTGAAGCAAGGGTTGGAAGGAAAGTCATTGGATTGGAATGTGAATTCTTCACAGGGCTTTGGGCAGAACTAACTACCAGGGAGTGCCCAAACGAGAGGCACCATTGTCAAGGTTCCAACCAAAACTGGGTTCTACCTGAAGTGAGAGAAAACACTGTGGCCAACCAGGCCTAGAATTCTACTCTGTGAGGTTAGCACTGAAGATTACAGGCTCAGAAGTCTCTGGTCTGTTACAGGTCATAGGTCAAATGAGGATCTGTGCTCCATAAAGCACCCTTAGTCCCAGTGCCCTGGAGCAGGAATGCCCACACTTGAAAGAGAGGGGAGGGAGGCCGCCCATGGCTGGATTCTGGGATGTTTTATGGTAATGAGGACTCAAGTAAGCCTCCCGACTTCCACATCTACAGACAAAAAGAGCAAAGCTGGATCTGTGTTTTCTGATGTCCAGTACTCGAGGGGAGTCCTTGGCTTTCAAAATGGCCAGTAGCAACGCCAAGGGGTGTTCACCTTCTTTGTTTGATCTGGAATGATTTTGGCTCAGCATGGTCAAGTAATCATTTCACACTAGTGAAAAGTCTGCACTTACAGTTACGTAGATCTGCAGTAACTTGGAGAAGTGTTTGCTGAGAAATTCACTTGGTGAAATTCTCTCGAAGTAGATTATAGGAGAAGAGCAAAATTTTCTACTTTTTTAAAAAAAGTTATTGTTTGGTTTACATACAATTGGATTGGCATTGGATTGTGGCTTTCCATGCAGATGTGTTGTTACACCTCATTCTCAACCCCTCCGTTGCTTTCCGGATGCTCTTTTGCCTGGCCCCCTCTCCCCTACTGATCCCCTCACCCCACAAAACGGATCCAGTTATGTTTTCGTAACACATATCCCTTTACCCTCTCTTGTCCCTGACTCTGTTTCCCCTTCAGACCTCTTCCTCTGCTTTTATAATCGCCGTTTGCACCCTCAGATATATTAATGTATAAGCTTAAAGGTAGATTCTGTATCTGAGACAGAACAGGATACTCGTCCTTCTGATTCTTAGTTGTTTTTAACATAGAGACTGACATAACTTCATTGGATAGACGAAATATTTTGGGTTCAGACTCCACCTCAGAGAACTCAAGTTAACTAACAGGCTGGTATCTAGCACCAGTTTCTAGGTTGCCCCAACAAGACTTGCATCAGTTTCCAGGTTATTCCCCAGCAAATTTGCACCCCCAGGTTACAAGCCCACCCCTGATACTTCACTTTCTAACAACCACCAATCAGGAAAACCGCAAAAGTTAAGTTTATGGTTTGGCTCCCAGCACCAGCCAATTATGTTAAAGGCCCTAATGGCCCCCAGTCAGATGTGTACCCCCTTCTTGCCTCTATTTCTTGCCTTCTTTGCCTAAAACTAGGCTTCCTGCTATGTCAGGGTTGGCAGGAAGCCCAAGCTCCAGCTTGAATAGAGACCCTAATGCAATCGCATTGGAATGGGCTTCTTGGTGGTCTTTTGGGATTCATGAATGTTTCCTGGCACAACATACTGACTTTCACAATGGAATAAGATTCAGCTGTGTAGATGCACACAGTTCTTTGTCGTTTTAGTAATGGCCGTTAAGGCTGGTTATCATGAATGGCACAGCAATGGCTATGTGTGTACAGGCATCGTTGTGATATACAACTTAGACTTTTGGATCACTATCTCAGGAACACTGTATATAGTTTGATCGCAGGGCAACTGACTTTCATCCTGACTGTATCAGCTCACACTTCCATGAGCAACATCAGTTTCTTCTTTCTCGACATTCTCACCAACATTCCTTGTTGCTTGATTCTGCATGTGTGGGGGTGTCAGGTCAGAGGTCAACCACAAGTGCCATTCCTCAGGACTCTCCTTAACCTGGGGAACAGTAATTCCACAAGGCTCTGCTAGCCAGAAAGCCGCAGGGTCAGCCTGTTTGCACCTCTCCAGTGCTAGAATTCCAAGTGCATGTCATCATGCCCGGCTTGTTTTACATGGGTTCCAGGAGGGTCAAACTCAGGCCCTCACACTTTCAAAGGTAAGCACTCTACTGCCTGAGCCTTTTCTTAAGCCCTGGTATCTGGATCATAGCCATTCTGGCTGGGCTGAGATGGAATCTCTCTCATAGTCATTGTAATTTGCCTTCCTTGACAGCTAAGATGTTGAGAATCTTGTCAACTATTGGCCATTTGTATCTCCTCCTTTGAGGCCCATCTATTTAGCTCATTCGTCCATGTATTAACTGTACAACATGTATTAAATATAATAGCATTCTTTCAGCTATTTTGCTTTTAGAGTTTTTTATAGATTCTAGATATTAATCCCCTATTGAATGTATAGCCAACAAAGACTTTCTCTCATAGTTACTGGGCAGAAGCTTTTTTTTCTGATCTTGAAGTACCCTTTTCTTTTTTGAGGGCATGGATTGCATCAGTAGGAATCCAGCTTAGGGCATTGAGCATTTGGGGCAAACATTCTACCACTGAGCTACGTCTCCAGGCTCAGGTGCTGTCATTTCATGCAAGCCCATCTGTCGGTTCTTGGGCCTTTCTCCTCTGCTATTAGAAGCCGTTTGGAAAAGTTCTCCCTGTGACCATATCTCAACATGTGCTGCCTGTTTTCTTTTAGTATGGCCAGAACTTCAGCCTTTATTAGGGTCTGATCCATTTTGAATTGGATTTTGTATTGGATAGATCTAGTTTCATTCTTTTACATGTAGATATCCAGTTTTCTACGAACTAGTTTTTGAAGAGGCTGCCTTTACCCAGAGTATGCTTTTAACCCTGCTGTCAAAGATTAGCTGGCTACAGCTGCGTGGGCTTGTTTCCGGGTCTGCTCTTGCTTTTCACTGGTCCGTGTGTCTGTAGTACTTGTTGTTGAGGCACAGTTTCAATAGGTAGCTAGCCTGGCTGTGAAGCCAACGCTCGACTATACTACTTTCTTATTTTAAGAAGTCCCGAGATGCTTTGCATCTTCAGGTTTGTAATGTAGCTAGCCACTGGGATAGCAGCATTTGCTCGTGGGTTGCGTTGTTCCATTTGCCTTCTGGAGGCCATAGGTGTGTGCTATGAACACTGAGCAAAGCCTTCAGCTTTGCTGTTTTGTTTCTATTCTTCTCCTTGCTGCTAACAACCCAAACATTTAGGTCTGCAGTGTGCCATTGTTTTTGATAAGGGAAAGGGGAAACTTTTACAACACATTCCTTCAGAAAGCAAACCAGTAGCAAGTAGAGGTTTAACAGATTAGTAATAATAAACAGGACTCAGGATCTCAGCTGGAATTCCTAGGAGGACTATGAAAAGCTTCCACACTGGGGAAGGTATAGAAGAAGGCAAAGAAGAGAAAACCCAAGGCTTGATTTAAAGAACATCTGCTATGGTACATTGTTGCCCAAACACTAAGATCCAAGGGGTGTTAACTAGTTTGATTAGGTACAGGGAATCAGTCTGCTTGCATGTCTAGGTTCTTGACATTTCTCAGAACAATGCTTGAGAACAATGGTACACAGTTTCATTTCCATCTGAGTTCTGGAGGAGTCAGAAGGGCCTGACTCATCTCTGAAGCATTAGGATACCAGCCAAGTCCAAACTCACCTTTGTTGACATTCAGCTGTGTATGTCTGTTCCACCCACTCTCTAGGACCAACTTAACAACCCCTCTTGTTCTCAGGACACAGCTGGAGTCTTTCTCCCACATCTGAGCATCTTTTCCTTTTGCTCTTTCTGAATTCTCCTAGGAACACAAAGGAATTCCAAGTTCTGAGTCCAGCTGAGAGTGGTGGCAAGCAACTGTATGTCCAGTTATTGGGTAGGCTGAGACAGGATGATCACTAGAATCCACAAGTTCAAAACCATTCTGGGCAACATGGTGACATACTGTCACAAGAAATAAAGAAATAAACTGGGGGGGGGGGGCGGGGGGAGGAAGGAAAAGAAAGAGACATAACTCCTGTGTTCATTTCATTATTTCCATTTAAAAATATGGACAAAAAAACCCATCCAAAATGAAATCAATAAAGGCCCCCAAACAAAAAACAATTAAACGAAACCCAGAAAAACAAATTCATTGACAAGTTATGTAATTCCTTGAAGTATATCATCTCTCTGAGTTAAAACACTATGGCTTCATCTGGCCTTAAACATAGGTGTGGCCAGGTTTGCTGCCACAATCTTTAAAAGCATCTGCTCAGAATTAGTTTAACTTCATTAACTGAAACTTGCAAACAGCTTTTCTCTCCCCTTGCAGTCTCCTCTTCCTGACTCATATTAACTCTCCTGTGTCCAGGCCTCCAGAGAGTGGATGCTTGCTTGGGATACATCACCTTTAGAGAGACAGCCTTACTAACAAATGTCTGATTGTTTTTAAAGCTGCCACCATTGGGAAAACACTCACTATACTTTCACAAGTCATTGCCCCTCCTCCTCCTCCCCCTCCTCTTCCCTCCCCCTCCTCCCCCTCCTCCCCCTCCTCCCCATCCTCCTCCCTCCCCCTCCCCTCTCCCTTTCTCCTCCCCTCCCCCTCCCCCTCCTCCTCTCCCTCCTCTTCCTTCATTTGGTCCAGGGTCTCTGGTCTGGAATTTGTTGTATATCTGAAAGTGACCTTGAATTTCTGATCTTCCTGCTTCACTTCCTGCCTGTGCACCAAGTTTTATGCAGTGCTGGGAAGGAACCCAGGCAAACATCCTACCAACTGAATAATGTCTCTCCAGCCTGACAAGGCATTGTATTTATTTGTGTGTATTTGTGTGGCGTATGCATGTGTGTTTCCTTGTGTGTGTGTGATTGTGTGTGCATGTGGAAAACACAGGTTGACTCCGGGTGCCTTCCTTTATCATCCTTCACTTAAGTTATTGAGATGGTGGCCATCACTGAACGTGGAGTGTACCATCTCCACTGGGCTTTCTGCCTCCACAGCCCCTCCCAACCCCAGTGCAGGGGTTACTGGTAATACCTGAGACATGGCTTTTACCTGGGTGCTGGGATCTGAACTCAGGTCTTCACACTTCAGAATTATCTTCAAAAATGGTTGTTTGTAAGAGTTCTTTATTCTCAATATGGATGCTTGAGAGTCAGTCAATTTTGCAGTATTCTTACCACTCTTTAGGTAGAGGTGCCCCATGAAATGCTCAACTTAAAAAATGTAGTAAGATTCATTTGTTTTGCACTTCTGACATATCTAAGAAGCTGTTTTCCTTGTATTTCCTTTCAGAAGCTGTAGCTTTTATGCCACTTGAGTTAATTTTTGCATTTACTATGAGGTAGGAGTTCACCTTGGCTGTTGCATGTGGATACCCAACTGGGCAAGCTCCTGTTAGTTACAGGATTCTTTTCTCACGCAACAGTCTTGGTATCCAGGTGAAATCCAAGTGCCCATTACTTAAAGGTTTGTTTATGGACTCAGTTATGTTCAATTGATCTATACAGTCCTCCTCCATGTTGTCTTGATTACAGTCACTCTGTTTTAAATTCTGAAGTAAAAAAAGGTGAATCTTATACTTTGTTGTTTTCAGGATCACTATGACTATTCTGAATCCCCTGAATTTTCATAAGAATTTTAGGATCCTCATGTTAATTTCTGAAAAAAGGTAAGAAAAATAAAAGAGAGAGAAAAGGAAAACTGGGATTTTGATAGGGACTGCGGCCAGTCTATAGACTGCTGTATGGACGACTACTTCTTAACATTTTTATAAACTAACCCATAAATATAGAACTTTACATTCTCAAATATTCTCCAAATTAGTGATGTCTTGGTGTGATGCTAATTTTGGTTGTCGCCTGGACACACCTTGGAAGAGAAAGTGTCAACTGAAGAATTGTCTCGATCTTATTGGCCTGTGTGTATGTGTGCATTGGGCATTTTCTTGCTAATTGATGAAGGTGGGCTCAGCATCCTGTGGGCAGTTCCTTTCCTCAGCAGGTGGGTTTGAATTGTCCCCAAAGGGTATCTGAATGTGAGCCTGCTAGCAAGCCAATAAGAAGTATTCCCCCAGGTCTGGTCTTCCGGTTCCTCCCTCCATGTTCCCGCTTCCTTCAACTGATGGGCTGTGACCTGTAAGATGAAATAAATTCTTTTCTCTCCTTGTTGGTCGTGGTGTTTATCCCAGAAACAGAAAGCAGACTAGAACATTTGGCTTACCCTCCACCCCACCCCCAATTTACTGACTGTATGAAAGCAATAGTGATTCAGCCCAAACTATGTTTTGAATTAAAAACCTTTTCCTGAGCTAAGATATTAGTTTCCGGTAGTAAGAGATTGGGCACTAGCAGCAGTAGTAATGGCCCTGACTCCAGTTACCTCCATCCCCATGAAGGTGAAACCCCAGCTCTCTACCCCATTGCTGAGCTGTGCTGCTTAGGTCAGGTGGCCTAAGTACATCTTTGACTTATAATATTGTCAACTTATAGTATTGTCACCTTATGGTAAGTTTATAGGATGTTGCTTCCTTGTAAGTCAAGGCACATCTGTATTAAGATCCTTTGAAACATCTTTGAAAGATATTCACTTTTTATAGGACAAATATTGGATTTTTAAATTTGCTTTATTCCTAGGAATTTTATTCCTTTTGATGATATTATAAATGAGTTTTTTATAATTTCATTTTGCTAGTGCTAGAGATCAGGTTGATTTCGTGTATTTTCATATCTCTTCCTTTTTGTTAGATATTGCAAATATAAGTAAAAATATATTTCTATTAGGTTGTTCTTATGGTCTTCTAATAACATTGAGGGGCTTATAAACAAAACAAAACAAGGAGCTTCAAGGAACCATTGGCTCAAATGTTTGTCAGCATCCTTGAGTATGGCTATAAATCTCAGGACTATGAAATGTAGAGAAACCACAGGCAAATTCTACATTGGAGTCATTTGCTGAGCACTGGAGAAATTCTTCCCTGCTAATGTAAGGTTTTCCACTTTTACCAAAAGGGTGTGGATTTCATGAATTCTCTTCAATCCTTGACTTTATATTAATTATTTTTATCAGTTGATAAGTGAAAGACAAGTCTTAGTGATTATATCTTGGTTCCCAGGAAGAGTAAAACTCTAAACCGGCTATGTTTATTTGTTTTTAAAATTTCTTTTTATTAAATTGTCTCTCTTAGTCCTGATGTTAGGCTTTTCTTGTTTGTTTGTAAGAGTTGCATTATTAAAGGCATTAATCAAATGCCACCTATGGAATCCATTTTCCCCAAATGTGTTTTCCAGTTTTTGCTGGCTAAGATGCTGTTTGACATGCATAATTTCAATCAATTCTTACCGCCTCTCTTTTATATTAGGCTCCTGAATGCCTTTCCCTCCCTCCAGAACGAACAGAAGAGTAAATAGGCCATATAACTGTACCAGTGGGGATCTGCTAACCATCACACACACACACACACACACCAGGCTGGCCTCGAACTCAGAGATCCTCATGCCTCTGCCTGCCGAGCTGTAGCTGCAGGGCTCATTTGAGTTTTGACAGCAGAGTAACACAAAGTGCGTAGCTGTATGAAATCAGAACATGGTGCCCGCAGACTTCCTGTGTGGTGGGGGCTGCTTCTTGGTTTAGATAGAGTCTTCACTGTGCCGTTATGGTGGTGAGAGCCAGTCAGCATACTCCGGTTTCTTATTTTTCATTTATTTATTTGTTTGTTTGTTTTATTCATTTTGGTTTGAGATGAGGTTTTGTCAACCCAGGCTGACCTCATCTGCCTCAACCTTGCATAGTGCCACGGTGCCCTTGGGGCTCGATTATAAAACCACTGATCACATTCACCAGCACCACCACTCCCCTCCCCTATGTATTTATCCGATTGTTGATTGTTCTCTGGTTATAAATCTGTACAAGTGGAATGATTGAATCAAATGCATACTGCAGTTATTTACCAGGAAACGTAAAAACGTTCGAGGGTATTCACACCACAGCACCTCTCAAGTGTGCCAAGTGTTCTCATCTCTGCACCCAAGCAGAGCCGTGTTTCTCCCGTCTTGCCTTCTCAGGCCTTCAAAGCTTCAGTCCTGTTTCATCTGGGGCACTTGGAGCCCTTGAGCATGCTGGCTTCCCCATCGATGACACCTCCTCTAATAGCTTAAAGGACCTATTGTGAACTCAGTGTTGGAGGCTGTCCAAATCTCAGCCTTAAGGGAGTAGTACCTGGACATCTAAACGATTTCACTCGAGGTTCCTTCTCTACTAACCACAGCGTGCACCATGGGTCGTGGTTTGGACTCTCCGTCACTGCTAATTCAAGAGATCCTTTAATTCCAGACTCATGTAGCTGTAAGCAGCAAGATAGAACGGGCCATTTCCTGGGAACTGGAAACGTCTTTGACCAAAGTTCTACAGGCAGAGACAGTTTCCTG
Source organism: Rhynchomys soricoides (assembly GCA_019843965.1). Taxonomy (NCBI): domain Eukaryota; kingdom Metazoa; phylum Chordata; class Mammalia; order Rodentia; family Muridae; genus Rhynchomys; species Rhynchomys soricoides. The sequence goes on from JADRCH010000086.1 coordinate 2,772,314, forward strand.
CAAGCCTCTCAGAAGCTGGAGACCTCGAGTATTTGGAGAGCACACCAGTTTGATTTCTGACCAGGCTCTTAAGACAGTCGGAGGCTCCCCAGCCCCATCCCGCCCGCACTCCGCCCTCCCCGTTCTCTTGGATTTGAGGACCCCGGGAAAGTTTGCAGCCGGCAATGTCCACGCCTGATGTTTCCTGATCGCGTCGGTGCCAGCAGCAGTTGCAGGTTCCATAAATCGGAGCCGCGCCCACGCGGCGGGCTCAGCGCGTGGACAGAGGGGCGCGGCCGGGGCGCCGCCCACTCCCGAGGCGGCCCAGGCGCGCAGAGAGTGGCAGCCTCCTGCTCCGCGGTGCCACCCCGGGCACAGGCAGGAGACCCAGCGCCGCGGGATGGCGGTGGTTCCGGGCTGGGCACCGCGATCCTCACTGCCACTGCTCAAGCTACCGCTGCTGCTGCTGCTGCTGCTGCTGAGGATGTCGCCTGGCTGGAGCGTGGTGGCTCAGGACCCTCCGGCAGCCGCTCTCAGCCTGCACCCGCCTTACTTCAACCTGGCCCAGGCAGCGAGGATCTGGGCCACCGCCACCTGCGGGGAGCGGGGCCGGGAGGTCTCAAGGCCCTGGCCTGAGCTTTTCTGCAAATTGGTGGGCGGCCCCACTGCACAGGGCAGCGGCCACACCATCCAGGTACGGTCCCCCACGGATAGCGGGGATTGGGTTGAGAGTAGTGACTAGCTCTACATGGGTCAGTCACTGTGGCCAAAAGATGGGTCTTCTTTTCCCAACTCGACCAAATGACCTCAAGTGACTTGGACCCAGCTGTCCCAAGGCCAGACTGGCTGGGGACCCTGCGACCTGGGCACAGTGCTCCTGGTATGAGCCTATGAAAGCACTGCCCTGGCCACATGGCACTCTAAGTGGGTGGGGTGGGCAAAGCAAGGGTGAGTGAAAGTTGTGGTCAGTTTCCTGCTTGTAGAAGAGGAAGTCCGAGGCTTCGTGCAAAATCTCCATTCCCCGGATGGCACTTGACCATTCCAGGGCAGACCCCGGGCGTCAGTGGCGGCTGTCAGACTTCATTTTTTGCAACCTTATGCCTAGGAGACTTCGGTAGTATTTCTGGTTATATCCCTAGTACCTCTTCACTGTCAGCAAAAAGATTCACCTGATGGGCCAACATGAAGTTCTGGGAGCTAATGAGTCCTTCACTGAGCAGAAACACTCTGGCAGTGGTGAGGGTGAGGGTGCGCGCGGTCGCTCCATCTTAATCAGCACCTGGTAGTATGCCAGGCCCTCACACTGGAGCCTCATCTTGGGTTGGGAGGCGCCCAAGGGAGAAGGCCAAGAAACATTTGACCCCAGGAGGGATGTGAGCGCTTGAGTTCAGTCCTAAGTCCAAATTCTCTGCTCCAAGCTATCCTGTCTCCAGGAAGTCCTGCTGAGGAGAGGAAGTGTTGCAGAGTGGGAGTCATTTTGGAGCTTAGAGTATCTGGGTTAGTGGGTTAGACAGTCTTGACTGGCACCACCATAAATGACAGGTAGTTGAATGTGCCACGTGGGAGATGCAAACTTATTTATAAATTATATGCATGTGAGCATGTTAATATACTGTGCATATTTCATTCCATGGAAAGAAAATTGAAAAGATAAATCAATGATGAAACAATTTTTATCATATAGTGTAAGTATGCAAAAAAGGAAATAAAAAGAAACCGACCACCTTAGGATACTTGTAACTTTCTCCACCAGGCTCCACATAGTTTTGCTTTAATCATTTGTTACTAGACACGTATACAAATGTAATTATGGACTTCGTTCTGACACATTTAGTTTGGAACTTGTTGCTCAACGATTCCAATCCAGATTGCGCATCTCAAAGAGCCCTAAAACCATGGAGGCTCATGCTGAGGTTATGGCCCAGTGGGAGGTGCTTGCCTGGCATGCAGGAGGCTCTAGTACCTCCTGGTACTAAACACAGACAGAAAACCAAATCAGCAGTCTGGGCTGCAAAGGCATGGGGGTACTCACCTGGAGTTTCAGCACCGGCAACCCCGGGGCAGGAGAACTGAGAGTTTGTGGTTGGCCCAGGCTCCATGTCAAGTTCTTGATTCTTCGCTGCCCTCTCATCTACCTCCTTGTTTTCCTTTTCCTTCCGGATTCCAGGTGCTTTCCTCCCTTTCCTCCTGGTCTTTGTAGTTTGGGCTGAGTGAGCAATGTCCTGGGCCAGTTACCCCTGTGTTTGGAAGCCCTGAATTGTAATACTGTATGAATTACAGTACTGTACTGCAGGCTAAAGCACATTTTCCACTTGAAAAAAAATCTGGATGGTGACAGACAGAGGAGCCCTACCAAGTGGGTGTGTGACAGGCTTCTTGCTGTCTGCACTTGCTAAATCAAGGTACTCAGAATTCACTCAGAGCGTGCTCCCCACCCCCACCGCAGTAAAAACGTGGCTGGTCATGGTTCTTCTTTCATGCTTTAGCCAACATTTTCTACCAGAGAAAATCACGTGTTTTAATGTTCCAGAGAATCTGTTCAAAAAGCACTGGTGGTTCTCTTTTGGAAAAAAATTAAAATACATTAGAAAATTTTGTTTCACATTTAAATAAAGGAAAATATGAGACTTTTAAAGTTAATGACTTTCTGGCTTTGCTACTACAAGAGAGGCGCACATTGCCAAATGTTGTCTTTCAGGATGTTTTTCCCTCCACGGGGCACGCATTTCCTTAGAAAAGTGTTTATTTTCCCACACACTGTTGGCACAAGACGCCTACTTTGATAAACTAGAGGGTCTGCCTTTATTGGTCTGTAAATATCAGTTCATGCCCACCAGATCCCTGCTGGCATCCAGTTGTCATTCCAGAGAGAGTCAGCAAGTTTGGAATGTTTGGGGAAAATCCATGTAATTCTTTCAAAAAGAATTTTCCTAGTGTGTATTCATTGTCAAGACAATGGGCTTTAATTTTCACTCCTGCAGATCACATATATGCTGACCACCTGCCTCTCCCTCCCTTCTCTCCCCCCCCCCCGCCCCCCCCCCGAATCGTTCACTTTCCATTTTCCTGACTTTTCTTAAAATTTAGATTCACACATGAGGGAGAATGTGGGGGATTTTCTTTCTTAGTCTGGCTCATTTTGTTTATTTGGATGATCTCTAGTTCTACCCATTACCCTTTGGATAATATGAGCTTTGTATTTTATTATTATTATTATTAATTATTATTATTTGGGAATCTCAAATCATGTATCCTAATCACACTTACCTCCCAGTCTTCCTATGTCCACCTCCCCTTTCTGACCCTCCCCCCAAAGGAAGAGGCAAGTTCATTTTGTGTTGTCCGTATACGCACCGGAGCATGGTCAAATTCCTAGTGGCCAGCCTACCAGGGAGGATGAGTCTTTCTCCACCTGCATCACACCAGAGGCCGTGAGTGGAGCGCCATGTGGTGGCTGGTAAGGGGTGGAGCAAGCTCTCCTGCCCCTGGTCAAATAACACTGTCCAGCAGTGGTTAACCTTCTTAATGCTGTGACCCCTTAACACAGTTCCTCATGTTGTGGTGACCTCTAATCATAAAATTATTTTTGTTGTTACTTCATAACTAATTTTGCTACTGTTGTGACTCATAATATAAATATCTGGGTTTTCTGATGGTCTTAGGTGACCCCGTGAAAGAGCTGTCCAATCCCCAAAGGGGACACAACCCAGAGGTGGAGAACTGATTCTCCGCTGTGTGTATTCAGCACACCTTGTCCACCTACTCATCTGTTGTGGACAGCTAGGACATTCTACATCCTGGCTACTGTAAGCGTGTGAAGACCAACATAGATGGACATGCAGGGCTTTCCGTTGTGTGCTAACTTTGCCTCCTTTGTGTATACACCCTGGACTTATGGTTGCACTGTACAGCAGTTGGATTTACTTATGGTTGCACTGTACAGCAGTTGGATTTATTCGTGAGTTAAGGAGCCTCCATTCCGGTTACCACAGTGTAGCACTGGTTTATATTCTCCCCAGCACTTAACAAGGATTCTCGTTCTGTGAATCCTCAGCAGGACCTCTTGTTTTCATGGTACCCACGTTGACTGATCAACTCTCAGAGAGTTTTGATTTGCATCTTCAGACAAAGGATGTCCAACACTTTTCCATCTATTTATTGGCTATTTGCCATTTTGGGGGAAAGTATCTCCTCAGTTTGTCTATTAGTTCCTGTGATTAGTGTTTTGAATTATTTATATAACCTGGATATTAATCCTGTACTGGTTGAAGAGCTGGTGAACATTTTCTCCCATTCTGTATATGTCCCTTCACTCTGTCCATTGTTTCCTGGGATGTGTAAAGCTTCTTAATGGTACACAATCCCACCATCACACTTGCTCTTACTGTCTGGCCCACCGAGTCCCATTCAGAACATCATGGTTCATCCCTGCATCTTATGTGCTTCCCTTGCTTTCCTGCAGCAGGTCAAGGTCTCAGGTTTCACGTGAAGGTCTGTGAGTCACTTTGCTTTGACTTTTATCAGGTGAGAGGTTGCCCGCTCTCCTGGCACAACTTCTTCCAGGGGCCAAATGTTTGCCAATGGCATAGTTTTTGGCATCTGTGTTGAAAAGCAGATGGTTGTGGTTGCTGTTTGGGGAACCTCCCTTTTATTCCTTTAGTCTGTTTCTGCTTCGGTGATGGTTCAATGAAGTTTTAATTACCATGGCTCTGTAGTATAATCTGAGGTGAGGTGCTGTGATATTCCCAGCATTGCTTTTTTTTCAAAATTAGGCTTACTATGGTTATTCGTGTGTGTGTGTGTGTGTGTGTGTGTGTGTGTGAGCGCGCGCGTGCACATGTGAGCACACATATAAATGCTTTCATATATAATTATTTCTAGTTTTGTGGAAAATGTCATTGGGATTCTGGTAGGGATCATGCTGAGTCACCGGATGGCTTTTGATAGCACAGAAAATAGTATTTGTTCAGCTCACCCACTAGCACGGGTGTTCTTTCCATCTTCTGGTGTCTTCTTCATTTTCTTCAGAGTTGCATGGCCATTGCAAAGGTCTGTCACCTCTCTGGTTATGTTTATCCCAAGGGGCTTTTTAAGCTTTTGTGAATGAGATTATTTTCCTGGTTTATCTCAGTATATTCATTATTGATTTATAAAAAGCTACTGAGTTTTATATGTTGATTTTTTTTATAGTGTTACTTTGCTAAATTTGTCAGGTCTAGAAGGTTTTTGGTAGTTTCTTCTATGTATAGGATCATATCATTTGCAAATAGAAATAATTTGACATCTTCCCCTTTCATCTGTAGATCTTTATTTATTTATTTGCTTGTTTGTTTATCAAATACTTCATTGAATAAAACAATAATAATGGACATCCTTGTCTTGGTCCTGATTTTTAGACAAACTGATTTGAGTTTTCCCCTTCAGTATGATGTTGGCTTCAAGTGAATGCTATATAACATTTATTATGTTGAATCACAATGCTTCTATGTACTTCCTTCAGACCTTTTATCATGAAGAGATGTTGATTTTTGTCAGGTGATTTCATGCATCTGTCTAGATGATCATGTGCATTTGTTTTTAATTCTGTCTGGGGCTGTGTTTTGTTTTGCATTTGTTGAAGCATCCTTGCATCCCTAGAATGCAACCAACATTATCATGGTGCGTGATATTTAAGTGATTGTTGGATTTAGTCCTCAAATATTTTGTTGAACTCTGTTTTCCATTGGTCAATGGTTTTCTTTTGTCAACTGTTATCCTTCTTTGACTTAGGTATCAGAGTGATAGTAGCTTCATAGTTAACACTAGAAGAATGCTTTCCCTTCCTCTTTTATGGTATAGAATTAAGATTATTGATGCCTGTTCTTTGTTAAAGATATTGTAGGATCCAGCAGTGAATAGTCTTGATGCTCACCTTTCCCTTATTGAGAGACTTGTTATTGAATTGGTCTCATTATTTTTAAATGATATGTTTAAGTTTTTAAAAAATTCTTCTTGGGGGTTAGAGAGATGGCCCAGCTGGTAAGTACTCACTGCTCTTCCAGAGGACCTGGGTTTGGTTCCCAGAACCCACATGGTGGTTCCCAGCCATCATCACTATGGCTGTGTCTATTGTGTCTAGTGATGTTTGTTTTATGAGTTGGATACACCAACATTTGGTGCCTATATGTTTATAATGATCATGACCTTCTGATGTATGTAGTGACTTTGTCTCTTCTATTATTGATTGATATCTGCTTTGTTGGATATGACTGTATAGCAACAGTTGCTTGCTCCTGCACACTGGTTGCTTGGATATCATTTCCTATCCTTTTACTCTGTCCATATTTATCTTTGCTGCTGTGTTTTCTGCAGGCAGCAGAGAGTTGGGCCTTGGACTAGTGCTAGCTCAGTGCTAAAAGCACTTGCTGTCAAGACCGGCACCCTGAGTTTGATCCCTGGTACTACATGATATAAGAACAGAACTAACTCTCACTAGTTGACCTCTGACCTTCATATGTGCACTGTAGCATGTGTACCTCTCTCTACATATACAAATGAATTTAATGATTTTTTTAGAAAATAGTTGGATCATTTTTGTTAATTCACTCAAAGGTCTATGTCTTTTAATTTGATAATTAAGACTATAATCAGAGGATGAAAATGTGTGTGCCAATTTCTCTCATTTTATTGCTTTTATGCTATTTGATTTTTTTCCTAATTCTTATTAGATTACAGTTCATCATTGTGGGGAAGTCAGGCAGGAATTTGAAGCAGCTAGTCACATTACAGAGTCCAAAGCAGAGAAGAACAAATGCATGCATGCTTTCTACTCAGCTCACCTTCTTTACTCTTATACAATCCAGGATGGACCCTAGGGAATGGTGCCTAGGTCTTCCCACCTCAGTTCCCATAATCAAGATAACCCCCCCAGACATGCTCATAGGCCAACTTGATCTAGACAATTCCTCATTGAGACTGTCTTCCCACAAGACGATTCTAGCTTATGTTAAGTTGACACTTGATAGCTCACCATCACAGGAACTAGCATTTCCTAAAGCAACAATTTGAAAATGGCTCCTGTTACTGCATCTCACTTTTACACCGAGACAAGCAGAGGGGTTCTCAAGGGCCATTATTCAATCTCTAATCAGCTATAGACTTGCTTTTCTGTCAATCTCTAATTGGCTATAGACTTGCTTTTCTGTCAATCTCTAATCGGCTATAGACTTCCTTTTCTGTCTGGTTCTGCACAGGTTTTCCAGGCTGTTTTCCTTTGTTCTCTTTCTGTCCCTGTGTCCCTCCACCAGGTGGCCAGGCCACTGGGCTCTGCACTGCTGTGCTCTCTCACCCTCTGTCCCATAAGCTGTCTCTGGGTCTCTCAGTGTCCCTCTATTTACCCTTCAGTGTGTCCTTCAGTCACCCGCTTTCGTGAAATAATGGGAATGTGCTGCCTGCTTCTTTGGATCCACCATCTTGGCTCCTTGCCTTTAATTCATTTTCAGTGCTTCAGCAACAACAGACATACATTTCATGTTCACTTCTCATTTCAATCTGGGCTTTGCATCTTTTCTGCTATTTAGGGGAAGAGAATCCATATTTCATTTGGTCAGGTTCTATGTCATGGTCACACACTAGGATGGTGACCTACTTTCTCTCTCAGACACTCAAAACCATTAAAAGCAAGTGATCATCTGACTTGGGGACTAGGTGAAGGCCCCTGTGACAATCTGTATATTAAATAGTAGCAATGGTGAGTTTTTCACCTTAAATTAAAATAACTATCAACGGTAGCTTGAATGTTTAATTCTTGAGTGCACTCGATTGCTTGCCATACCAGCTTGGAGAGAATCGTTCCAGTTATGGGTAGAGCAGGTGTGAAGTGAAAAATTCACCACAGAGAATCCTAACTGTGGTTCTCCCCAGATTTGCCTACAGAGAGCCACTGCATGCTCCCCAAGTGGCAGTGTTAGCAGAGTGAACTGCTCTAGGTCAGGGCATAATTTTTAAAGTCCCCTCAGTTTGGCGATAAGCTGTGTTTGGCATTTTCCTCCACAAAGAAAAATGAACTGAAGTTGCTTTCCGCTCCACCAGTTGAGGGACTCAGGAAAGTAGATTAGTTGCAGAGAGGGAAGAAGCATATTTGGAGAAGGAAGAAAAAGCTGAGCTCTAGAGGTTGGGACTTCTGGTCACATTCACCCAGTGTGGGCAGTGATTCGTATGAATTTGTCTTTTGGATCATGAGAGGTGGCTGCAAACAGGTGGAGAAGGACAGAGATTATGATTAATCCCTTGTTTGTATCTGAGTGATGCTGAGTGATCCTTGCTTCTGTATGGCTGGAGATTGGAAATAGAGGGGTTAACGAAAGCAGCTCTGTTTCCTCAGATTTTCTAAAAATAAGTTTGTGAAGCCAGCCAAGATTTAGAATTTCACTCCAAAAGGATCTGCAAAAATTAAAGATACAGAAATGAGCAGAGGTCATTTCTGAAAATAGCACCTGGTTCCATGGTAGTGGCTTATTTTTGGTAGTGCATCTCTAACAACAAGGCTGGAATTTTAACGGTAGTCCTGGTCAACAGGCAGGGTGACTTAGGATTCTGAGTAGTGTTTGTGTGAGAAGCTTATCCATTGTGCTGTTCCTGACCCTAAAGATCCCGTTAAGCAGGTTTTGGATGCTCGCTGTTACTCAGATTTCTGAAGTTTTGTTTTGAGAGATTTCTTTGATCCAAGGGTCCTGTCCATGTTCTTTGCTTTATCACAAAGCCTGCAATACAGCAAGGACTTAGAAATCATTGACCATTTGACAACAGTTAAAGGGTGTCCAGCAGTTAACCTGTGCTGGCTTTGCATGTTCCCTTACCTGTGGAACCTGGGCATGTTACACACTGGACAACAGCAATGATAAAATGGGAATTGGAGGTCTGTATGGAAAATACAGCCTTGCGTTCAGGGGCTGAGATAGCTCAACAGTTAAGCACACTGGATGTTTTCCTAGAGGACTGGGTTCACTCCAGCTCCAGGTGGGTGATGCCACTAGCCACTGTGGGCACCTGCACTGCTGTGCATATACCCACATGCAGCCATATAGCCTACACATGATTAAAAATCATTAAAAAAATCTTTGTAAGAAGCAAAAGAAAATGTGACCTAAGAGTTTAGGCTAGCTTGGCATAAACACCACAATTGTAGGGACGAAGCGCATATTCACCAATCAGATCCAGAATCTGTACAGCGACAGGTCCACATGCCTTTTATCCATCCCTGCATCCCTCAGTGGCTCCCACAGAGAGGTTATGTTTGACTTGGACGACAGTGACACATGCATGCACACACGGGCATGGGTAAGTGTGGCAGTGCTTGCTATTTGCTATAAACCACAAAAAGTTTCAGCTGTGTGTATAACTTGGTGCCAATGGCCATAAACAGGAAACTGAGTCACACCATGGTTCCGTTTATAGAACTATTGTGACAGAGAATCATTTGTTAACAGGCTCTTTCCTTTTATTCACATGAAATCCTTGAGTGAACGCTGGGAAATTTAAGACATTTACTATGTCCTTCCTGTAACGATTATTAATAATAAAATTATTTGGACAATTCAGACAAAAGTCCTATACATTTAAAGGTGAGTAATGGCTTTAATTTATTTTATATTTATCAGTGTTTTGCCTGCATAAGACTTTGTGTACCACATACATGCCTGGTGCCCACAGAGGCCAGAAGTGAGCATCAGATTCTCTGGACCTGGAGTTACAGATGATTGTGAGCCACCATGGGGGCGCTAGGAATTGAACCCCTGAGCTCTGAAAAAGCAGCAGCTCCCCAGCCCCTCTTTATTTAAAAAGAACGTGCCTAATATTTGCTTGTGCTTATAGACCTCAGTCAGGTTTCAGCAAGGAAAGTTCACGTACGAGCATACACAGGGAAAGGGCAAAGAAGTGGTTTTCCTTGGCATGCTCCCACACCAGACCTGCAGCCATTGTAGCTTGTTCTGTGCAAATCTCATGAAGCTACGGCACCTTTGGGATTGCCTGAGTTACAAATGTCCAGTCCTTGAATGAGCAGATTGCCTTCATGCTCTGAATTACTGTTGCCATTGAGAGTTGGGATCAGCTAATCTGAGGGAAAGAAACCTACAGTCACAGAGGAGAGGCCCAAAGAGACCGTTCATTGCAGTCCCTCACTTGTCTCAAACTGTTTTAGATGGTCTCTCAAAGTGTTTCAGAATGTTGACTGAAGTGAAAACTTACGGGTTCTTTGGAAAATTCATTGTGTCAGATGGTGTTTTGTGGGAAGCTGCCCGAGTCGCACCCACATTCGCCATTACAAGATGGCGCCTACATCCGGCCGAGGACAAGTTGTAAACAGGCTAGTGCGCATGCACCTGGTAATTTTCCACCTCAGAGTCTCAGCCTCTCTCGTGGCGTCATCTGGCCTGATGTGCGGGAGCCAATGGGAAGCTCCACGTCCCAGGCAAGCGCTGTGACCTATATAAGGGACGGGTGTTCTATTGTTCGGGGTCTCCACTCGTGGCAAGCTTATGCTCTCCCTCTCAAGATGCATTAAAGCTTTACTGCAGAAGGATCCTATGTGTGCCGTGTCGTTCTTGCTGGCGAGACGGTAGCGCGGGACAGTGTTTTGCTGAGGTACACATGTGAAGGAGTGTTTTCCTGAAGCAGACACAGGTGCGAGGATGTTTCACTAAAGCAGACACGTGGAGGAACTTCTCGCAGAAGTAGGCATAGGTAAAGGGATGTTGTGCTAAAGCAAGCACATGAGAGGACATGTGACAAAGGATTCTTTGCTAATGACACGCATGTGTTGGTTCATCTTACACAGAGTAGCTAAACTCCATTTGTCATGACTCCATAGAGGAAAATGCACCAAAATAGTTATGTTGGTGTTCTGGAGGCTTCTTGCCACTTCTGTGGACTTGGGCTGATTGGCAGAGTGATGTCAGCTGATATACACTCACGAGAAGTTTTGCTAAGACAGACTGCTGTGGTGTTTTGCTGAGGCTCCTCCCCTGGGAGGAGGGCACGTGATGTTTGAAGGGCGCATAAATAGGAGCGAGTGGCCAGTGACAGGGCTTGCTTGCATAGCTTGCATGTGTGCTAGCTTTGCAAGGCTTCTTGGTCTCACGTCTTCCCTGATCTTCAGTTCCTTGAGAGAAGCAAGGAGCTTCCCCTGGTTCCCTGCTGGTATTAACGCCCTGTTAGCTCATCAGTTCAGCTGAGGCCTGGCTGTTCCCATTAGGTTGATGGTGTTGTCCTGACAGTACCAAGCTGGTCTGCTGCTGTATCCATGAAGTGTTTGCTAGTGGATCGAGCTGCCGCTGCTGACGTCTGTGAACTGAACTGCTGATTTCACTGCCTGTATCCTAATTCCCTTTCCTTCCCGCTGCCTCTGGTGGGCGGTGGCTAGAAGGGAGGTTAACGCATTTAAGGGCCATTATTATTTAGGTTTTGAAAAACTAAAGCCTATAGCTGGTTCTCTGTGTGGTGTCTTTACTCCACTTACCAAAACTGAGTATCTTTTCCCACTTTGTGAAACAGGAGTCTTTCCCCACAGTGAAGCATAATTTGAATTCTATACAATGTATCTATTACAATCTTTTAGGCTGAATCATATAAATAACCTGGCTTCAAATTCCGGATATATAGGTGGCTGTGGGGCTTGAGTTCTGAAAAAGCCAACTTTAGCAATTGTTATCAGCTTATTAATTCAGTGGGGGGCAGGAGCAGATCTTAGGAGTCCCCCACTTCCTCGGTTTTGACTACTCCCCACATTTTTAAAGGCTTCATTACTCTCTGGTATCACATGCTTCAGAGGGAGGGTGGCCCTGGAAGCACCTGATTCTTCAAGGTTGTATTGAGTGTGATGTTTGGAAACCAAAGGCTGGCGTTTTGTCCTCTTGTCTGTCCTCACTTCCAGGCCCTTTCAGTGGCCCCGCCTGGGGTTCACGTCACAGCTGCTCTTCTCTGTATAATGCACATCCCAGTTAGGGTGCAGGCGGTGTTCGATTATTGGTTCTACATCCCATGCCCTTGCTGTGGGTCTTTTTATAGACTCTGGGTTTTCACAAACAAATGCATGTTCTTCTCCTTCCTTTCCAATACTGATGCCTTTAATTAATGAATTCACCCATCCATTCACAAACAATTATTAAATGGGTAGTATTCTGCATTCTGAGCTTGAAAAGAGACTCCAGACACGAAGCTGTCCTTAGATGGTTGGTCCTTGTAAGGCCCAGCCTTCTTAAAACCGCAGGGAAATGATTTGATGCATGTGATGTCATCTCCGTGTGTGTGTGTGTGTGTGTGTGTGTGTATGTGAGTGTGTATCTGTGTTTGTCTCTGTGTGTATGTGGTATGTATGTGTGCAGTGTGTGGTATGCATATGTGAGTGGGTGTGGGTGTATGTGGTATGTGTACGTGTGTCTCTGTGTGGTATGTCCATGTATGTGTATATGTCTCTGTGTGTGTCCATGGTGTGTTTATGAGTATGTGTGATATATGTGTATCTGTGTGGCATGTGTGTTTTTATGAGTATGTGTCTGTGTATGTATGTGGTGCGTGTATCTGTGTGTGCTTTGTGTGTTTTTATGTGTGTTATGTGTGTGTGTGAGATGTATGTGTATATGCATGTATGTGTATGTCTGTGTGTATGTGTGTCTGTGTGTGTTGTTTGTGGTGTATGCACACTTGTATCACAGGAGGCCAGATGTGACCCCTGTTGTCTTTCTCTGTCACTCTCCTCTGTATCCCCTAGAGTCAGGTCTCTCACTGGCCCTCCTGGCTTCCTCAGCACTGATGTTGCTGGGTGCATGGCCACACCCAGCTTTCTATGTGGGTGCTGGGGATCTGCAGTCAGGTCTTCAAGCATAAGTAGTAAACTCTCTGAGCTGAGGAGACAGCTTCCCAGCTCTAGTTTGACTTTTCTTTATAATGTTCAAAGACATTGAGGTGTTTCATGAAGTGCAGAGACTATTCCTAGGTAAGACTTCCAGATGGAAAGCTTATTTGTCATAGTAGTCATGTAAAAGTTTTATGTAAAATTCTTTTACTTTATATTACTGTGTGTGTGTGTGTGTGGTTTTTTTTTTTTTTTTTTTTGTGGGCTTGCATGCATGTACATGTATGCATTTTCATACTGGAGGTAACAGGGCCAATTGTGGGAGTCAGTTACTGTCTTCCACCATGTGGGTTCTAGGAATCAAACTCAAGATGGTCAGATTTGGTGACAAGCACCTCTACTTACTGGGCCATCTTGCTGGCCCATAAAATTCTTTTGCTGTCGAAATGTACATTGCTTTATGTACTGGACAGATCTGGTCTGCCGACTCATTCCCTACAATGAATACTTCTGAAGCCTTCTGTAATATAGCAGTGTCATGTTGCTTCGGGATGTGTTAATGACTAGTTCAGATACTACTTGTATCTAAAATCTATACTTTTTTTTTTTTTTTAAATTTGTTTTATTTATATGAGTGCACTGTAGCTGTCTTCAGACATATCAGAGAAGAGGGCATCAGATCCCATTACAGATGGTTGTGAGCCACCATGCGGTTGCTAGGAATTGAACTCAGGACCTTTGGAAGACCAGTCAGTGCTCTTATCAGCTGAGCCATCTCTCCAGCCCCTGTATCTAAAATCTAAAGGATGTATTGTGCATAAGATAAAACAACATTTGGGGGATTAAATTTTAGAGCTAATTTCCATGGCAACAATACATTTTTCAAGATCATGAGTTGTTTCTGGTTGTCATTTAAGTATTTCTTAGTCCATTTGCCCACTGAGGAAAAGGTTTATTTTATTAAATGGTCCCTGAGTAGTTTAAACCAGGATCTAAATGAGAGGGCCTGCCTGTGGTGATGGTGTGTGTGCAAATTCCTGGCTAAAGACTACGGAGAGTCAGAATCCACTAGGGCAGGGCTGCAGACAGCCTTTGTCTGCTTTGCAAGAAAGAGCTTCCAGGGCACTGATTAGAAATAGAATTCTCTTGCCAACAGGGTGGAAACTGCCTAGGGGAAGCCAGCTCATTGAGTCCCATGTGCCCTAGTTTCCAGCCTTGTAAGCATTATAATCTCTCGGTGAGGTTCACATGGTCAGAAAGCACACGTGGAATGGATGGCTGCTAGTTAGAGAGAGACACCGGTTTTCAGTGTCTGTGTTCACCATGCAAAGTGAGAAGAAGCTCGATTCTTTACTCTGGTGCTATCGTTTCTCTGTGCCAAGTTTGTAGGACGGCACCAGTAAAGAGCAGATAGGGAGGCGTAGGCCGATAGTCAGGGCCTGCTTAATGCAAGACTAATGTAACACACTCTAGTGTGGTATTTAGGGATGCTGGGCACTGGCTGAGGGCGCCTCACACAGGTTGACTTCTTGCTTTTAAAAAGTGTGTGTGTGTGTGTCACTGAGAATGTGTGGTAAGCATTCAACTGTGCATACAAGCCAGCAAAACACACACACACACACACACACACACACACACACTCCCAATGTAATACTGCAGAACAGAGTTCTCTCCTTCCCCCTTTCCATGATTCTGCGGTGGAACTTAGGCTGCCAGGTTTGCACAGTAAACTCCTTATCTACTGAGCCACCCCACTTATCTCTATGCCGACTGTTTAATCACCACAGCCATTTAGTGAAATTTATGAAGGAGCTTTGCTGGACATGCTCATTTTACCTAAAAGGATTCTGGAGCACAGAGAAGTTAAACCACATGGCTAAGACTACACAGCAGGTATTCTGTAAAGCCAAGGTTCAAACCCCAGTAACTAAGGGCGAGGAGTTAGTTGCCCAGTGTGCCGTGTACTGTGTGCCACTGTGCAGGTAACCACGCTTTCCTCAGAGCCCCAGCTGGGCCTTGCACCATCCAGCTGAAACCACATCACCTTGCAGCTGTTTCTATTCAAATCAAATCTCCTTCCATGTTAGCTCCCAAGTTCCCCGAGGGTGGGACTGTTTCTTCTTGCTCCTGACAGTCTTTCTTGCGGCAGCTTGTCTTAGGTGCAATGTTCAAAGGGCAATGCCAGCCTGGAAGTTTCCTGCCAGATCCACACCAAGTTTCAACAAGCTGTGTTTTTTTTGGAAGGCAGTGAACTTTCCCTGGAGGGCACCAATGGCAGACCAAATGATTCTACCTCAGTCTAGTTTGATGGGCCACTGAGTTTACTGGGTTTGCTTAGAGAGCACAGATAGTGGCCGCTAAGCAAACATCCCACTGAAGAGTCTCCTCTGGCAGAGGTGATGACTTCCTCAGAGCTGCAGAAATGGGTTCCTCCATCAGTTAGCCTTCTACCTCTGTGTGCCTCATACCTGCTGATGTCATAAGACCCCAAGGCCACCTGTGGAAAGGAGCGGTAGGAACCTGAGATGAGAGTCTGATGGCCTCCCCACACCCTTTTGCCATGAGGGAACACCACCAGACCTAACCTTCTGGATTCTCACGCCTGCTGTCTTAAAGACAGTGATGTTGCAGGTGTGGCCCTGGTGTTTGGGGCTTCAAAGCAGAGGTTCCTGGTACATTAGTGAAGATGGATGTCTAGGACTAGGCTTCTGGAAGCTGGAGGAGGCACAGAAGGAGCCTTCCCCCAACCGGCTTCAGGGGAAGCACAGCTCGGTAGACATCTTGTGTATGGGCTTCTCGCTTCCGGAGGGGGAGCATCCATTGTTGTTCTAAGCGAGCCTGTGAATGCTTTCCACATCGCTACTGCAGTTTCAAGCCTGTGGTCATTTTTGCGAGGGATGCGAGGGTTCTGTCTTTAAGGAAGAGCAGCAGATGGGGACTGGATGCTGTATAAGGTCTGGGGATGGAGCAAAGACCACTTTAAAAAAAAAAGATGCTTATAATCAGACTACTGCAGATGTGGGCAGATGTGGTTCTTAAACAGATCGAGGGGAGATTTGAATATAGTAGGTACCATCCATATGAGGAGCCTTCTTTATCAATGAGGTGCTCTTCAGGCTGGCACAGAGTAAGGGCCTATTCGGACCAGTTAACATAAACCCCAGTGCACCAGCCTGGGTGCTCTGCTTGAAGATGGCTTGGCTGAGGCAACTCACACACATCTCTATCAAGACTTCCCTTGTGCAGGATTAAATCAGTTTGCTGAGGCTGCCAAAAGGAGTCCACAGACTCACACTGGAAACCATGGGATTTGGTTTTCCACGGCCCTGGGGGCTGGGAAGGTTGCTGGGTGCGTTGTTCTCAGGCCTCACTCCCTGGCTGGAATGTTTGGGACCCAGTTTAGCTGACAAATGTCTGAGGTAAGTCCCCCACTCCTTAGGTTTTGTTGTTGCTGTTGTTTCTGCCAGACTGACTTCTTAGTTTTCTGTTCCTACTTTCTTCTGCTTCCCTTGTGGGCCAGAAGAAGGCCATAACAAGCCTTTTGGGGGCATCTTTGCCAGTGGGGCAACTCCCCCTGCCGCCTGATCTTCCATGGAGGAACCGTGGAATCACAGGCACCAGAACCGCCCCCCCACCCCCCCTTGTTTTAGCCTCCTGCCCACATGGTCATGGAATAGTCATAGTGGTTGACTTCATCGGCTCGACTGACCGTGTTAACACATGAAGGTAGACAGGAGCTGGTGATGCCTTCTGAGGTGATCCTATACTATATTCCTGCACTAGAAAGTGCTGTACTAGCTGGCGTAATGCTTGTGGATGCACTTATGTACGCTATTCATTTGCTTCTGTATTTAATAAATATTTACTGATGCCTTCTGAGAACCAGACATGTGGGATGGCCATAATGGTCAGGTGAGACATTTCAGAAGAAGGCAGGGACGGCCCCTGAACTAGTGTAATCTGGCGAGATGGTGACCAGTGAGTAAACAGAATGACCACAGGTTGTTGCTGATCTGGAATAGGGCAGAGCAGTCCATGTAAAGGCCACTGGCAGAAACCTAGGACACGAAGGGGAATCAGGTATGGGTGAGAAAGTTCTAGGTAAAGAAACAACTGAGGCCCTTGTGGTGGGAATATAACCTATGTTTACTAGGAACTCTGCCCCAGAGGGAATGTATTTGAACATTTTATCCTGAGTGAGACTTGGGTAAGCTCTCCAAGATTTCCCAACACCTCATCCTGGCTTTGTGTGTATTTGTATTCTTCCTGGTCTTTGAAAGAATTTAATTGATGATGAGCCTGCAGCAGGGTGAATGGGAGCTTTGAGGGACTGGAGACAATGGGAACATAAATCAGAGAAGAGTATTTTGTAAAATTAAAGTAGAAACTGGAGACGGAGCAGCAGGAGTCTGACTGTCCCCAAGGATGGTGTCAGGCTCTTAGCAGGCCAATGGCTGATGTTCTAATGAGTAATCTACTAGGCAGATCCACCGTGGCCAGACAAGGCCTCCAGCCAAGCAATAACAAAGAAGGACCTGGGGCAGCAAGTGCACAGGCCCAGGAAAACCTTTTTGAATGAAAAAAGAACCATACAGAAAAAGTATGTCATAACCAGGAAATGACTATGCTTTTGTTTGTTTGTTTTGTTTTGCCTTTTTCTTTCCTTTCTGATTTGTCCTTAATAAGTGAGAAAAGTATCTTAGTTTGGGCTTCCATTACTGTGAAGAGAGACTGTAACCATGGCAACTTTTATAAAGAAAAACATTTAATTGGGGCTGGCTTACAGCACGCAGGCAGGCTTGATGCTAGAGGAGCTGAGAGTTCTACATCTGGATCCTCAGGCAGCAGGAAGAGGGTGTGAGCTGGTGCTGGCTTGAGCATCTACATCCTCAGAGCCCACCCCCCAGTGACACACTTCCCCTAACAAGGCCTCACCTCCTAATGGTGCTTCTGCCTATGAGCCCATGGGGGCCATTTAAACAACCACAGGAAGTTAGCACCTGAGAGGTCTTGGGGACCAGGGAGATCTGAGGTGAAGGTGAGAGGCGCTTCCCAGCCAGAGCAGCCGGCTGAGAAAAGTTGCTCTGGGGAGGCCCAAGAGGTGGAACCAGAAGGTCTGCACGGGGCACAGAAAGCAGGTCCAGAGGAGTGAGGTCACACCTGCACGGG
>JADRCH010000086.1:2797059-2815602 GCA_019843965.1 Rhynchomys soricoides
TCACACACATTCACACACACAGACACACTCACACACATTCACACACAGACACTCTCACACACTCATGGTTAATTAGAAAACCTTTAAAACCCTGATCTCCATTGCTAACGGAATCACTGCTCTGCTGACCTGCACTATTTATGCCTTGGCTGAAGTGACAAGCCATGCAGTCTCTAGCCTCATACCTCCAAGGTGCTGCTGCGGTCTAGAGATGTATTTAATATTGAAAGATAAACATCTAAACAAATAGCCTAGCACACAGGAAGGTGCTGTTGCACACCACTCGGACCCATTTGTACAGAACATTCGGTTACATGCCAGAACCAAGCTTATCCTGAACACTGAGAATCGTTGAAAATGGCAGAAGGGCTGCCGATCGGCTACAGCATATTTCTGAAGAGGCAGCGAGCGCAATTTTGCTCCTTTCCCCTCTCCTTCTTCATGCTCCTTACACTCCAGGATAACTTAGTTTGTGGGTAGAGTCAGTCAGTCTGGGAGGTCCATCCCTGGTGGGGAACCATAGACCTTTGACCAAGTTAACACAATCCATACACAAGGAAGACCAAGGTTCAGCTTTCTGACTGGCAAATAGCTGTAAAATTCTACATTGAAAACAAAACAAAACAGGAGAACAAAGCCAGAATCAAAACAATCTGCCTGCCAAAGAGCAATTGACTCAGTTAGGGGTTGGCTACTGTACTCCCTTTGGGGGTGGGAGGGAACAGACCCCTGTTTCCCGACTGTATTAACTGTGGCTCACTGTGGCTCTCCCAGACAGCCCCACCCTCCTGTTGATCTGTGGTGTCTTATCTTTCAGTACTTCGGTCAGTGTGGACCTACTAGCCCCCATCTTTGCTCAGGTTAGTTCTACTTGGGACACTTTCTTGTTTGAGGCTAAAGACTATTTATTTACAAGAGACCTCTTCTCCGTCTCACAGGCAGCCCAAGTATCTTCTTCTTCACCATGGACTGTGTGCTCAGCCTTAGACTGTGGCTGCATTCTGTATTCTGCGGAGGCACCTGCTGTATGCTATGGCTTTCTCTGTCTTCATTTGTGCATTTTGTGTCTCTACTGGGATCATGATAGAGAATGTGCCTCACCCTGAACTGCTAAGAGTCCAGTGGGTTTGTGAAGGAGAAATATCCTTGTATCTGGAACATTCTATGTAAAGAGTTGTGTAGGTTGAGGAAACAGAGCCATAAAGCATAGAAGAAAACACAACCTGGCTACAAACAGCAGAGCTTGTAAAAACCTGGCTTCAGACTAAGTGAAGAGAGGCTTCTGTGGGAGGGCATTACCACACAGTAAAACAACAGCCATCTCTAACCGACACGGAGCAGTCTGTTTGGCTGTTTCTGCTGCTAAACTAATTCAAAAACATTCATTGACAAAAATTTAAAAGGCCTTTCTCCTCCCCAGGGCCAGTTCTGTGACTACTGTAATTCTGAGGATTCCAGGAAGGCACATCCAGCCATCAATGCGATTGATGGATCCGAACGGTGGTGGCAAAGCCCGCCTCTCTCCTCTGGCACGCAGTACAACAGAGTCAACCTCACCCTGGATCTGGGTCAGGTGAGTGTTGCTTTTGGTTGCAACGAGGATATTGGTTTGGATCTCTGTTTCTGTGATTTCTAACAAACAAAAATAAACTTTAGTTTTAATCCACTGATTGTTTCCAATTCGTGACATGGATGTTTGCTCCCTGTAAAGCCAGGCCAGTGTTAGTCACAGTGCAGATCCTCAACCTTGTCTTGGCTCAGTTGGTAAAGTGCTTGCTGCACAAACATGAGGACCTAAGTTTCGTCCCCTAGAATCTACATAGAAAGCCAGGCACTGTGGCAGGCTGTAACCCCAGTGCTGTGGAGGTGGAAACAGGGAATCCCTGGGTTTGCTGGCCAGTCTGCTTGCTCAGCCAGCTCCAGGTCCAGTGAAAGACACGTCTCAAAAACTAAGATGGTGAATGTAAGGAACAAACCCAGTGTTGACGCTGGCCTCCGCACACAAGAGCACATATGTGTACCTGCACGTCCTCACACCTCACACATATACCTACATGTGTACACACACGGGAACACACACAAACCTGCAGTTGTGATAGCTGCATTATAAAAATGATCTTTATTGTTATTTTAGTCGTGGCAGAATGCAAATAGAAAATGTACCGTGTTCGCCATCCTGAGTGTTCCATGGTATTTGATAGACTGACGCTGTTGTGTAAACACCACCACCTTCCAGAATCTTCGTCCCCTTACCATTAAGGCTGAGACTCCATACCCAGTCAGTCCCAGTCCCTTGTCTTCCTCACTATGGGCAACCATTGTGCTATTTTCTGGGGTCCAATGGCTCTAGGAATGTCATAAAAGTGAATCATGTATTCACTTTTTATGAATAACTTACATCCATTAACCTAAGCTTTCAAGAGTCAGATACTTTGTACTGTGTGTCAGTTTTACCTCTTTCCCAGGCTGAATGAATAGAATTCAATGTATCTTTACCCACCATTTGTGTATTCCCTTGGTGAACACTTGGCTTACTTTCAGCTTTGAGCTATTGTGAACAGTGCCGTCAAACATTTGGGTGTGGTAATTATATTTTTATTGCATTCATTTCCTTGGAAATCCTGATTCACAGAATATTGAATACCGTAAGTTGGGGCCTTATTTGGCTGACAAGTTACAGGGAGACAAGCTTGAGGTGTATTCTGTGTAAGCTATGAAGGTCCCAAGATGGCTGCCTTTGGCACATATACATATGGTCAACCCCCTTGCCCTTGAGAACAGGCGAGATTGTGACTGTTATAGATGTGACCCCACTGGATGACAAACATGAGGGATTTTTATGAATGCATTTATGGTCCCAAAAGCGGGTAGAGTCAAATGGGGAGATTTTCTCTGATGAGAGGAGTTTCCAATGGGACTGCCCTTTCTGAAAGAAGACATTTGACTATGAGAGATTCTCTTACTAGCCAGGAAGGCAAAATCTGTCAGGTTGTGAACTTGCCCTGGAGACAGCCATGGGGCAAGGATTTGAAAGTTGGCTCTTGCCGGAGCTGAGGGTGGCCTCCAGCCAACAGTCCACAAAAAGCAGATGGAGTTGACAACTTGATTGCACTTCTGATCTTGAGCAGAGAACTTGGCCCAGCCATGCTGACTCCTAACTATTAGTTTGAGATAATAAACATGTTATTTCAAGGCACTAGACTTAAGGGACTTTGCCCAAGTAGAAAATGAACACAGTTTATTCTACAGTTTATTTTATTGTAATTTAGTTTAGTTTTTCAAGACAGGGTTTCTCTGTCCAATAATCCTGGCTGTCCTGGAACTTGCTTTATAGACCAGGCTAGCCTTGAACTCACAGAGATCTGCCTGCCTCTGCCTCTGGAGCACCACCACGCCTAGCTTATTCGACCTTTTAAAGGAGGGAGTTCGTACTATTCCTTTCACACGTATTTATTACACTCCAGTTGGCACTTGGGATATATCACAGCTACTAAATAATACATAATAAACTCACGTAGTGTGCTTGGAGCTGAAATGAGTAACAGGGGCCTGAAAAAGCGCAGATTGGGGCTTCATGAGAATCAGGGACAACTGAATCGCAGCTGGCAGCTTTTCTTTGGTGTTCAGAACAGTTTATTGAGAATGCATGGCAGAAGCAGAGTCTTGAAGCATATGAAGGACTTTGTCGTGTGTGTGTGTGTGTGTGTGTGTGTGTGTGTGTGTCCATCATCCAGACAAAGGGAACAGCTCTATACAGCCCCTAAGGCAGAGCTTGTGTGAGAACATGAAGCTGCATGGAGGGGGAATGAACCAGAAGGAGGTGGCAGCAGGGCAGAGGTCAGGGAAGAGCAAGCATGCCCAAGCCTTAGTAATGACACTGGCTTGAACTCGAGACCAGGATCACATATGTACCTTAAAGCCATTTTGGGGTTCTCTGTAGAGTTTATAAAAGCTGGGTAGAAGACAGTTACCTTAATCCATGAGAAGATGCTGTTAGTCGCATGGCAGTGAGTGATGGGTGTCAGCTATACTTAGATGGCAGAGCTGCCATGATTTCATCACAGGTTGCAAGTGGAGTTAGAGAATTCAAGGCTGATGCCCTAGACTTAGGCGCACCACTGTTGACTCAGATGTCCACTGGAAGATGGTGTGTGTAGAGTTACTGATTGGATCGCTGTCTGGGCTAGGCGTAGACTGTGAATATGGGTTCATTTAGTGTTGGCTTCTCCCCTGAAGCTGCTTGAATCTGTTGATTTGTGCTTTTCATCGGCTCTGGATATTTCAAGCCATTGTTTCATTGAGTAATTCTCAGCACTTTTCCTTCTGGGATTCTGATAAGTAATGTTAGCTTTAAAAAGTGTGTGTGTGCGTGTGTGTGTGTGTGTGTGTGTGTGTGTGTGTTTGTGTGTGTGTGTGTTTACCACATGTATGCCGGTGTCTGCAGAGATCAGACCTCCTCCCACTCAGGAGCTGCAGTTACAGGCTGTTGTGAGCCACAGGACATGGGTGCTAGGAACTAAACGTGGGTCCCCTAGAAGAGCAGCAAGCTGCCCTAACCACTGAGCTGCCTCTAAAGCCCCCAAAGGCTCTCTTTCTCATTACTCTTCCAGTTCTTTGACAGTATGTTCATTTTTATTTTCCAGTTGATTTTTTTCTCTATTGTTTTTTTGGATGAGGCAATTTTTATTGTTCTATCTTCAAGCCCACAGAGTATTCTGTATTTTGCCTCTGTTCCGCTCTTAGACCTTTGCCTCCTGTATCTTCAGTTCCCCTTGGTACTTGTTCTTTGTTGTGTGTTTTCTTTATTCTTGGTGGTTTTATACCTGTTTCAGAGTATTTATGATCCCTTATTGGAGCAGCTTATGACTACTGCCTTGAATTTCTCAGATTATTCTGCCATATGATTCATTGTCATCTTTCCGAGTTACGATTCTTTCCTTGTGTAATGAGGACTTTCTGATATATTCTAGGTCTTTGGGTAATTATGTTAAAAGACTCCTCTAGGCTCTATTTAAATCTTGTTTAGCCGAGCATCTTCACTCTGGGGTAGGTCTTGGTGTTCCAGTTGTCATTGGTTTTCAGAGCTCTGGCAGTGCTGAACCAGTTGGCTTTGTTCACTGGGTATCAGCATCTCCTGCTTGGTGTCACTGTCTTGGGGAGCAGAGTGAGTTTCTTGTCACCCGTTTAGTAAAGGGTCAAAGGCATTGGGCATTTGGGGGTACAGAGTTCTTTCTCCTAAACCATTGTCTGAGACTACTAGTAAGGAATCGAGCACATATAGACAGTATTCAACTACCAAAGTGGATGAAAATCAGAAAGGCATAGACCTAAGGGCTGAGTCCTGCCACTCACCAACACAGAGGAGCCAGAGTGAAGGAGAGGAATCAGACAGGAAGACTGGCCTGGGCCAACAGATGATGGGGGAAGTCAAACCCGAGAATGGGGTGTCCTAAAGACCAAGGAAGACTGAGACAAAGAGGATGATTCCAGGTCAACAGTACAAGTCCAATCAAAAATAGCCAAAAGGTGTAAATCTAGTAGATACTCCGAAAAAGATATACCAATGGTCAGAAAGTCCGAAAAAACAGTCTCAGCATCATTAGTCACTGGGGAAATTCAAATCAAAACATGATAAGGGGTGGAGGAATTGGGGTGTCAGCAGGAGAGATGGGGTGTTGGTGGGGGAGATGGGGTATCAGCCAGAGAGTGGGGTGTCAGCAGGACAGATGGGGTGTTAGCAGGGGAGATGGGGTGGTGGTTAGGAACATGAACTGCTCCTGCAGAGTAGTTCTCAACACAGTGTCAAGCAGCTCTCGACTGCCCGTAACTCCAGCTTAGGGGATCTGCGGCTCTTTTCTAGCCCCTGTGGGCACGGGCGCTCACATGCACATGCCTCCTCCCACATAATTAAAAAGAAAGTAAATCTAAAAACCTAACTACCGCTGTAATAAGACATCACTTTATCCTGACGTAGATGGCTATAACAAAAATGTTGATAGTGGCAATGTTAACGAGGCAAGGAAGCTTGAACCCAGACACTGTTGGTAGAAACACAAAATGGTGTGGCTGCTCTGGAAACCTCACAAAGTTACACACAGTTCTCACGTGACTCGGAGGTCTCAGTTGTAGTTTGTGCCCAAGAGAAACAAGTTTATGAGTCCACAGAGACCTTGCTCATCAGTTGCGACTGAGCCACTGGTCATAAGAGCTAAAAGGTAGAAGCATCTGGAAGATCTGCCAGCTGGTGAATGAGTGAACCAGATGCATCATGTCACAAAGTAGGCTATTATCCAACAATAAGAGTTATGAAATCTTGATGAGAGCTACATGAGCAAATCCAGAAAACATCACGTAGTGTGAAGGAAGCCAACAGGAGGCCATGTGTCCTGTGCTCCAGCTTGTGCGAAAAGTCCAGATAGGCAGATCTAGAGAGAGAAGTTGTCTTAGCTTCCACCTGGGGCTGGGGCGTCTGGAGACAACTGCAGCATGAGCGTTAACAGGTCTAACATAGGCGCCAGGTATGAAGAAAAGCAGCAGGCTTGTGTGTGGTCAGCAGCAAGAGTAAGAGGACTGGCTGCTGGTAGTGTGTGGGTCGGTCAGGTCTTGTCAACACCCATGTAAAACACTAACATCAGCGACACGCTAATCAGCATGGCGTTCTTGTTCCTGTTGTGTGCACAGTACCGCTCAGCCAAGAAATACTGCTAGAGATGACTGAAGACGTATACTGTACCCTGAAAATTGAAAGGTATCTTCATTCAGGTTGGGCCTAGTTTTATGATAGAAGGGCCTCCTTATTCTGTGTTGTGACGAGTGGGGCGGGGCCTCTCCTGACAGAATCTCACCATTGGTTTACATGTGATTTAGTTCACAGACAGATCCATCATGGCTCCAAAAGCTGGAATGTTGACTCAGTTGTGAATTAGCTTGCCAAAGAGCCAACCTGAAGTGTTTGCTCAAGTTCTATCATTAATAACCAAGATTTACCTATTACACCATTTTTTAAGGAAAGGTTTGATTGTGTAGTCCAGAGAGCCTACACCTCATAATTCAACCTCCCAGAGCTAGGATTGCAGCCACATGCCAGTACAAACCATTATCATCATGCCATTTTCTTTTGGAGGCACTGGGGATTGAACTCAGGGCTTTACCCACACTGTGCAAATGTTCTACCATGGGCTCCATGCCTACACTTCATTTATTTTACTTTTTACCTGAGGCTTTCTGTACTGAGGAATTTTAACCCATCAAAATGATTCTCACCAAACACAACCATACTTGAACTTCCATCTTTTTTAAAGGACCTGCCTTTTAAAGCACCCCTTTGATGTACTAAAGAATCCCTAATTAGGACACTCAAGAAACACCAACACAACAACCAGTTAGACGTTTGCTGGTGTCTGGCAGACATCCGTCATGGCATGCACATTCATGAAGGCTGCATGTCCACCTAACTTTTGGTTGCCCAGGGGCAGCTCTGTACTGTGGGTGGGTATGTGGCCCATAGTCAGCCTGCCCTGGCCTGTGCTTCAGATCCTGCTCTCTTGCTGTGTGCACTTTACAGCACACTGAGCTGCTCTGTGCCTCAGTTTCCTCATTTGTAAACTGAGGCAAATGTACATACACCATAGGATGGTAGAGATTTAATGAGTTAATGGCTTCATTCCCAGACCTCTTTAGGGTGGTGGTAATATTTATTTATTTCTTTTATTTAACAAAATGAACACTCATTATTAAAAAGAATAGACTCAAGCTACATATGGAACTGTAGACGATTTCTCAGAAAAGCTTAAGATAGGGAAAAGTAACATGAATTATATCAAGCTAAACACTTTTCCTTGCTCCTATACGTCGGAGCAAAATGGCATTCCAAGAAGGGTGTGATGTCATGTATGATTCCTATTTTATGCCCCATTGAAATGGTGTTTTCTTAGTCACGAAACTGCCCTCAAGAGGCTGGATTTCACAATTTGACGGTCATGTTAATACCTTAGCGATATGGCAGCGTGAGTTCTGGTGTCTGTTTAGGTAATACAATGACCACTGACTTGTCACCGCCAGATCACCTCCTCTTAACTTTGTTGAGAAGTTTCACGGAGATGAGCTGAGGTCAGTTTGACAGCTTATGTTCCAGGTCGGGGTTGATCTCTTTGTCTCCTTCTGGACTAATTGGTGATTCACTATTCCTCCACCACCATGTGGGTATGTTTTTGTTTAAACAATATTTTAAATTCTCTTGACAGTTTCATAGACTATATCTGGATTATATCCGACTCACTCTCCCTACTGATTGATGATTTTTTAAAATGTGTTTTGTTTGTTTTGTTTTGTTTTTTCTAAGTCAGTACCTGCAGGTCTGATTGTGAAGGGCAACTTTGTCCTTCCAAGCTGACACTTACTAGGCAGTTCTATATTGTGGTGTTTCCTGGGTTTCCACAAGTCCATCATGAGTTTCAGGCTGTATCTTACAGGAAGCTTTGTGTTGTCTGGCCAGGTACAGTCAGTTTGTTTTAAAGTTCAAAGTGATATGTGGTATTTGGCTATGGTAATCAGAGTCTTGGGGGCTCAGGGGCTTCTACATGTGGGCTTCCTCCATGAACTGCTGACATTCACATGCCTGTCCCCCCCAGGCTGGGGTCTAAGGAACTATGTAGAAAACATGTAGCGTTGGTCCTCCATGCACCTTAAATAAGGGGAGCTTGGATGTTGTCAACAATTGGCTCTTCGTTGGGATAGAGCGTGTCTAGGACCCACAGGGAGCAAGATGAGCTTGTTTCTGGAAATTCACCTGAAGAAGACATTTAAAGCATTTCTGTACCTGTTAGTACTCAAACTACTGTCTTAGGGTTTACTGCTGTGAGCAGACACCATGACCAAGGCAACTCTCAAAGGACAACACTGGACTGGGGCTGGCTTACAGGTTCAGAGGTTCAGTCCATTATCATCAAGGTGGGAGCATGGCAGCATCCAGGCAGGCATGGTGCAGGAGGATCTGAGAGTTCTGCATCTTCATTGAAAGGAAGCCAGGAGCAGACCATTTTCAGGCAGCTAAAAGGAGAGTCTCAAAGCCCACTCCCACAGTGACACACTTCCTCCCACAAGACCATACCTACCCCAACAAGGCCACACCTCCTAACAGTGCCACTTCCTGGGCCAAGAATATTCAAACCACCACAACTATGAAGACAAAACAAAAATACAAATAAAAATAATTCCTGTCCTAGGCCCTCAGAAGGACTGGTGATTGGTTCAGAGGTTGGGAGTGCCAAGAGAAGGCAGTTTGGGCCCTGCTCTGAGAGGTGGCCTGGGGAAGGTACCTGCCTGCCTCCAGCAGTCCATGGGGTAAGGAAACAGGAGCCATCCCATGGGGTTATGGATTAGAGGCTGCAATGCCAACTGTCTCCATTCCCTCCTGACTGGTTTTTCCCTGTCCCATCTTGACAGCCTTATTTGATTACTTTCTTCTTACCTCAGGGCTATTGCTGTGGCTCCAAGAGCCTTTTAAGTACCTGGAAAACAAGACATTTAACGTCCCCACCAGCATCATTCATCCCACTGGGTGGGAGTTGATGGGAAAAGCCCGGTTTCCTAGCTCTCCATGGACCATTTCTGAAGGACATTCTATATAACTTAGAATATTCTTAAAATGGCAATATTCTACTTACAGCATATGTCTTAGTTAGGGTTTCACTACTGTGAATAGACACCATGACCAAAGCAGCTCTTATAAGGACAACATTTAATTGGGGCTGGCTTACAGGTTCAAAGGTTCAGTCCATTATCCTCAAGACAGAAACATGGCCGTATCCAGGCATGCATGGTGCAGGAGAAGCTGAGAGTTCTACATCTTCATCCAGAGGAAGCCAGGAGCAGACTGACTCCCATGTGGCTAGGAGAAGGGTCTCAAAGCCCACCTCCACAGTAACACACTTCCTCCAACAAGGCCACACCTCTTAAAGTGCTACTCCCTGGGCCATGCATATTCACACAAGGCAATAAAGTACAGGAAGACACCCAATGTCAGGCTTTGGTTTCCACATGTGCCCACATATCCCCAGAGGTTATCTAAGAAGTTAAGATTAAGAGGGGTCCCACCCCCAGCTGAGGAGACTATTGACAGTTGGTAGATACTTGGAGATAAACAGTATGCTTTTTTTTAAAGAGTAAAGCACCTGGTAGGTTCACTGTGCTCCAACTTTGGGCAGCATTAATTAGACTTGGTTTTTAAAAAGAGGGCAGAAAGTTTGGCAGGCAGTGCAGGGAGGGTTGATTTTGGAGGAGTTGGTGGAAAACAGATGAAATGACCAAAATACATTGTATAAAATTTTCAAAGAATTAAAAGTATTTTCCAAAAGAACAGAAGAAACAGTATCATAACTTCTAAGGAAAACTAGGTCCCAGGGAAAATATCCTCACTCAACACTTCTGTTCTATGAACATGGCAAACCACAAGGATCCAATGTGAATACAAGGCCCAACCAAGGGAGAATGGATTAGCACGGCCATACCGCGGGCCTTAGATAAATGAATCCAAATCATTGTCACCCGCATCAGGCTGGAGTCAGTTGTGGGAGAAGGAAGCCTGGGCTAACTTCTGAGTCTCTCTTCAGCTTGAAGATTTGGGAAATGAAGTTGCCTCAGATATTTTGGCAGATGAGGTTAGTCAGAAGAAGCCCAGGCTGGATTCTGCATGGATGCAGCATCATCCTGAAGGTGGATGGCCTCTGTTTTCATCTTATCTTTCTGTCCAGTCAGGAAGCCAGGGACTATGGCATCACTCCACTGTGCTCTTTTCTGGCCTAGCATCTTGTACAATGTTTAGCCTACAATAGATGCTCAATAAACATTTGCTGAGTTTGTGTAGAGTGAATGAAGGGTGACTCTGGTTCAGTTATCACTTTCTTGGGGTGCAGGAACAGTAGAAGAAAGCAGGTTGCTGTGAGGTGAATCCCTGGACAGGGGAGGGGAGGCCTGCTTTAGCTCTGCAATTGGAGGATCGGTTTCACTTATGATGCTGGGTCTTTTTACAACATCTTTTGACAATTGTGTAGCTTTAACAAAATTAGAAAACACAGATTATATTTGGAACACCTTGCTGTTGATAAATACGTTATGAAATTGCCCACAGAGGGGCATTTCTATCACATTGGTGAGCACATACTACCCATCTTGGCTTCTGAGGGCAGTGTCCCAGCACAGCTGTCAGTGCCTTCCATGTTCCTCTATTTTCCTGTCCTCAGCCACGCTTGTAAATACTGTTATTCCATGGCCCTCAGAAATGGAGTGTAGGACCTCAGACGTGCTGGGCAAACACCCCACCACTGACTGCCATGTAGTACACTCTGGTGCCTTCCTCCCAGGCTAAGGAGGCTTGGGCTGTTTATGTAGCTGAAATGATTTGAATCCAGTTGTCTCACTTTCTGAGTCCTGGGATTACAGGTGTGGCTGGAGATGGAGTCCGGAGCCTTGTGCATGGTAAGCAGAGCTGCATCCTCAGCCATGGCTTGCTGCATGTGGTTCCTGGAGTCTGGTTTCTCTCTGATGTTGCTGTGCTGTCTTGATTTGAGTCTTGATACCTTTTCACAGTGAGTTCACCAGTCTCTAACTGATCTCTAGCTGATTCTTCCCTCAGCTCACCTGATTTTGCAGTTGGCTCAAGGTCAGAATCCCAAATGGTGAGATGAGAACTCAGCCATCTTTCAAGAGTCCACTTACCAGATTCTCATGGCTTCCAGGGAGAAGTAGAGCCGGAGCTCACCCGTCAGGCACACCTTGATTGGCATCTTCTAGTCACTTCCCCATGTTTTCAGAATAAAGAGCAATTTTCTGCCCAGACTTAGGAGCCTTTCAAGCCCAGATGCTTACAAACTCCTCCTCTTCCCAATTCTTTTCCTATTCCTTCTTCCCCCATTTTCCTCTCCTCCTCCCTCCTCCCTCCTCCCTCCTCCCTCTCCTTCCTCCTTCCATTTTATTTATTTATTTATTTTTTGCTTAGCTCTGCTATCCTCCTGCCTCAGCCTCCCAAGTGCTGGATATAAGCCTTATTGGTGCCACCTTCTCCTGCATACTCTATGCCACTTCGGTAGAGGCTTAACTGTGGTCTTGGAAGCATCCTGTGCTGCTTTGTGCCCCTGAGCCATTTTCTGGTATGATTCCCAGTCCTCAGGATACCTTCCCACCCTGCTTGGTCTGGCAGCCATCTTCCCGAGGTCACCCAAATGTCCCCACGGTCCCTGCCTGCCACTTAGCACTGTGCTATAAAAAGGTTACATGAATTCTGAGCTCAAGCTCAGGGGCTGTACAAGCAACATTCTTTTTAAATTCAAGGTTTGGAAAGTCAAGGGTCATGTCATCTCTTAACAAATGTTGATTTTCATGCAACTATAAATTCCAACACTTCTTTACCTATTTTCTATTTTTTGACGTCTTTCTACAGTCACAGTTTACTTGATTTGGGTTTTTTATTGCTGTGAGTAGATGCCACGGCAACTCTTATAAAGAAAACATTTAGCTGGGGCTGGCTTACAGGTTCAGAGGTTCAGTTTATCATCACGGTGCATGTAGGGAGATGTAGTGTTGGAGAAGGAGCTGAGAGTTCTACGTCTTCATCGGAAGGAAACTGAAGGGACTGTGAGCCACACTGGATATAACTTGAGCATATGATACCTCAACGTCCGTCCCCACAGAGACACACTTCCTCCAACAAGGCCGCATCTTCAACAAAGCCACACCTCTCAATAGTGTCACTCCCTATGGGCCAAGCAAATAAACACAGTCTATGGGACCATTCCTATTCAAACCACCACAATCTCTAAACATTTTTACTTTATTTTCCTATAACTAGTAATACATAAATAACAGGTACAACAAAAAATGAACAAAACATGTTTTCTGTTCAAACACACAGGGACTGTGAGTAGGTAGCATGTGCCTCAGAACGACGGGCAGAAATAAAGGCTGGGCTAGAGGAAGAGGAGGAAGAGGAGGAGGAGGAGGAAGAGGAGGAGGAGGAGGAGGGGGAGGAGGACCAGGACAAGGACAAGGAGGACGAGGAAGAGGAGGCAGCTTTGGCACCAACAATGTTATGGAATGAAACACTTCCTTCTGGAAGTCTCTCAGTCCTACAAAGAGACATTAAAGTGATAAAGTGGTCACCGAGTGCCACTGTGATCTCCTTGGTGACTTACCAGAAGGTCCTAGTTCACCCACAGTTAGGACTCTGGCATTTGACTCCCTTCAAGAACAAGGCCATTGTGAAGTCGGAAGGATTTTTCTGCTCAGGAGGGTGAAAGCTAGGGTGTGGCGGCACACAGGGAAGCCTGCAATCGAGGGTGGGGCACCAAGAAGGAAGGCCCCTGGCTGCTGAGTCAGCCCACATCTTGCAGCTCTTACAAGGCTGGGCTGCAAATGCCTAGGATCACAGTTCATCCAGAGAAGAGAAAGCCTAAACGGAAACTCCATTCTTTGTGTCTTTAAAACGGTTGAGAAGATGAATGCAAGCAACCGGGGGAGGGGGAGGGGAGGTTGGCAAGGCAGGAAATGTAGGGGTTTTATTTTTAATTTTCAAATAAAATCATTTCATTCTAACTAACTCATAAGTAAAAACCCCACTCAGCAGACTTAAGGAAGCCACTAACAAATACCCAGTAGCAAATCTCATTGAATTTCCACACAGAATGGCCACACTGAAGCCTAGAGCTCTGATGAACAGATTTTACACTTTACTATTAGTTACACTCTTATTTAGATTCTTACCTTGGCAACAGAAAAAAAAGCAGCAATGCAATCCAAACTAGCAAAAGAAACAGTTCTGTATTCCCTTTCTCGGCCCGTATGACCTTTGGCCTGCAATCGAAACTAGTCAAAACAGTTCTGTGTAGCCTTTCATGGACCATGTGACCTTTGCCTGCTTTCTGTCCTTTTCTGCAGGGTGGCCTTGCCCTCTCCTGAGAAGAAGTTACCACCTTTTCTCCTCCCCTTCCCACCTCCCTCCCCTTTCCTTCCTTCCTCCCTCTTACTGCCTCTCCTCTTTAAACATTTTAAATTAGATTTTTGCTTTTTTGGTGTGTGTGTGTGTGTGTGTGTGTGTGTGTGTGCCTCCGTGTGGGCACGTGTGGCAGGCAGAAAACAACCCCAGCTCATTAGGATTGGAACTAAGTTGCTGTTAGCACTGAGTCTTGCTAGCTTGCCTTTCTTCCTTTTGAGATGGGGTCATACCTAGGCTGGCCTAGAACTCGCAGTGCAGCTCAGGTTCCCAGTCAGAACTCACAGGGTAGCTCAGGATCTCCAGCATAAAGCTGGAGCTGGTTGGGGTCAGGCTGCCTAGGGGCTAGTCCGGTGAGTAGGGAGCACTCACTGCCTCTGTTTAGAGTCCTGTGTGTGTGTTCCCGTGTTCTTTGAGCATTGTAAAGCACCAGGCAGCATGGGTTAGAAGATCATCCCCTCCAAATGAGCAGCATGCCTATAAAGACAACCCATTCCACAGTTCTGGGGCTTCAGGGCAGACCATGTCTTCCCAAGCATTTACACTTTAAAAGGTGTCTCATCCTCTGCACAGAATGACCACTGTAGGGATTTTACCTGCAGAAATTGAGATAAATACTAAAGTGTTTGATGTAGGACATCTCCTCAAGCATTGTTTATAATAGGAAGAAGTGGAGACAATCTCAGTGTACAATAAAGGGCCATTCATACACCTCTCAAGTGATGCCATAGAGTTAGAGCCAAGCTGCTGAGTATATACGTGTGGTATTGTGAAGAAAAATAATGCATATTATATGTCATATGTATGAAAGACATATACTACTGTGTATTATATGCATAAAATATATGTATATAATATATTTAATATGATAAGATTTCATATTGTTGTAAAAATAATCTTTATATAAACCAGAACAAGGTTGCCAGAGGAAAATTCTTGACATGCCATTGGTGCTTCTCTCTGAAAGGTGTCATTATCTGGGATTTTTACTTTTCTCTCTGACTCTCACTTGGATCATAGACTTGCTTTCTGACCTAAGCACATGTGGCCTCGGTCAGTGTCTTTATCTGAAGTCTGGGGATGATCTAGAACAAACTGCTGAGGTTGTGAGGAATTCGTGAGTTCACACAGGAAGAGCCCAATCTGTGTCCCTCTTTGTACCTGCACATCCTTCCAGATGCATCTATTGTTTACAGAGGTAAAGAAACAACAAAGTTAGTTTCCTTTTGAGGAAAAGGAATGGTGAGGTAGCTCATGGAATACAGTGCTTGCCTTAAAGTGTGAGGAGCTGAGTTCAGATCCCCAGAACCCACATAAAACCCAGGCACAGTCAAGCATGCCTGCAGGCCTAGTGCTGAGAAATGGAAGGGTCTCTGAAAGCTTTCAGGCCGGCTGGCCTGGTCTATTGGGCAAGACTCTTGGCCAGAGAGAAATGTCAGAAACAGAAGGTGGAAGGCACCTAAGGACTGACACCCAAGTTAACCTTTGACCTCTCTGTGCACACTACACACACACACACACACACACACACAAGGAACACACCTTGGAGCTGTCCTGGTGTCCCCTCCAGAATGCCTTTCCACCTGATTTTTCATCCAGAATGAGCTTGGCCTTCTGAGATCTTTAAATGCCAACAAAGTCAAAAATATCTAGCAAATGGGAGTTGAGTTTCTTAAAGGAGCATTTTTATCCCTTAGCAAATCCTGAAAACTAGCTTGTATCTTTCCTCTGGAGAAACTTTCTAATCCACTTTGGCTTTAAAACCATGGCTGTTTTATTACTATTCATGGCAAGAGCGTCTAAGGGAATACGCATATATAAGCATCTAAGGGAAAGGCGTGGTGTTGGGGAGGAGTTGAGCCCTGGTGTCCCCTCTCCCAGCTGTGTTCAATGGACCCCTCTCTCACTGGCAGAGCCTTTGCTCCTGTCTCCAGGTGATCTCCAGGTGACCCTGGAGGCATTCTGTGCCACTGGACCTTCTTCCTTTGGTTCTCCCCTTTGTGGTGCCTCTTCTCACCCTATTTCTACATCTGTCCTTCTCTCTGGCTTCCCACTTCCCTTTCTCCGATCACATTTTCCTTTTCCAAGAAAAACCCTGGGTTTTTTTTTTTTCTTTTTTCTTTACTGTAAGTAGCCATTTATTTCCCGGGCTCCCAGGTCACCAGGGTGTTCTTGACTCCACCTCTCCCTTTGACTGAAGAGTGAGCTCCTAAGCTATCAGTGCTGCAAATGCCCCAGCCTTTGGGAATTCCAGTGTCCCATGTGCCACACCTGCACCACTTGTCAAGCTCTGAGCTGTGAGATGGTGCAGCTCCTTGGTTGACGTGCAGCAGCATAATGTAGCCAGCTCTCACAGTCCTCCAAGCTAAGCAGGCTCACACCATCCTCTCACCAACTGCTACTACCATGTATGTCTCAGGAGTTCCCAGAGACATGGATAGAGAAGGCAAGAGGAGCCAGAGCTGAGGGACTCCATGCTTGTTCTGGCTCAGGATCTATCTAAATGATCAAAACCAGGAGGGTTTGGGCAGCTGAAATCCAGACTGTGGCTCTAGCAAAGGGTGTGCGGTAGGCAGAGCATCAGAGACAATGAGCAGAGGAGTGGAGATTTGCATATAGCCTATGCATGTTCTTTCAGAAGACTGGCTCTGTAATGCCCAGCACAGTTTTATAAACACTGCACACACAGCAATATTGTTTGTACACACTTAGTAAAGAGGCACTATTCCCCCAAGATTTGATAGATTTAATAATGGCTGATTGAATCTGCAGATGTGGAACCATGGATACAGAGAGCCAAGCACATTTGGAATAGGTTGGTCTGGCATCGAGCCTAGGCTGCCCAGCTTACCCTTATTAGTTGGTCACTATGACAACAGCATAAGACACAGTTTCAATTTATTTCACTCCAAGTCGGCAAGTCCCTTAGTTGTGGACA
The DNA here is from genome assembly GCA_019843965.1 of Rhynchomys soricoides. Lineage (NCBI taxonomy): Eukaryota > Metazoa > Chordata > Mammalia > Rodentia > Muridae > Rhynchomys > Rhynchomys soricoides. Next base: position 2,813,982 of record JADRCH010000086.1, read on the forward strand.
CAGCTCCCTTCCTTACAGCACCATCAGGCCCCTCTGCCTAGCCTCTGGGGTCCTGGTCCCCATGGGTCTACACAAAGTAATGAGGACAAGACATTCTGACCATTTGTTTCACTTGCTCCCTCTGCTGGCTGTGGGCGCACCTTCTCAGTGCTTGCCAAGCAAGGCCCTGACCCCAGCCTTGCCCTGACCACTGCCATCAGTACCTTCTAGCCAGGGTAGGGAATCCTTGGGCCTTCTCCCTTTAACAAACTGGTCTGTTGATGGAATTGTAAAGTGCATTTATTGTTGCGCTTAGTCAGGTCTTCATGTAGAAATACTTCCTGTACAGCTTAGGGTGTTTCTGAGTCGCCTTAAGCATGGTATTGAGCCTATGTGGGAAGAGGAGAACGAACAGGGAGGAAGATGGCTCATTACGTTGAACAAGCCGCAGAGAGGAAGCGGCCTCGATCGCGTTTGGCTAGACACCGCTGTGCCTTATTGGAGAATCTTTGGATGACACAGTGATGATGTGTGGAGCTATTGTTAATGCTTAAGAAGACACCAGCTCAGTGTTCTCACAGGAGACTGCATCACGCAATCGAGATTGGGAGCCGAATGGAAGCCTCACGAAAGCAGAGTGGACTGCACTGAAGATCCCATCCACATGATGCTAAGATATAAGAGAAGTCTCATTCACCTTTGTCTTGTACTTCTGTGTTCATTCTCCTCCCCCACCCCCAATTTTCACTATCCCAATCAAAGAATTACAGTATACGTCACCCCAGAAGCTGCAGATGTGTTCCTGGCCCGCTCTGTAACAGCCGGCTAGAGTTACCTTGACACACACATTTGCCTTTCCACGGTATTTGAAAAGAACTTTCATTTCCAGTACCTTAGCAGGAGATCTGGTTTTGTTCTGCTCCACGCACGCAGGAGTGGATTTTGCTGGTCTGAGAGTCTGAGTACAGCTTTCTAGCAACCTTCTGTTTCCTGTCACAGCATTGTCCTTGCTGTCCTCTTGCTGATGGCTGCTAGATTTTAATTTATTTGCTTCCCTCCTCAATAACATTGGTGATTCTGATTTCAGTTTTCCACTTGTTTTGCTTTTGTTTTTTTCCTCATGTAACATTGGTGAAGGATCCAGGAATACGACAGAAAGGTGGAAGAAACATTAAATTTGTGCATCTTTGGTAATTTTTTTTTTGTTTTTTTGCAACTACAAAGCTTTGCTTCAAATTTATGCATTTTATTCAAATCAGTGATCTATGTCTGTGTGATCCCTAAGCATAATTGTGGACTATAAAAATGTAACACCATAATTACATTCCTAACTAGAATTAGTATGTCTGCTGTTGTATATTTATGCTGTACTTTAACTTTCTGTATTACTTAGCTTATTTATTTTGCTTTAGTTGCAATGGCTCAAGTAGAAAAGCAATCCCACCATATTAAGACAGTGTACAAAACTGTAAATAAAACGTATACAGTGAATTGTCTTTTAGACAACTAAGTTTGCCCCTTTATTTCTCCATCTCTAGAAGGAATCTGTACTTTGTATTGCAAGGCAGACTCTGTGTCTTCTGAGTGTCTTCCCGTGCACAGGCAGTCTCTGTGTCTTCTGAGTGTCTTCCCATGCACAGGC
>JADRCH010000086.1:2815612-2844969 GCA_019843965.1 Rhynchomys soricoides
TCTTCCCATGCACAGGCAGTCTCTGTGTCTTCTCAGAGTGTCTTCCTATGCACAGGCAGTCTCTGTGTCTTCTGAGTGTGCCACAATGTATACATGGAGATCAGAGGATGCCTTGTGTAAGTCAGTTCTCTTCCTATACCACAGAGGTTCCAGGGATCAAACTAAGGCTGCAGACTTGGTGGTAGGTACCCTTGACTGCTGGCTTGGTGGTTGGTACCCTCACCTGCCAGAGGAGCTGTCCCGCCAACACAGCTCTCTTTTTAAGTTGGTTTGATTTTTTTGGTAGCTTTTGTACTGCTTCCTAGGTATTTTTCTCTAAAATAATTCAATTCTAGAGGCAGCAGGAGAAGGTTTGTGTCTAAATAGGTTGCAAATATCCACACCTGTCCCTGGTGAGCACACCCTTCACAGCCATGGGCTATCTGAGGACTCTACCAGTAGCCACCACAACTCCCACCTTCTCCACCTTTAGCCTTATCAGAAATAAAGGAAACATTTTGTCCTATGTCCCCAGTTCCTTTCTTTCTGAATCTATTCATAACCAGATAGATAGAGGTAGATAGAGATAAAGTGGTCCTCACAGATTAATTTCTTCAGAGGTCACAGAGGTTCCAGATCCAACAGTCTCAGCTCATGTGACACACTTCCTTTAAAACATGCAATGTTTTAAAAGTCCAATGCATTGCCTTTGATGCATGGAGATATGCTATTGAATCTGTTTGATGTTGCCCGGGTATGCACCTCACATTATTGAGACTCCACCCATGTTGACCCATAGGACTCTAATTCTTTGGTTTGGTGTTTCCAAGTTGACATTTGGGTGGCCATTGGTGAGACTGCATTTTCACACTCCCATATTCTACTATCAGATAGAGTGTTGCTGTGCTGTAAAACATATTCAGGTATAAATGTTCCATGCCAAAAGTTATACCAAATATTTAGAATTAGTATTGTATTTTTATAAGTAAATATCCACTAAATAAGGATTATCCCTTAAGTCTCAAAATCACGAGGAGCCCCTGCGGCAGCTCTGGAAGCTTTATATGCCATGCTTGCAAGGAGGATGGAATGCACCAGCAATGAGTTTTAAGAGAAAATCTTTTCTTGCCTATAGTGTTTGGGGTGCAGCAACAAAGATGGCACTCAGGAGAGGATAGGCGGGGGTCTGGGTTTGACCCAAGGAAAGTGAAGGGGCAGGGATGTCTCGGGTGATGGAGTTTGGGGGTTCAATAGCTCACAACAGCCCCAGATCACTTTTTAGTAGAAGCCCTAGCTGCTTGTAAATGTTTAGCCTTCCTCAGATGCAGAGCTCTTTCCCTGGGTGATGAGGCTCAGCTGGGTGTGTTCTATGCTGCTTGCTGGACAGACAAGGTTTCTCCCCACCAGAGCCCTCCTCAGCCAGTGAGCAGGGAGATTAAAAGCTGCTCCTACACCCACTGGGATGCCTGGAGCTAATTATCCCCGGCTGCTGACTCTAGTTACCCACCTATCCCACATCCTATGTGGTGGGTCTGTCTGGCTACTCTGCCCACCTCTTTGGCTCCTCTCTACTCTCTGGCTCTCATTCCTGGCCCTCCTTGCTAGAAAGTTTCACAGCTGGATTCCAGGCAACTAAACTCAACTTCTGACCAAGGCTCAGCGAGGCAGAGACCATTTCTCCTGATACCCATCAGGTCAGGACGGTATGGAGTTCATGTCGAGCCATCCTCCTGCCTCCGATTTTGGTATGACCTTTCCTACCCCAGAGCTTCCCTACAGTTTTGGCCTCCTGGGGGTCCTTACAACATCCAGGACAGCCAGGTGGGAGCATCTAGGACACAGGCAAGTTCTATCCTTCAGCTCTCCCCTGAGTTCTCCTTCTTATTACAGTGGAATTGACTTGTTTTATGCCAAATAAACACAATGCTTAAGTCCTGGCTGCCTACCACCATTGCCCTCACCCAAATAAAAGCAGGCTGTATCCTGGCTTAAGACTCTAGGTACCAAATGCTTCTGCTGCAGTTTCTGGTGGGGGATAGGATAACTTAACCCCCCCCCAATTCTCCGGATAAATATTCATTTAATTGTTTTTGAGAATCCCCCCTCCCCCAACAGCACTCTTTGAAGCACAAGATGCAGACATTGAATCAGAGAGCAAGGCAAAGCTGAGGCCTGAAGGTTGAGTAGAGTCAGCAGACATCTTGGCGGTTTCAGTCAGGCTTCAGTTGGGGTCAGTTTGAGTTGAGGGGGAAGTGGGACTCTGAGAGGGTCTCTGCAGGTGTCATACAGGGAAGCAAACCACACAAAGAGATAAGAATAGAAACTCCGTGCAGATTGACTTCCTCAACCTGGATCAGACTTCAGTGAATCTAAGAACAGGCAGGTTACTCCCAATGTATTTAAACCCAGCATAACTTGGAAAAAAGTTTTCTGGAGTGATACAGTCCCCTTTGCACAAGGAGGTGCAATTACACTGACACTCAACTCAGGGTGTCATTTCTTCCAAGAAGATGGATCCTTGAGATATGATACCTCTACTAGCTTAAGGGCCTAAGGGCCTGGCGTGGTCTCTGTCATTCAGATAACATAAAGGCTATTTGGTCTATTTTCCATCTCTGGTCCTGGTTGTGGGAGCTTTGAGGAGCCTCTGGCTCTAAGAGTCATTTAGATTACTACCCACCTCCATTCCTGCTTGTAGGAGCTTGATTTGGCTGGCCCAATGGATAGCACAGATCACCAGGCTCTTAATCATTTCCAATTCTCAGCTCTCTGGATGGAAGAACAGAAGGAAGGTTTTCATCTTTCCCATTGGAAAGACAATCCTATGTGCTTAACATTCCTGGTTTCTCTAGAGATCCGTGGGCACAAGGACCTCCTGGCTCTGCTCCCAACAAGGCTAAGTGAGCTATCAAGTAGACACTGGGTACACAGCTATAAAGTGTATGTGAGAAGTTGGCTGGAGGAAGAAATGGCTGTCAGAGCTGTGCTTTAGAAGTGTCATGAAGGGCAACAGGAGAGAAGGGGATTGAGCTGGACCATCTGAAGCTTCCTGGCTGGGAAGGATGGAGGGTGGCAAAGAAAGCAATGCGGATGGAAGGAGACAGGTATTTCTCTTGAAAATGATAGAGCCATTTAAAAGCTAGTGGGATGCATCCAGTAGGAGGCCAAGAGAGTGAGACTGAAGCATGGGATGAGCTTTTGAAAGGCAATTTCTCCCTGCACTGGTCCAGAGGGAAGCAAGGCTGGTGTGCAGATGCTACTGTAATGAGATTTGTGTAGGAGAAGACATGTGTGTGCACGTGTGTGTGTGTGTGTGTGTGTGTGTGTGTGTAGTTTTGATGTTACTGGTGAAAGAGAAAAGATAGCTTTCAAGAGTGGAAGAAGCAGAGATTCCCCGGATGCTGCAAAACACAGAGGATTGGGGTCAGGACCAGGAAGCTGCACAGCAGAACCTCTGCAGCAGAAAGCCTGGAGTCCATCTTCAAGATCACTGCCGAGGCTGGATGCTGTTGCTGCCACTTGTCCTGATCACTTACTTAGCCCTGGGTCTGGATACTGGGCTTCATAGGCTCCTGCTGGGATCAGACATTGTCCCCAGAAGCCAGACAGTGCTGCTATCTGCCCTACTTCTGGAAAGAATCTTTGAATCGTTCAGTGCCTCTGCCTTTTTGTGTTCCTTGTTCTAGATGCAAAGTCTTAGAAGGAGACCTCAGTGCAGTGAGCCCAAGGCATGGGTCCAGCTGCCTTCCCTGTAGGGGAGCTGGGAAAACTGGCAGCTGAAGCATTGAGAGGAGAGATCATGGTCTGTTCGCAGAAACATTCAGGTGGCAGGAAAGACATTCAGCTTCCCAAAAGTCAAACAGAGGAAAGACAAATGTCTGGAATATGGCCCTTCTCTAGCGAGGCTCTGGACACTTGCTGAAAGAGCCTGTGTGGAGCCCACACCCCAGGTCAGCCTCCTAATCCTGGAGCCTGGCTGCAGTCTTGCTCAGAGATCAGGTGAATGCTATTGTATGGCTTGTCATTGTGATGAGCAACACCTTGTGGCATACATCTGTAATCCTAGCACTTGGGCAAGAGGATTAGGAGTTCAAGGCCAGCCTGGACTAAATAAGAATGTGACCCCCCCCAAAATAAATGAACTACATGAGTCTCCTTTACCATGTTTAAAATTAAACTACCACTCTCTGGGGTTTTTGTATTCAAGAAGGAAAGACAGTAAAGGTCATAGGATGTTCTAAGAATATTTGATCTCCAGCTGCCTGGTTTGAAGTCATACTTCACGTGGCAGCTGGTTCTCAAAATCAACAAGCTGCCTAATAAAACTGAAAACACTGAGCTAGCACCCAGGGCCACCATTATGCCCTCTAGAAATACATAGCTGTAGTCAAAAAGGTTTGAAGCACTCAAGCTATATCCAGATCTTTCGTCTCCTTTAAATATCGAGGCGCTCTGACATGGGCACACCTATTTACAGTGACCAAGTCACTCTTGAGTAAGTGACTCATTAATCCTTTATATGACGGGAGGAGAAAGGCAGAGGTGCAAAGTGAGGAGGCAGGGACAAGTTGATAGAGAATGCATTGTCTCAGTTGGGTGGTAGATGTGGATTAGCTTAATTCAAGAGTTCTGAAATGTAGGCTGGGGGTGTGGCTCGGTGGGAGAGTGCTTGTGTGAAGTCCTGTCTTTAACCCTCAGCACTAGGAAAATACTGTTGCTAATATTACTGTTACTACTGCTGCAAGCCCTCCTAGTCAACGCCGCATGCACTTATTATGGCATCGTTTTGTATCCTAATACTGATTAAATTTGTCACTATCCAATAAAGAATAAAATTAGCTAATTAAAGAAGGATTTGGAGAATTTACTGGCCACAATTAAAGTCCGGTTGGTTCTCTTTGTCTTGGGTAAACATGACAATGTCATTTCCCTTTGTCATGGTTTGTCAGGTACATTCACAGGCAGCTTAGTTCAATGAACGAGTCAAACATTGAACTGACTTCCTTGTAACTTAGCAAACCAGAAGGCAAGCATGAACAAATGGGGTTTTATAAGCGGAGTCAGGCTCCAGACACAAGGCTCCCTGGCAGTTGTAAGTTGCTATAGAGTAGGATAAAGCACAAGACTTTTATAGGATGGGGCTCAGAGGTCCTGTGTGTGCTAGTTATGTGTGCTTGCTGTGGTAGAATACCGTGACCAAAAGCAACTTAAGGAAATGTTCACTTTGGGTTGTGGTTCCAGAGGAGAAAGCTGAAAGATCATATCTCTAACCACAAATAGAAACCAAGAGCAAACAGGAAGTCCAGCAACACTGTAAACTCTCAAAGCCCACCTCCCGTGATGAACCTTCTCGAGTGAGGCTGTACCTGAGAAAAGTTCTACAATCTTGCAAAATAGCGCCACCAACAGGAAACCGAGTGTTTAAACACAGGAGCCTCTGGGGGCATTTCTCATTCACACCGCTAAACTAGGTTTTATGGGGCTTCATTCAATTCATAATCACTACCAAATCTATTTGCAAATGTTGGTTGGTGCAAAAATGTTCTCCAATAGCAGTTTGGGCTCAAGTTTACACTTTAAGGGAATAATGACTAAATTCATAAGGACTGGAAATCATGTTCTAAGTTGTCAGTTACCCCCATGTGTTAAAAATTTATTAGGATGGATTTTTTTTTCTTCTTGCATACATGTGTACATGCTTGCATGTGTTTGTGTCTGTATGTGTGTATGTTTATGTGTGTGAGTGTGCCTGTGTGTGTGACTGTGTGAAAGTGCATATGTTCGTATGGGTGCGCGCAAGCACATGTGTGTGTATATGTGTGTATGTATGTGTGTATGCTCATGGTGTGTGTGTTTGTGTCTGTATACTTGTTTGCTCATGTGTGTGCATATGTGTGAGAGTGTCTGTATTTGTGTATGCTCCTGTGTGTGTGTGTACATATTCAATTCATGGAGTACATTGGGCAGTGTTGCATGTCTTCCACTATTGTATTTTTCTCTACTTTATCTTTTGAGGCAAGGTCTCTCCATGAACTCTGAGCTCACTGATGGGCTAGTTTGATCAGCCAGAGAGCTTTGGGTGCCCTCCTTTTTCTTTTTTTTTTCTTTCTTTATTTTATTTTTGATACTTTATTTACATTTCAAATGTTTTCCCCTTTCCAGGTCTCACCTTTGGAAATCCCTCTATCCTATCCCCCCTCCCCCTGCCTCTATGAGGGTATTTTCCCCACCTACCCACCCACTCTCATCTTCCCTCCCTGGCATTCCCCTTTACTGGGACATCTGACACTCTCACACCCAAGGGCCTCTCCTCCCCCTGATGGCCAACAAGGTCCTCCTCTGCCACATATGTGACCAGCACCATGGGCCACTCCATATGCATTCTTTGGTTGGTGGTCCAGTCTTTGGGAACACTGGGGGACATGACCAGTTGACATTGTTGCTCCCTCCATGGGGCTGCAAACTCCTTCAGCTCCTCCAGTCCCTTCTCCAAGTCCTCCATCCGGGACCGCACCCTCAGTCCAACAGTTGCTGTGAATTGAATCATGGGTGTTCTGAACTTTTGGTCTAATATCCGATTATCAGTGAGTACATACTGTGTTTGTTCTTTTGTGACTGAGTTACCTCACTCAGGATGATATTTTCAAGTTCTATCCGTTTGCCTGCGAATTTCCTGAAGTCATTGTTTTTAATAGCTGAGTAGTATTCCACTGTGTAAATGTACCACATTTTCTGTACCCATTCCTCTGTTAAGGGACATCTGGGTTGTTTCTAGCTTCTGGCTATTATAAATACGGCTGCTATGAACATAGTGGAGCATGTGTCTTTATTACATGTTGGAGCATCTTCTGGGTATATGCCCAGGAGTGGTATAGCTGGGTCCTCCGGTAGTATTTTGTCCATTTTTTCTGAGGGTCCATCAAACTGATTTCCAGAGTGGTTGTACCAGCTTGCAATCCCACAAGCAATGGAGGAGTGTTCCTCTTTCTCCACATCCTCACCAGCATCTGCTGTCACCTGAGTTTTTGATCTTAGCCATTCTGACTGGTGTGAGGTGGAATCTCAAGGTTGTTTTGATTTGCATTTCCCTGATGACTAAGGATGTTGAACATTTCTTTAGGTGCTTCTCAACCCTTTGACTTTCCTCAGTTGAGAATTCTCTGTTTAGCTCTCTTCCCCATTTTTTGATAGGGTTATTTGGTTCTCTGGAGTCTAGCTTCTTGAGTTCTTTGTATACCTTGGATATTAGCCCTCTGTTGGATGTAGGATTGGTAAAGATCTTTTCTCAAGCTGTTGGTTGCCATTTTGTCCTATTTACAGTGTCCTTTGCCTTACAAAAGCTTTGTAATTTTATGAGGTCCCATTTGTTGATTCTTGATCTTAGAGCATAAGTCATTGGTGTTTTGCTCAGGAACTTTCCCCCTGTGCCCATGTGTTCGAGACTTTTCCCCACTTTCTTTTCTATTAGATTCAGTGTATCTGGTTTTATGTGGAGGTCCTTGATCCACTTGGACTTGAGCTTTGTACAGGGAGATAGGAATGGATCAATTTGCATTCTTCTACATGTTGACGGCCAGTTGAATCAGAACCATTTGTTGAAACTGCTGTCTTTTTTCCACTGGCTGGTTTTAGCTCTTTTGTGAAAGATCAAGTGACTGTAGGGGTGTGAGTTCATTTCTGGGTCTTCAATTCTATTCCATTGATCTACCTGGCTGTCACTGTACCAATGCCATGCAGTTTTTATCACTACTGCTCTGTAGTTCAGCTTGAGGTCAGGGAGGCTGATTCCCCCAGAAGTTCTTCTATTGTTGAGAATAGTTTTTGCTATCCTGGGTTTTTTGTTATTCCAAATGAATTTGAGAATTTCTCTTTCTAAGTCTATGAAGAATTGAGTTGGAATTTTGATGGGGATTGCATTGAATCTGTAGATTGTTTTTGGCAGGATGGCCATTTTAACTATATTAATCCTGCCGATCCATGAGCATGGGAGATCTTTCCATCTTCTGAGGTCTTCTTCGATTTCTTTCTTCAGAGACTTGAAGTTCTTGTCATACAGATCTTTCACTTGTTCGGTTAGAGTCACACCAAGATATTTTATATTGTTTGTGACAATTGTGAAGGGTGTCATTTCCCTAATTTCTTTCTCAGCCTGTTTATTCTTTGAGTATAGGAAGGCTACTGATTTGTTTGAGTTAATTTTATATTTGGCCACTTTGCTGAAATGGTTTATCAGCTGTAGCAGTTCTCTGGTGCAGTTTTTTGTGTTACTTAAGTATACCATCATATCATCTGCAAATAGTGATATTTTGATTTCTTCCTTTCCAATTTGTATCCCTTTGACCTCTTATTGTTGTCTAATTGCTCTAGCTAGAACTTCAGTTACTATATTGAAAAATAGGGAGAGAGAGGGTAGCCTTGTCTAGTCCCTGATTTTAGTGGGAATGCTTCAAGTTTCTCTTCATTTAGTTTGATGTTGGCCACTGGTTTGCTGTATATTGCTTTTACTATGTTTAGGTATGGGCCTTCAATTCCTGATCTTTTCAAGACTTTTATCGTGAAGGGATGTTGAATTTTGTCAAATGCTTTTTCAGTGTCTAATGAAATGACCATGTGGTTTTTTCTTTGAGTTTGTTTATATAGTGGGTTACATTGATGGATTTCTGGGTATTGAACCATCCCTGCATCCCTGGGATGAAGCCTACTTGATCATGGTGAATGATTGTTTTGATGTGTTCTTGGATTCGGTTTGCAAGGATTTTATTGAGTATTTTTGCATCGATATTCATAAGGGAAATTGGTCTGAAGTTTTCTTTCTTTGTTGGGTCTTTGAGAGGTTTTCGTATCAGTGTAACTGTGGCCTCAGAGAATGAATTGGGTAGAGTTTCTTCTGTTTCTCTTTTGTGGAATAGTTTGAAGAGTATTGGTATTAGGTCTTCTTTGAAGGTCTGATAGAATTCTGCACTAAACCTATCTGGTCTTGTGCTTTTTTTTGGTTGGGAGACTTTTAATGACTGCTTCTATTTCTTTAGGGGTTATGGGACTGTTTAGATGGTTTATCTGATCCTGACTTAACTTTGGTATTTGGTATCTGCCTAGAAAATTGTCCATTTCCTCCAGATTTTCCATTTTTGTTGAGGGCTTTTGTAGTAGGATCTGATGATTTTTTTGAATTTCCTCAGATTCTGTTGTCATATATCCCTTTTCATTTCCGACTTTGTTAATTTGCATACTGTCTCTGCCCCTTGGGTTGTCTAGCTAAGGGTTTATTTATCTTGTTGATTTTCTCAAAGAACCAGTTCCTGGTTTTGCTGATTAACTTTGTATAGTTCTTTTTGTTTCTACTTGGTTGATTTCAGCCTTGAGTTTGATTATTTCTTGCCATCTACTCCCATTGGGTGTATTAGCTTCTTTTTGTTCTAGAGCTTTCAGGTGTTCTATTAAGCTGCTAGTGTATGCTTTCTCCAGTTTCTATTTGGAGGCACTCAGAGCTATGAGTTTTCCTCTTAACACTGCTTTCATTGTGTCCCATAGGTTTGGGTATGTTGTACTTTCATTTTCATTAAATTCTAGGAAGTCTTTAATTTCTTTCTTTATTTCTTCCTTGACCAAGTTATCATTGAGTAAAGCGTTGTTCAGCTTCCATGTGTATGTGGGCTTTCTGTTGTTTTTTGTTGCCACTGAAGTCCATCCTTAATCCGTAGTGATCTGTTAGGAGGCATGGGATTATTTCAATCTTCTTATATCTGTTGAGATTTGTTTTGTGACCAATTATATGGTCAATTTTGGAGAAAGTACAATGAGGTGTTGAAAAGAAGGTATATTCTTTTGATTTAGGATGAAATGTTCTATAGATATCTGTTAAGTCCATTTGGTTCATAACTTCTGTTAGTTTCACTGTGTCTGTGTTTAGTTTGTGTTTCCAAGATCTGTCCATCGATGAGAGTGGAGTGTTGAGGTCTTCCACTATTATTGTGTGAGGTGCAATGTGTGCTTTGAGCTTTAGTAAAGGTTTTTTTTTTTTTGTTTTTTGGTTTTTTTTTATATGAGTGCCCTTAAATTTGGAGCATAGATGTTCATGATTGAGAGTCCTTCTTGGTAGATTTTTCCTTTGATGAGGATGAAGTGTCCTTCCTTATCTTTTTTGATCACTTTTGGTTGAAAGTTGATTTTATCCGATAGAATGGCTACCCCAGCCTGTTTCTTGGGACCATTTGCCTGGAAAATTGTTTTCTAACCCTCTACTCTGAGGTAGTGTTTGTCTTTAACACTGAGGTGCGTTTCCTGGATGCAGCAAAATGCTGGGTCCTGTTTATGGATCCAGTCTGTTAGTCTATGTCTTTTTTTGGGGGGGAAATTGAGTCCATTGATGTTAAGAGATAATAAGGAATAGTGATTGTTGCTTCCTGTTATTTTCGATGTTATTTTTATGTTTGTGTGGCTATCTTCTTTTGGGTTTGTTGAAAGATTACTTTCTTACTTTTTCTAGGGTGTAGTTTCCCTCCTTGTGTTGGCGTTTTCCATCTGTTATCCTTTGTAAGGCTGGGTTTGTGGAAACATACTGTGTAAATTAGGTTTTGTCATGGAATATCTTGGTTTCACCATCTATGGTAATTGAGAGTTTTGCTGGGTATAGCAGCCTGGGCTGGCAGTTGTGTTCTCTTAGGGTCTGTATGAGATCTGTCCAGGATCTTCTAGCTTTCATAGTCTCTGGTGAGAAGTCTGGTGTAATTCTGATAGGTCTGCCTTTATATATTACTTGCCCCTTTCCCTTACTGCTTTTAATATTCTTTCCTTGTTTTGTGCATTTGGTGTTTTGACTATTATGTGACGGGAGGAATTTCTTTTCTGGCCAATCTATTTGGAGTTCTGTAACCTTCTTGTATATTTATGTTCATCTCTTTCTTTAGGTTAGGGAAGTTTTCTTGTATAATTTTGTTGAAGATATTTACTGGTCCTTTAAGTTGGGAATCTTCACTCTCTTCTATACCTATTATCCTTAGGTTCGGTCTTCTCATTGTGTCCTGGATTTCCTGGATGTTTTGGGTTAGGAGCTTTTTGTATTTTGCATTTTCTTTGGCTGTTGTGTCAATGTTTTCTATGGTATATTCTGCACCTGGGATTCTCTCTTCTATCTCTTGTATTCTGTTGGTGATGCTTGCATCTATGATTCCTGATCTCTTTCCTAGGGTTTCTATCTCCAGGGTTGTCTCCCGTTGTGATTTCTTTATTGCTTCTATTTCCATTTTTAGATCTTGGATGGTTTTGTTCATTTCCTTTGCCTGTTTGATTGTGTTTTCCTGTATTTCCTCTTTAAGGGCTTCTAGCTGTTTACCTGTGTTCTCTTGTATTTCTTTAAGGGAATTATTTATTTCCTTCTTAAAGTCTTCTATCATCATCATGAGAAGTGATTTTAACCTGAGTCTTGCTTTTCTAGTGTGTTGGGGTATCCAGGGCTCACTGTGGTGGGAGAACTGGGTTCTGATGATGCCAAGTAGCCTTGGTTCCTTATGTTCTTGCCCTTGCCTTTCGCCTTCTTGTTATCTCTGGTGTTAGCTGGTCTTGCTTCTCTGACTGTGGCTTGTCCCTCCTGCAAGCCTTTGTGTCAATACTCCTTGGAGACCAGCTCTCTCTGAGAGGAATTTTGGTTTGGAGAGCTGTGGTACAGGGTCAGCTCTGTGGTGCAGACAGAAGCCAGAAGGATCCTGTCCCCAGCTATTCCTTGGTTCCTGTGTCCTGATGGCTCTACAAGGGTCCCTCTTGATTGAGGAATTTGAACAGAAGTGGTGGTCTTCCTGTGCTTGAAGGTGTGTTGGCACTCCTGGGAGACCAGCTCTCTCCTGGCACTGAGTATGGAGCCCTCTGTCACAGGATCATCTCCCCAGCCTCAGAAGGAAACCGGAAGACCACTCCTCAGTCCCTGTGTCCTAAAGGTTCTGGTCAGGTCCCTCTGAGCAGAGGTGCTGGCCTTACCCCTGCTCACAGGCTTGTCCACACTCCTGGGAGAGTAGTTCTTTCCCTGCGCTATTGAGGTATGGAGCCTTCCCCTTTCTTTCTTGCCTTCAAGTCTATGGTTAATGATGTTCATGGCCATGCCCAGCTCTTACATAGGTACTGGCAATAGATATAAAGTTAGCTCTCACTGCACCCTGAACTCACTGACTGACTGACCAGAGAACTCCTGGGTCCTTCTGGCTCTGCCACACCTCCATGCAGCTCTAGGGCTATTGATCTGCACACACATGTATGACTCTTACACGGGTACTGGGACTCTGAATTTAGGTCCTCATCTTTGTGCAGTAGGCATTTATTGTCTGAGCTGTCTCCTCAGCTCCCCAGTATAAAATTTACATGTACAGCTTCCATTTTCTTCTTGTTGTTTATTTTCTTCTAAGTTATTGGCAACCCAAGCCTTTCTAGTTGTTTTCCTGAGACATGGTCTGTCTTCATAGCTGGCTGGGCTCAAATCTTGCTCCTCCTGCCTTTGCCTGCAGAGTGATGGATTTGCAGGCATGTGCCACAGTGCCCAGTTACCCATTTCTTCAGCTTTATTTTGTGTGTGTGCTGGTAGTAGGAGCTGAACTCAGAGCATGACAGACAAGCACGTTGTCACTGAGCTGCATATCCACTCTAAGGCCCATGGTTTTCTTTTTTACTGGTACAGAACTGATCTTTAATCAGAACACCTGAAGGATAATTGTCTGTCCTCTAGAGTGGAGACTACAGGCATGTGTACAGGAGACTTAGTCCCAATATTTAGACTAAGTTTTAGTTTAGGATTTTGATTTCTTAGGCTTTTGTGATGTTTTTCAAAAATTCAAACTGACACATAAAATACACACATTTACAGAATTATTCATATATGTGTGCATGAACACACTATACCATATTTAAGTTGGGATACATATATCTATCTTGTCAAACATCATTTCTTTATGGAAAACATTTGAACGGTGTCTTCCTTGTTTGTGGTCACTTTAATGTGGACTAGTCTACTAGATGTATTTATTTCTGACCACAAGTTAGTTCCTATTGAATCATTATCCCACCAGGATGTTAGAGAATCTTAACTTTTCTCTTCTTGCTTCTGCCCAAATGTTGTCTTCCTGCTGCTTCAAATCTTCATTGCTTAGAAGGAGTGCAGGGAGCCTAGGGTGGGTTTTCTATTCTGAGCAGGTTGGCATGTGGAGTGAAGGGTAGAGCACCCAGACTCACAGGTAGAAGAGGATTTGTGAGAGGTTTTATCAAAACACCCAGGAAGCCACTGGTGGCCTGTCTTCATCAGCAGTACAATGGGGTCCTCTCAGAAAGAGATGCTAGGGTTGGAGCTCACTTACCACTTTTGGATCCTGTCTGGACAGTTTCTGGAATGATCTACCTTACCTCCTTCCAAGTAATCAGTTTCTTCTGGGAGCCAGTAAAAAGCTGAGAGTGCACATCGTTAGACCTTGACCAAACATGCCTTCCTGATGAGAGAAAGGCCAGACCAGAGAATGTTCCAGAATATCTGAAAGGTCACCATTAAGAAAAACAAAAAATGGCAGCAGAGCTGGCGTTGGAATTGGGGGTGGGGGTTCTTTAGATATTTTATCCCTGCAGCAGAAATGAAGCTCGAATAGTCCTGAAAACGATGATAAGTTTATGAAAACGCCTATGTTTTGGGGAGTTACACGCTACAGTATTTAGCAGCAAGTGTCATGAAGTCTGTTACTTTCAAAGAAAGTGCACGTGCATGCACGTGCATGTGTGAAATAGGAATAACTGATGAACCTAAGTGAAAGATGGATGGGCAGCCATCACACCATTTTTTGAGATCTTCTGTAGGTTTGCAGATTGTTTGAAGTAAAGCATCAGGGAAAGTTGCGATTAAAATGCTTCTTTATGGAACAATATATCCACTCATTAAATTCACTTATTAAATCAATATATTTACTCATTAACTAAGTACCCAAGCATGATGCTCTTGAGGTCCACTCTATAGCTGTTTGCCTGCTAGTGTCTGCCTCCTGAACCCAGCAGCAGTAACCTAGGTGTTGTTTTAACTCGTTAATACAGACATTCATTCATATATCCATGTATTATTCTGTTCATGGCAAATTCTATTCATTCATAGCATACGTTCAGTTCAGGAAGGCCCTGAATTGAATAAGTGACCAATTTAGGCAAGCTGTAATTTCAGTGGCTTTGAGAGAGACAAGGATCAGCCTCTGCCTTATCTCACCCACTCACCTTGAAATCCTTTTGAAGCCTCAGGGCCTTTAAAGTCTCTTATCTGCTTTATCAGTGTATTATTTAAAAGGCCATCATAGATTTCCCTAAGTAGACAGAGCCGAGCCAGCTTTAGTTTGTTACAAAAGCATTTGAGAGATTACAAGTCTATAATTTTTTCCATTTTCCTTCCTCCCCTTATCTTTGCCTGACCAAATACTTACTTGACAATGCCCTTTGCTCCCCAGCTCCCAGGCTCCTGTCTGCCTGCTGCTGTCTGTTTCTGTCAGTGATTCTCAAGGCTGACTTGTGAGATTTGAAGTATTTTCAGTGGTGGGAGATCAAGCTTAAGAGAGTAAGCTGTTTGACAGAAACAGCCAGTTAGAAGCTTATGCTATGGTCAATCAGGAGAAAGCAGTCCTCGTCTGCTGGCTTAGCATGCCTGAGCCAGGTTGTGAGCACCCAGAGACCACTCACTACTGGGCAATGACACTTGCAAGTGCCTATGTCAGAGGGCATTTGCTGCTCAGCTGGAGCACTGTGTAAGAGTGGACAGCAGGTTTCCACAGTGGTGGTGGTCGATCCACCAAACCATGCTAGTGGAATGAGAGCTGAATGCAGCCTACCTGTCACCAGAGCACATGCACATGTGCATTAAGGAAACTCAGAATCAGAACCCCAAACAAAAACAGGAGGGACACTTTTTAAGGTGGAATATCTTGTCTGCTTGGTATTAAGTGGTGGTGGATAGACTTAGTATGTTTGTTAAGTTAGACGCAGGTAATAGGTTCAAAGGACAAGCCAGCGGACACCCTATCTGCTTACTGAGATGTTTCTCTCCTTCTCATGCCCATCTCCCCCCCACCCCACCCCACCCAGTGTGTCTCATGTAGCTCAGGCTTCAAACTTCATGTAGCCAAGGATGACCCTGAGCTTCTGGATCTTCTGCCTCCTGGTTTATGTGGCGCCAGGGCTTGAGGCCATTGCTTCCTACACCTGAGTGCCATCCTTAGCTCTGACTGGGGGTTTTCTGCAACTGCAGTGTTACAGAAGAATGGAACGTCACCTTGGAGCCAGGTGACGCTAAGTTTAGGAGGCAGTGACTAATTGTAATCTATTACTATTTTGTAGCAACTGTCACTGTGAGAGTTTGGTGGGAGAGATAAAACATGCTTTGAAAGAGTCTTGTATTCAAAACACTTCACTTATCATTTATCTTATTCTCATACCTACATATGATTTTACTTTGACAGGACTGAAACAGGTGTATAAGCAGTTGAAAATAATCTCTAGTTGTTACAGACAGGAGTTCCCGAATTTCCCATAAATCCCTTCACTCTGCAATCATGGTGTGTATCTTTTGAAAACCTCTATTTATACCTTTAGCTGTTGCTTTACGGTGTTCAGACCACCTTGTAATTCTCCTGAGCAATGGTAGGCAGTTGGGTTGTACTCATTCCCATAGCCCAGGTAAGGATTATTTACAAAACTGTAAGCACAAGGTAGATGGGGACACAGTTACTGCTGTGACAAGTTTTCTTCCCTCAGAGAGACAGTAAAAGGGCTTCTTACCATGAAAGGTAGACTCCAAACGGGAGCGGTGTCTCTCAGAGTCAGGCGAGAGCCTGTGCGGTGTTCCTGAGTACTGGACCTTTCGGGAAGTCTATAATCCCCGAGGACCTCAATTTGACTATCAAAGATCTACCGGGGTAAGATCTTTTTCAAATGTTTCGCCCAAACCAAAACATGTCACTAGATATTGAATGCAGAGGCAGATACAAAAACCCATTAGCTTTCCAATCTGTCAGTCAAAGGGATTTGCAGAAACAGAGCACTGCCAATGTTCTTGTTAGAAAAGATAGTTTCTTTTCTAACATTTATAGAATTTATCTTCAGCACGGCTCTAGGGACAAACCTGATGGGGCCAGTGAGGGAATGAAGAAGACATGGAAAAGCTGGGGTTGAGCAGGCCAGCCCCTCAGGTGGAGAAAGCGCAGCACCCTGGGAGCTCAGCATGCTTATCGTGCGGAGTTGAACAGAGAGGTGGAGTTACTGCCTACAGAGAAGCTGGGTGATGGGGCTTATGCTAGACAGCTGGACCAAGGAGGCACTGTGGCTAATCAAGGTAGGAGCAGTATCTGTAGGGGAGACGTTTTCAAGCCCTAAACACACCGGGAAGAAAGCTTTGGTGGATATTTCTGCACACACTATCCATACCCACATTTGGATTGTTGATGAAGGCTTTGCCATTTCTCTCTGAGCCTCCAGGGAGGGGTGTGAGTGGCCTAGTAGGGTTGGGAGGCTTTGCTGTCTTCCCATGGGTCTGAGGCTTTGGTCCTCACAGTGGTCTTGCCTATGTCACCAGCACATGTCCACTCAGGCCCTCACTCACTCAGGGCTTCTTACAGAGTGAGATTCCTACTTTAAGTGAATAATCATCTATATGCCTTAAATGTCTCACCTTTCATTGTTAATATGGTATATGTCAACACATGAATCAGCAAAAGAGTTTGGGGGTCTTCTATAATTTTTTAAAGTATAAAGGAATTTGGAGATCAAAAAACGAACACATTTTGTATAAATGTTTGGGGTTCTAATTTAGAAATATTAACATTAGGTAATTAGTATATTAGGTAGGTAATTAATATTAGGTAATTAGTTAATTAGGTAATTAATTAATATTAATATAGAAATATTAATATTAGGTAATATTTCTCAGACTTGAACTCACATACACAAATACATAGACACAAATACACATGCAACTTCTACTATTCTATGTGGAAAATGGTTAAAACTCTTATGGTTGTGGATGCTGTTATTATCAGTATTTTAGTTCCAGAGATAGAGCCAAGGCCTTGCATGTGTTTTGATATGAAGTTACACCCCAAGCCTTCTATCTTAGTATGTTTTTCCAAGAAAGAGGACCCCACAGGGTTTGGGTCTTCTCCTCTCCCTGAGCAGAGGAGGTCACTGTTCTGGTTCCAGTCGACAGCTAATGGCAGTGGGGCACGCAGCAAGCCACTAGAAGTCTGTCACTTGGATGCAGTGGGGTCAGGGGGTTGGAGAACAGGGGCTGTCTTTGGTCCTTAACACCATCATGAGGATTCGGTTAAGCCTGTGCTGTGTTGTTCTCTACATCCCTGGGGCTTGTTTCTCTCTGTCCTCTGTATCCCCCAGGGATGCACGTCTCTTGCATAGAATGCCGCACTTGACATAACTTATGTAACTTTTGCATATAATCTCCAGATGACTTCTAGTATCTGATGTGAGCACTTGTTGCACACTGCACTGCCTAGGGACTACAGACAGGAGCAATGCGATAGGCTCCACCCCAAGATTTTTGATCTTGGGTGAGATTTTGGATCTAGAATCACCAGTTTGGTGACCTGGCTTTAGAACTGTAGAACTCAAATTGCGAAGCAGATACTTTTTGAGGAAGGAGAGAGGGGAACAAACCACAAGAAACGCTGGGTGTTCTTGGGCTATACCTTGGAGTTTCAGAATTTGAGGTGAAGAGAGTAGGACCAGAGCCCAGCTTCGTTTCTTTCTGTGTTTGTGTCATTCTGGTCATAGGCAAAGAATGAGAATAAACAAGAACATTGGTCCTAGGTAAGCAGCCAGGAAACGAGGAGGGCAGTGTAGGTGGCACCCGGAAGGAGGGGCACCATCCCTCAAGAGCTGCTTAGGTCCTAGTCTGCAGCTCTGATCTCTCCAATACCTGGAGCCCAGGCCTGGCACTCCTAAGAGAAGCTCTGAGCTGCTCTGCTGGTTCTTGTTCCACAAAGGACTTAGCATGGCATTCTTAGTGCTTGTCACCAGGCTTCTGATATAGAGACTAGATGAGGCCATGCAGACTGGTTGGCATTCAGGGATTTGATATGATTAAGATGGACCAGTGTGACCAGTGACCACATGTCCTTAGAAGGGAAAAATGGTTGACTTTTAGAATAATGAGCTGGAAAAACTGCTCCTGGGCAAAGATGTCCACAACGCAGGCAGAAACAGGATCTGCATCTTGTAGCCTTGGGAATCAAGGTCCTAGAGAAATAGTCAAAGCCATTGACAAAGTGACTTTAATCTTTTCTTTTTTGGTGGTCCTGGGGATTGAACCCAGGACCTTTTGCATGCTAGGCAAGTGTTCTACCACTGAGCTATACTCTCAGTCCAGACAAACTGCATCTCTCTTGCTTTTTCAGCTCTTCCATGTGGCTTATGTTTTAATCAAATTTGCGAACTCTCCCCGCCCAGACCTTTGGGTCCTGGAAAGGTCTATAGACTTTGGAAGCACCTACTCTCCATGGCAGTATTTTGCTCGTAAGTAATCTTGTTTTCTATGCTAGGAGGGGCTTTGATTATCTGAAACAGTGTAAGATTATGGATTTAGTTTTCTAAAAAAGTGTCTCAGTGTGATTAGGTAGGCTTGGACCTCCTAAGTTGTTCTCAAAACAGCCCAGTGTCTCAGTCGTGTATGTGCCAATTCTAAGGATCCCACATACAGAATGGAGGTTGCAACTCTGTTTATAATAATTTTGCTCCAGCTGGTGGGAGGTGCCTGGAAGTGAGCTGTGACTTATGTTCTTCTCCCATCCTTCTGAATTTTAGAACCTGCTATCTTTGCTATTGAAGTAGGTGTCTTAGGACCACATGATGGATCAAGGTGGGCAGAACTTTTGCTCATATGGTAAAGTTGTCTACTAGAGACATGAAGAGTTAATGATGTATCTTCAACCATGGTTTCTGAGGTTCCATGGTTCTTGAACAGAAACAGCAGGTTTTCTTTTTCATGAGTTAAAACTTTATCCTGAGCTTTATCTAGAAGGACAGGAGTTCTTGGTTCTTCTCTTTCCATCTCTCTTAAGGAACCACAATGCCTCTGAAGTGGCCTCGGTGAAAGCAATGTGTTATTTAATAATGTTCAACTATTTCCTTCCTAGACTCTAGAAGAGATTGTATAGAAGAGTTTGGGCAAGAAGCAAACATGGCCGTCACCCAGGATGACCAAGTGCTCTGTGTCACAGAGTATTCCCGTATTGTGCCTCTGGAAAATGGCGAGGTAAACAGCTTTGGGAGGCTGTAACACCAGAGACTCGAGAATGAATTGGGTTGGAAGTTCTGTTTGGGGCCTGGGCTCTTCCCAGGAAGCTGGGTTTGGGATCCAAGGTCCACAGATCTCAGAATTCTGGTGACAGAAGGTGGGTGGGTCACTGGCAAGTGGGGTTGATCCTTCCCACTTCTTCATGCACTGTTTCTAGTGAGACTGAGGAGATGGGGGGGTTTCAGGGGTCAGGCAGCAGTGCTAAGCCCACATGGAGGAGGACAGAGGTGGGGACAGTCAGGGTAGAACTCGATGGAAATGGTGAATATAGGAATATAAACAGACTTTCAAATCAACTCTCCTTAGGGGTGTGAGATCTTACTCAAGTAGCTCTATCCAGGATGGTCTTGCTAGCGAGCAGCTTATGTTTTAAAGCATCAAGGCTGGGATCTCATCAGCTTAGGCAGGAAACCCTGAGCCATTGTTCTTGTTTACATTTTCAACATCATGTAGATCAGATGTTCTTAACCTGTGAGGTGTGACCCCCCTGGGGTCAAATGACCCTTTCATAGGGGTTGCATATCAGATACTTCCATTATGCTTCCTAACAGTAGCAAAATTGCAGTTATGAAGTAGCAACGAAATACTTGCATGGTTGGGGTCACCACAGCATGAGGAACTGTACAAAGGGCTGCAGCATCAGGAGAGTTGAGGACCACTGCTCTATTGATTATGTCAGTCTTATTTCCTTGATGCGATGCGACAGAATCATTTCACTATGTTTCTAGACATAACAATAGCTCTCCACAGTTTCACAGTTCCCCTCCATAGTCACCTAATAGAACTGAGGTTTAAGGAAGAAACATCTTCACAGAGACTAGGTTTAAATGTAGAACCAAGAACTAACTTTTCTGACTTATAAACTAGATGCTAGACCACCTCAGCACATCCAGGGGCTCCTTTGAGAACCAGGTGCTTTGGGGGCACATGTTACTTTTAGTGTTTTGTTGCTACATTTTGAGCAAAAGATTTTCCTTTGTTGTTCTCTCTCTCTCTCCTTTTTTTTTTAGATTGTTGTATCCTTGATAAATGGTCGTCCAGGTGCAAAAAATTTTGCTTTCTCTGACACCCTGAGGGAGTTTACTAGGGCAACAAACATCCGCTTGCGGTTTCTGCGGACCAACACCCTCCTCGGGCATCTTATTTCCAAGGCAGAGCGAGACCCCACCGTCACGCGTCGGGTGAGTCCTAAGCACCTAATCGGCTGCCTTAATTTTGTTGCTTGTTTTGCTTATCAAATAAGTTAAATTCTTCCAAGTACCTTTCCCAGCCAGTGATACTTAGGCAGAGGGGTGGGTCAGGTCTAAAATACATAGAACTATTTGCAGAAAAATCAACCAGGCCTGGTGGTGTAGGCCTGTAATCCCAGATGCCAGAGAAGTGGATGCAGAAGGATTGCAAACACAAGCCTGATTAGCCTGCAAAATGAGTCTGTCTGAGGCCAGCCTGCACCTTGTAGCTGTTAATCTAGCTCCCTAGTAGAAGCCTGGATTCAATCCCAATGAAAAGAAACCTTGTTATATCCAATAAATGGTTATAGTGAGTCTGGAACTGCTGTGCATGGGCTAATTCTTGCTGTTATTGACAGCCTCCAAATGTCAGAGGACTAGGAAAAATCAAGGGTTGTTTCTTGCTCATGTCACCACCTAGTATGCATCTCCAGGTGAGATCATACCCGTGTAGTCACTCAGGGAACCAGACCCCTTGTTTCTCCAAGAGCTTGAGGGTTCTCCTTTGGATTCCCTGCACAAGTGCAGCAGATGAAAGAGAAAAAGAAGAAACTCACGTGCTCCAAGCTATCGAGGTCACTTCTGTCAAGACGATCTGGTCCTAGAGTAGCCCCTCCTTGGGAAAAGAGCCCAAGCGAAGTGATCTAGTGGAGAACATGTGACAGCAAACACTGGTACTCTGTACTCTGAGGGAAGTCTACTGGAGCATCTCCCATCCTCAGTTAGGATGGCAGCATGGATTCTAGGGACAGAGGGAGCCAGTCAGGAGAGGTGCCCTGAGTTTGCGCTTCTCCTGCAAGTGTCTTCTAATGGTCAAACCCAACAGGAATCTGGGGAGCCAGAAAGCCTATGGCTGCTGCTGATAGGGGTTATCCCAAGGGCAAGGGGCAAGGTCTACCAGAAGGGTAACTGGAAGATGCCACTGTACCTTCTAGAGTTTGGCATTCTAGTTAATAAGCCTGTAGTTGATAGGACAGAAGTTGGTGGGCAGCCCGGGAGAGATTTGTTATAGTTTTGAGCGTTTTCCAGAAAGATCTTGTCTGTGGGTGGCTCCTCTGCATTTCTCGCTTAGCTCTTTCTGAATCCCTGGGTAGATGGGTTCAACGTGAGTATTTACAAGGAGGAGCTATGTTCTCCTCCTCTTCCAGTTATCTTTGCAGGACGGCAAGGATCGTGTGTGTGTGTGTGTGTGTGTGTGTGTGTGTGTGTGTGTACGCGCCATGATGTGGCCTGTGTGTATGTTTCTACAGGTGAATCTGATCCATTTTTTTGGATATTTGGATCTATACAAATATTTTTCAAAAAATATCTAAAAAAAATATTCTCTCCTTTTCTACACCCTGGAGGGGCAGTTTGCACAGAGTAGACACAAAATTAAGTTTTGGTAAATATGTATGCTTAATGTGTGAACACACTTAAGACATTTGCATCATCTCATTTCAGAAATGTTCTTCCATACATTTAGAGCATATGATTGTTTTAATGGACAAATTCTGAAGGTCTTTTTAAAAAATTAAGATTGGTTGATGAATGCATTCATTTTGTAAGACAAGTTACAAGCATACATAGTCCAGTTTGTGTTCAGGTCAGCAAGGAGAAATGATATAAGAGCATAGCAGGAAAAAGCCAAGCCCACCCTCTGCGGGTCAAAGGTTGGGAAGAGCACATCTGTGGAGTAGTTCCTGGAAGCTGATGCATTCTGTTTTCTGTCCTGCAGTATTATTACAGCATAAAGGACATCAGTGTTGGTGGGCGGTGTGTCTGCAATGGCCATGCAGAGGCGTGCAGTGCTGACAACCCTGAGAAGCAGTAAGTGTGGCCAGGCTCTCTTCACCTCACTCTGAATAAGCCTAATTGTTTCTGTGGATATTTACACCCTGTTAAAGACTCTAGGTTCTAGACCTTAGCAGGAATGTTTCAGAATCCACAACAAGGTGGTGTGTGTGTGTGTGTGTGTGTGTGTATGTGTGTATGTGTGTGTGTGTGAATTCCTTGTATGTCAGCTCTTCCTTTTCTTCCACAGACTACCAATGGGTCTGCAGCAGACATGACTAACCAATCATAACACCCTATAGGTAATATGGAATGCTGCTACCAAATCCCCAACCATGCTGGACAGTCACGAACAGTTTTTTTTCTACAGTTTGATTTTGCATATATTTTTTTAATTTTAAAAAATATTATTATTTTATTTTATTTTTAATTTTCTTTTGTGCATGAGTGTTTTGCCTGCATTTATGTCCAGTGCCTGAGGAAGCCAGAGGAGAGCCTTGAATCCCCTGGGGCTGGAGTTATGGACAGCAATGAGCCACCATGTGGATGCTAGGAACTTAACCCAAGTCCTCTAGAAGAGCAGCCAGTGCTGAGCCATTTCTCCAGCCCCTGATTTTGAATTTATTTAATTTGGGGTTTCTGCCATGTTTGACAGTTCCTACCTCAAGATGGGATTGGCACAGAAGGTGGAAATGCATGTCAGGGTTTGGCTTTATCATGAGCACTTCCCACCTCCACTACCCCCACAGAAAATCCTTCATGGTTGCCACTAAAGAGGTGTTGACTTAGTCAAATAGCCTTCAGTCTATTTAAATTCTGCCGATACAGAGGAGCTCGGTGGTGATAATCTGGTGCTCAATACTTGTGAAGTCTACACGTATGAACAGGAAGCCATCCTCCGCTTGAGGTGCCTGGTGACTTGATGGACAATCAGTGACACTGGTTCTAGGTAGAACCTTTTTACCCAAGGTGTTTGCCATCCTGACCTCACAGCATGGATAGCAACAGGGTTACACTTTTGATTTTGGGCTTTGGAGTAGTCAAATAATCAGGCTCCTATGTTGTTGTGTCATAACCTAAACAGTCAGTTGTTTGAGAGAAAAATGATTGTAGCTGTTAGAACTACGAAAGATGGAGGTGTTCATGAAAAGACATCTCTCTTGACTAGGTCTGAAGCATTTTTACAGTAGACGCAAGGCCAAATGCTACTTCACCTTTAGACTGAGAAGCAGTACCACAGTGGCTTGGGCATGTCAGCACCAGTCAGACAGGTGCCAGGCTCCTTTCTGTGCTGTGCTCAAAACTTCTCTATGAATGCATTTGGACCTCATGTTCCTCAAGCAATGTCAGTTAAATATTCTTTCTGGCCAACAGAAGCCAAGTATTTCATTGGTACTGAGCTGAGACTGCCTCTCGGTTGAGAGCCCATGTGGTCTTCTGTAGGCATAATATTATTGTGTACAGTGTAAAGATTACCCTTGTGTTATTCAGATGCTGATTTCTCTGCTCTCCTATCTAGTTGCAATCCAGACATGGTATTGTAATGTTTATTTCAAGTATCTCCTGTTTTAAGATTGTGTAAAAATTGATCCTCATTTATTCTCTGCCTTGTCAATAATGCTGATCATCCAATAGCTGAGCAGAAGAGAGAATAGGGCTGGACTTCTGCCAGCCAGGGAAGAGGGACAGAGAGAGGAGAAGAGAGGGTAGAACCATGAGAAGGGGTTCCCGAGAAGACACCATGGGAAAGAGCATCTGGAGCAGAAAGAGGACTAAAACATAAATATGAAAACGCAAGTATCATGGGGATTTTCTGGGAGGTAGTCAGAATGGGCTAGAGGTTTAGAATAGATTACTAACTGCTCAGCTGTGTGTTAGGGATTTTTTCCTGGGGGGTAGTCAGAATGGATTAGAGACTTAGAATAGATTACTAACTGCTCAGCTATGTGTTATAATCATGTAATATAAAAATATAGTTTCTGTCTCAATTATTTGGGATTAGAGGAACTGTCACCCCTTTAAAATTACTTTAACAGTCTCCACCATCCTGCTATGCCAGTTAAATCCATGTCCGTGCCTTTGTACACAGTGGCATATAGAACCGAAGGTTGGTACCTTCTATTCGGAATGTGACTCTCTGGTCATGCCACCCTCCAGCTGCCTCTTACAGGAGGGCTGTAGGGTCCTGAGAGGCGCAGCCTGCTCCACATGGTTTGAGTCTTCCTTCAAACACAGATGAGAGGTCACTCAAGCATGGCATTCCATTCCAACGCCAAGGGCTGAGATAGATATGAGATTGTAATTTTAACACCTTTGCCTTAACAAGTGATCTCAGCCGTGTGCTCTGCAGTAATGCTGGGGCAGCCTGTGGAAGCCTAGTACTCAGAGAGCTTTCCGGTGTCTCTCGGTCATCCCTGTGCTGGAAGATAGGCTGAGAGTTCAAAACCTTAGAAGTTCTGTTTCCCAGGATTGCTCGAGGTTTCCGTAAAGAAGGGATGCTCAATGCACCCCAGGAAATTTAGTACCTGCTTGCTCACTCATTTTTATTTCTTATTCATTCATATGTATTTATTGGTAGGCTCCTTTCTGTAGCCCAGGCTAGACTGGATCCTGTATATCCTTCAGCCTCCCTGGTGGGGTGATTATAGGTGTGAGCCACCAGGCCCAGTGTTGTTATTGCAACATAATGTGGTCAAGGAGAAAGAACTGGCCCCTGAGGGTCAAATGTTGGTTCTCTGTTATCTCCACTTGACTTTTGGCAAGTGTGTTACTCTCTGTGCATCTTAGTTTCACCATCTGGGCAATGGAGATGATGGGGAAGGGGCTGACAGAATGTGTACAAATTGCTTTGCTCCAGTATTTGCTCAGTTACTGTGTTCCAGATGACCCAACAATTGTGTACGTGTCATATATCACAGAGGTTTGGGTTTTGATTGGGGATTGAACTCATGACCTTGTGCATGCTAGACTAGCAGGAACAACTGATCTGAATCAAACTTTACACTGGCGCTGGGGATGTAGCTCAGCTGGTAGAGCATGCTGTAGCAAGCAAAAAATTTCTGGGTTTGATCTCTAGTACCACATAAACCCGGGACCCCATAAACCAGGCTTGGAGCATACACCTGTAATCCCAGCTCTTGGGAGGTAGAAACAGGAGGAGTACAAATTCAAGGTCTTCCTCAGCTACATAGTCAGTTCAAGGTCTGTCTGGGATAAATGAGAACCAATCTCTAACAAAACAATACATCTAAATCAAATCAAGCCAAACTACTTTTCAAACTCAGGATGCTAAGGCAGGAGGATTGCTCTGAGTTAGATGCTATACCACTGCCACCACCGCCGCTGCCGCCACCACCACCACTTTTTTCTGTTACCAAAATCTGCTTTGCCTTTATGCTCAGGTTCCGATGCGAATGCCAGCACCATACCTGTGGGGACACGTGTAATCGCTGCTGTGCAGGCTACAATCAGAGGCGCTGGCGGCCTGCTTCTCAGGAGCAGCACAACGAGTGTGAAGGTGGGTGCTGGTGTGAAGCCAACCAGGCCTGTGTTCAGAGGAGAGGAACCTTCTCCTCTCTACCTAGGGACTGATGGCAGGTATACCCTGGAGTCACAAAGAGAACGGGGTCGTGTCGGCTTTAGAGACTCGGTTCTGTTTGTTATAAAATGTCTCCCCTTTACCTTTTCTTATATGTTTCAGACTTCCAGTGGGTGCTAGGGTCAGGGGTAGTGGAGACCCCGGGATAGTGGAGACCCCGGGGTGAGCTATAAGCTCTCCTACACACACAGTTATGAGAATGGTGAATTGGGCACAGTAAAAGATGAACAGCAACGAATAATAAATAGCGCCATGATGACAGCAGATTGTAATAACTGTCCAGCACTGCCATGTTTGCACCTGAGAGCTGTATTAGGTAAACCAGGGGTTAACAAGAACCTAAGAAGCATTCCCAGCCACCCTGCAAGCTGTCTCATCACCAACAGGAATCTAGACAGACCCTTGGGCTGGCCGCAAGGCTTTGAAAGACAGGCCGCACCTGTGCTGCGCTGCCAACAGGACACAGTTTGAAACACAAACCGTTGATTTCTGTGGCTCTCTACTTACTATCTGTAGACTGCAGACAGCTCAGCTGTGGAAAATGTAATCACTGATAAGAGGGAACTGGCGCAAGGAAAATATCAGACTTAAGGGGAAAGTATCCTGAATTCCATTATAAGAAGAAAAAAGAAGTGTTAATAATCTGCAAAATACTTTCATATTTAGATAGAGCTGAGTGTCTTAGCATGTAGGTAAATGCTCTACCTCAGCCTATACCAAGAAAGCTTTTTTAAAAAAGATCTATTTATTTACATGTAAGTACACTGTAACTGTCTTCAGACACACCAGAAGGCATCAGATCCCATTACAGATGGTTGTGAGCCACCATGTGGGTATGTGGGATTTGAACTCAGGACCTCTGGAAGAGCAGTCGGTGCTCTTAACTGCTGAGCCATCTCTCCAGCCCTACCAAGAAATCTTAAGTGCCATGCAACTACCTTTGCTGTCCCGTAGGATGTGGTATCAGATGAACTGCAGCTGTCACAAGATGAAGAAATAGGAGAGGGATGGTTAAACCTGATGCATAGTAGGATGCTGACTCATAGTAGGACACCGTCATGGGTTAAATCATGTGGAAGGGGAGAGAGACCGGATAAAATGTGGAATAACAAGGGCTCTTTTTAACAGCAGAGGTAGAAGTTTTAACAGGCGTAGAGAATGTTAGGAAGTGTGTTTTGACAAAGGAGCCCCAGGACATGCGGTAGCTACTTCTTGTATTACGGTGATACAAACACCAACAAAAGCAGCTTAGGAAGGAAGGCCCCTCCTTACCTCTTCGCGTAGATAACTGTCATGTCAGCTTCTGAGAAACATACATGTTCAGACCATATCACTGAGCTATTATGAACATTTTAATCACATAGCTTAGTGGCTGCCCTAGGCATGCTTTGACTAGTCAAGGTTAATTTTAGTCCTGGTCTTTTTGACTGATGGTTTAGATGCTTTTGACATTCTTCCCCAGTCACTGCGAATTCTTTGCTTTCACTCTTGGTGGCATTTAGTATCATTAGTGGGAATGCAAGTCAATATAGTGAGGGTTGGCTGAGGGCCACTGTGTGCCTAGGACCAAGTTCCATCACAAACAAAACACACACAAGTCCATCTTCATAGGATGTATAGTCGCCAAATGCATTGTTACTTATCTGTAATTAGATATTAACCTAATTCCTATTTTTACAATTATACACAGTCCTTAAATTAACAGTTTAGACCATAGGTTGAGGGTGTAGAATCTGAATCAAAGACAGGCCTGACTTCTGGCTCTCTTGTTTATGAGCTTGTAGCTAAGGGTCATCTTGTAACCTCTCTCTGTCTCAGTTTTTCTATTTGTGGTATGGGGATAGTGGCACCTATCTTAGAGAGTAGATTAAATACAACAACTCCCACAAATACATTTCATGATGAAGAACTGGACAACACCTTGTGGTAGTACCAGCCGTGGCAGTAGTCTGTGTGCATGGCTGATTGACACCGGAGTCATCGTCATTATAATTTTATATCTTTTAAAAAAGAGAAACTTTTCATTTACTATCAAACAGAAGGAGGAATAAAGTACATAATATTATATAAAGTCTTTGTGTAAGAAAAAAATTCCTGTACGTTCCTACAGAGTGTCCCCAGTGTTTCAGAATAGACTTTATTGTAGGCCATGAGCAGAGATCCTGTCTGGGAGTTCATGAAATGTTGCATTGCAGTTTGACCAAGAGTGCTTTGTTCCAGCCTGCAACTGCCACGGGCATGCTGTGGACTGTTACTATGACCCAGATGTGGAGCACCAGCAGAAGAGCTTGGACAGCAAAGGCGTCTACACAGGTGGAGGAGTCTGCATCAACTGTCAGGTGAGACACCTCTTAAAGTAGACATAAAGCCTGTTTTCAAATGACTCGGGTGGGCAAACTTGCAAGTACAAAAACAACCCAACTGTATGATCTCCTTAATCCACGTGTGCAGACTTTTCATATGCGATCCTAAAACAACTAGACTCTATGTGGAGAACTTTAGCCTTGATCACTACTCAGATATATAAAATTGATTAGGTATTAAACATGGACCTAAAGTAAAACTAGAGCTATAATGATTTAGAAAAAAATTACAGAATCCCTGTGAGACTTAGAAGGTGAGGAGATGATCTTCAGCTCATGGAAGGCTGTAATTATGAAAGATGAAATCAGATCTCACTAAAATTAAAAACTTCAGCTCACCAAAGACACCAAAGAAAACAAGTGGGCAAGCGGCAGACAGGCAGAGAATATTCGCAAACGGTAAGTCTATCGGATGGTCACAATGACTAAAGACAATTACGCACAATACTGAAACAGCCTCTTACAACGTTAGTATGTGAAGGGCCAGTATGCTGCCGGCCAAGGCTGCGCTGCTTCAGTCAGGAAGGAAATGACAATCAAAACCACAGAGGTGCATCTGTACCTCATACCCAGATGGCAGTTATCCAAAAGCTTGAGACGGGAAAGCGCTCTGCATATCATCCACTGTCCAGAGCAATACAACATGGCATACCATGGCTTCGGCAAAGGCCCAGCAGTGTGTAAAATGCAATGAAACGTACCCGTCCTGCACTGGGATAAACCCTACTCGCAATTTATCTGCAAGAAATAGAAATGCTTGTTTTCAAATCATTTAGAGCAGATAACGTGGAACGAGCTCAAGGTAGAAATAGCCTTGGTCATCAGTAGTAGGATGGAGACAAGACCTTGCTTGTTTGAGTAACAGAATACAAAGAGAACCTTGGATGGATGCTATGTTACAGCACTGAGAGTATCACAAGCAGTGGCAATGGAAATCAGATTCTACAAAAGGCTCACGTTTTGTGGCAGCCATTGGCATGGAATTCTGGAATGAGTTAACAGAGAAAAATCAGCATGTGATTGGCTCTTAGGAGGTGGTCAGCATGTGATTGGCCCTCAGGAGGAGGTCAGCATGTGATTGGCTCTTAGGAGGTGGTCAGCATGTGATTGGC
>JADRCH010000086.1:2845369-2866175 GCA_019843965.1 Rhynchomys soricoides
GGTCAGCATGTGATTGGCTCGTGGGAGGTGGTCAGGATGTGATTGGCCCTTAGGAGGTGGGGGGGGCTGACTGCGAAGGGGCGTGGGACTATTCCGAGGTCACGTGTTGCTCTACACTGAGATAAGAACCTGGGTTTCTATTTATTTGTTTATTACATCCCAGTTGCTGCACCCCTCCAGGCTCTTCCCCTCATAGGCTTCCTCCTCCATACCCTCCCCTTCTCCTCTGAGAGGGTGGCCCTCCTGGGAACCCCCCAAGAAATTGAGTTTCTTATTTGTGTGTATTTGTCTGAACTTGGTGACTGTATTAAGAGTTTTGTACGTGTCAAATATACTATGTAACCAAAGAACAAAAATGATAAGCATATATTAAAGTCCAGTTAATTAACTCTATGGTTCAGTATTCGGTGCAAGGTGAAGCAATAATCAATAGGTGGGGCTTGTGTGGCTTTTCACTGTGAAACTAGAAATTTCTATAACAATACTAAGCAGAAAAGAGGAAGAAAAGGCCTCCAGAATGTCTTGCCTGAGCCAGCTCCTTCTTGACTTGTTTCTTGGGGTAACACTGATACTGATAGTGTATCATAGAAGACTGCCACTTACCCAGGTTTGTGGGGTGCTGCTTAGAGGTATTCTATCTCTGTCAACCAAAATGAAGTTGAACCTCCGCTCTGAAGATGGGGCTTTCCAAGTAAGTCTTAAGCTTGCTCCCTAGTTGTTCACATACATGGCGAGGTCAATAAAGTGTCGGTCTCCTATTCTGGAGCTGTCTCTCTTGCACAGGTACAGCTTTTAAACATGAGACAGGACCGAGAATCAGAACTTATGGTTCTGCTCCGCTCCAAATCCTACAACACATAGAAAAGATACTTAGAAAGCAAAGTGCACCCTCGTTGCAGAATCCATTATAAAATGAAATGAGGAAGGACCGCTGTTTGAAAAGACCAGCAGTTCCAAAGGACTTGAGAATGGAAG
This sequence comes from Rhynchomys soricoides, assembly GCA_019843965.1. NCBI lineage: Eukaryota > Metazoa > Chordata > Mammalia > Rodentia > Muridae > Rhynchomys > Rhynchomys soricoides. Next base: position 2,846,345 of record JADRCH010000086.1, read on the forward strand.
CAAACAGAAAACACACACCCAGCAGGGCACACGACCCCGAATGTGGGAGTGACATGCAGCCAGCCCCAAGAGGCAGCAGGAGTCGTCGATTGAGGGGCTGAGTCAAATCCCAACACTTTATTGAAATTTATAAAATGACCTGTGCTGAGCACAGCATGTTTTCAGGGTCGATATTATAAACGTTTTAATTTCCTGAAGCCAGCCTAGGACTTCAGTGCAGTTTTAGGACTTTTGTGAAGATGGAGGCAGATTTTAAACTTATTGGTGGAGAACACATGAGACTAGATCATTAGAAGTGAGTAAATGTGGGGAGACCCATCTTCTGAGGTATAAAAACTGTTATAAATCCATAGTTGGGAACAGGCTTGGCACAGGGTTAGTCTGATGGAAACTAACACAACCTAAGCCAGCTCCTGGGAAGGTTACAATTTGATTTTAAATGTCATGCCATTTATGACAGAAAAGATGGACATTTTATAACTTGTGTTGAGACAATTGGTACTTCTCCTGGGGAAAAGTTAGCTGTGCACCTTACGCCATGTCCAGAGTCTTCACCAATAAAGGAAGAGAAGAGGACCACCAGGCCAGTAAGCTTAGTGCTCAGTTTCGGGTTTATTAGTAAAGAACACATATCCCACAGCAAATCCTGTCCTCCAAAATGCAGTAACTGCTCTGCTTCCCCAAGAGTGCACGCACACGTGAGCTCGCGCGCACGCGCGCGCGCACACACACACACACACACACACACAGGAGGCTGTCCCTAGAGACTTTCACATAGTATCAGTCAGTTTGTACCACTGTAACAAAATAACTGAAACTGGGTAACTCAGAAAGAAGAAACTTGCTTTCACAGTTCTGAAACCATAAAGTCTAAGACCAAGATGCTAGCAGGTTGAGTTGTCTAGTGAGGCTCTATCTTCACACAGAAGGCAGAAGGCTAAAGTGGCCAGATTCTGCAAAGTCTCCCTTCTATTGGCCTTAGTCCACTCATGAAAGATGAACCTTTATGCTAATCATGTCTCAAAGCCACTACCCCTTAACTCCATTACATTGACCATTGTATTTGAGCCTGAATCCAGATTCTTACCCTGAAGAGGAAGCAGCTACCCAAGGCAGATATGGTCACCATTGGTTTGAATTATTTTATTTCTTGGGTTTCCCATTTTTAATTATTAAGTTAGGTTGTGAGATAGTTAAAATAATGTGGCCAGTTTTCTGAGATGTGGCATTTGAGTAGGGGCTTCAAGGAGGCAAGGGAATCGGCCGGGCATCTGTTGAGGGCATTGGAATAACAGATGGACGAAAGGCCATGGCAAGGAGCAAGATTCCAGAATAGCTGGGGGAGAAGTGAGCTAGGAGAGGGGCAGATCATTCCAGGAAGGCTCCAAAGTGTAGTTCACATGGAGCTCTTGCAAGGAAAATTCATTTCCTGACTACAGTGGACCGTCCCCACGTGCTTGAGGTTCACAGATGTGGAGGATAATAGGGTACAATCGGGAAACTGAGTGCAAGAGACAGAGTTAGTGTTTGCCTAAAGTTCAAAACACACTGGAAGAGCTCAGACGATCAGAGCAGGGCCTGGCTTTTAGGTGAGCTTCACTGGCTGCCTCCCTGGGCCTGGGGAGATGGACAGCTGTAGTGTTTGCTGTGCAGGCATGAGGACTTGGATTTGAGTGGTAAAACCCATGTGAAACGGGAAGGTGCTGACTGGCAAGATGGCTTAATGGATAAAGGCGCTTGTAACTCACGCTTGAGGACCTGAGTTCAATCCCTGGAATCCACAGTAGAAGGGAGGCCCAACTCCAGAAGACTCCTCTAACCCCTGTATGTGTACCATACAGCGCACACCCCCATTTCTCTGGGTTGAGCCAAAGCATTGGCTGTGGGAGGATTTTGCTGCAGAGGATGCTATTGCACTCACTTCCCTGGTGTCCAGCGAGTCTCCAGTCAACCCCCAATCTTCCCAGCAGGGCTGCTACCTACAGCCCTCTACTGGCTGTAAACCTGAGATGCCACCTTAACTCTTATGTCTTGACTTGCCTGTAGCTGGTCCAGCCAGGACCCTGTTGTCCATAAACACAATAATATGAGCTGCCCTCAGACTGTGGAGGTCCTAGAAAACCATCATTATTCTATGTGTAGTGTGTTGCTCTCTCTTGGTGATTCACTGCTAACCATGAACTGGGGTAGAGAGCCAAGACTGCCCACCTCGGAGAACACCTCTCATGACCTACTCTATCGGATTGCAAGCCAAGGTTAGCTGGTGGTCCTGCGTGGTAAGTCATGGTAGCAAGCAGTGGAGTGGAAGGTTAATCAGCATTCGGAAGGAAGACTGGGTGGGCTCCAGCTGCTTGTTTGTTCACAAGGTTCTTGATGTGAACAGAGAGGTGGCCAGCATGGTTTTGACCTCCGTGCTAAAGTGCATACAGGTTTTTAGCCCACAGGACGAGAGTGGTAAAAACCAAGGATCTGAGGGTAATAAAACTCTGCAGAGAAAGGCCTTTCTTCTCTCCTGTGTTTCTGTGCAGGTTCCGTGGGGACCGTGTTGGATTCATTCTGGTTGGCTGGCTTTTGCTTGTCCTTCCGTTGGCAGCACTCCCACGTGACTTCCACGTTAGAGGGACACAGAACTGAGCTTGACCCATGGCTTGTATTTCTTGGAAACTAATGATGTGTGCTGGGTAAATGATTTTTGTAGCAATCATAACGGTTAATTAACCACGGACTCGAAAAAGCCACCTGACACGTAACTGAGCTCTGCGCCTGTGCCGGCGCCAGCACTTCGAGCCCACACTGTCCACTCACACAATAGAAATGTCCTGAGAATGGTTTCATGACAGAAAATACAGATAAAGCCAGAATGACTACAGGCAGAGAACTCTATATGCCTTCCTTCCAAAATTAGAAAAAAATATTAATTCGCATGTACCGTCTCATTCTTGAGCTCTACCAGGAGTGGTGGTTATCCTGTCATTGGTTCCTCTGAGCAAAGCTACAGGGGCTGGCCTGAAGCTATGGAGACGTGGAGATTTTTTTTTTTTTTCTTACTCAGATGTCAAATTCATTGAAGCAGTTTTTGTTGGGAGAAGGGAAAGCCAGGCCTGTTCGTTTATTGAACCTTACCTTGTTTCTCTTTCCCATGTGTGGTGAGGATTTTAGAGCCAAGGCGGAGTCCGTGTCCTGTAACATTTTATATGACAGAATTATCTCTGTGGTGGATTATCACAAAATAAAGAACTTTGGACTTCTCCTGTACTCTTCTTTCTAAGTTTTTTTATTTTTTTCAATAGCATAACACTGCGGGCGTGAACTGTGAAAAGTGTGCCAAGGGTTACTTCCGGCCCTATGGAGTTCCGGTGGACGCACAGCACGGATGCATCCGTAAGTCCCATGTGGATTTCGTGACTATGGCAGGCTGTGTGTACTGCTCCTGGGGTGTCATAGGCTCCGGACCAGCTGACAGTCTTTGTCCCTTTGCCTTCCTGCTGTTGGCTCTGCTTCTTCCTAGTTGTCTCAACTCAGGCAACTCCATTCTTTCTCTGAGCCCTGGAATTCTTATATGTAAACGATAATGGTAATAAATATTATTTCATAAATGTAGGTAAAACGCTATCAAATGTATCTCAGGCAAGCACTTAATTCATTGGGTCGGTCATTATTAAATCTGCAATAAATGTTGCTTCTTTGTTTTTCTACTGGTTGGACATGTTTCTGTGATTGCCAATAATTCCAACTTTGTCATAATTAGAATCAAAACAGTTAGTTTAGTAATAAGTCCACAAAGATTTAATAATATTCATAGTGTTTAGCTATAATTGAGTGCTTACTACGCATGAGAGATAGCCTGAGCCAATGGGCATTACTAAGAAGTGTTGGGCAAATCTGCTTTATGAAGTACGGTGGAGAACTGGTTCTTTGGTGGTTTTTTCCCCTCTTAGCTTGCAGCTGTGACCCTGAACATGCAGATGACTGTGACCAGGGCTCAGGCCGCTGTCATTGTAAGCCAAATTTCTCTGGAGACCACTGTGAGATGTGTGCAGATGGATACTATAATTTCCCATTTTGCTTGAGTAAGTATCCAGTGTAGAAGAGAGTCCTCCTTTCTGTCCCATAGGCAGCCTTTGTGTGTGAACAGTGGGGGGCATGGAGGGTATGGGGGGCTAGAGACAGGGCCAGGTTATATTTGCATGAAAGCACTTCCCTAAGTTGGGAAGACGTATTTTAGAATTGTGCTCAGCTTGTTGTTAGGTTAAAGGTCTCAAATGCTGGGAAAGTTATCTTGATAGTAATCCACGAGTGATTTAATGGACCTAGCATGCCCTACTTCAAGGGGCTGGGGGACAAGAAGGACTATTTTCTCTTTTCTGGTATACCAGAGGGCAAGCTGACAGGGCCTTCACTCCCTCCTCACTCCCCAACACCTCAGTGCAATGATCTGAGTGAACATTTCAACATCTTCATGAGGCATGTATATGTGTATGTGTGTGTATGTGTATGTGTGTGTGTGTGTGTGTATGTGTGTGTACGTATATGATGTATATGTTTATGTTGCAGGAAATATTAAAAAGGGGAACCGGCTTGTTCAGGCACTAAGCCCAGCACTGGTGGGCCACCTCAGTCCCGATGCTGGCTCCGCCGGGTTCCTCTCTCTAGCTTGCCCCCACTGCACCCGCCCAGCTCTGATTCACTTGTCCCTGGAGCCACTAGTTCTTTCTCAGCCATAAACCCCTGTAGTCGGCGCTCCCACATTCCAGTAGCCAAATAGAACTGCCAAACTCATGGTTAGATATCACAAAACCCAGTGACCCGGTAAAATCAAAACTCTTAAAGCTTATAGTTAACCAGTCAGATTTATATATCAATAGATTCTCAATACACAAGATGCCCACATAATAATCTCAAGGCCAATTAATAATAGTACAAGCTGCCCACCTAGATTAGACAAATTATCCCAATATTCTATTCATTATGATATCATAACCACCGGTAGCTGGTTAAAGCCAGGCTGGTTCACGTCTGCCTCCATCTTAGCCTTGCTCCTCCTCCTCCTCCTCCTCTTCCTCCTCCTCCTCCTCCTCTTCCTCTCTCTCTCTCTTTCTCTCTCTCTCTCTCTCTGCAAATCTTAGCTCTACCTCCCTTTTCCCTGTCCAATCACAGTCCTGCTATACTAATATTTTAATGTGATTGGATGGGGAGAATCCTGTCACATGTATATGTATCTGTGACAGGTGTATGTATATGTGATAGGTATGATATATAGTCTATCTCAGAAGAAGTGTAATACATTCTGTCTTGGAAGAAATGTGGACCTGGGACCTGTTCCAGGCCCCACGTTGCAGTATGTGCCTGATGTTCTAGAGCAGTGATTTACGTAGCAGCCACTTTCACTGTGGAGGTGTTTCTACTTTAGATAATCAAATATATTTACAGGAAACAATGTCTTAAGCCAATGACACTGTTTCAGGACCTTATCCATTTAGGCTGTGACTGTGGGATTGGAGCAGAGGAGAAATTGCCCTTGCTATTTTAGTGGAAAAAAATAAGAAGACACTTCAATTCTTTAAAACGGAATAAGCAAAAATCCAGGGGAAAAACTTAAAAGAAAATATTTAAAAAAAAAAAAACTACTGTCAATTTTAATTTTAAAAAAACAAGCAGTAAAACTTATGTTTAAAAAATCTAAATTCTATTTGTGTTTAGGCATAGCTACTCTTTTGACATAACTGTTATGAATGACTTAGCAATTGTAAGCATAAAACTTCATCTATCTCTGTTTGCTAATCTTCAAAGCAGCCTGGCTTCAATTAGGAGACATGTTGACCATAGAGAGCTCCAAGACCGTTCCCTGAATCAGTCTCTACATGTCTGATTTCACTGAGGGAGGGCTCTTGTCCCTTGTTCCTGCTCAGTATGATTCAGTGGTTCATGCTACTTTCTCCATAATCTTTCTTTGTTTTAAAATAAATTGCTTTGTAGGAATTCCAGTCTCTCCTGACTACACTCTGAGTCCAGAAGATCCAGTAGCTGGCAATATAAAAGGCAAGTAGCATTGTTTTGGTTTAATGACAATGAAAATATCCATTCTCTTTCTGGTTTCTAGGCACACTGCCAAGTCCAGCTGAAGTTCTGGAGTTCTGTGGGGCTTTTGCAGACATCTCCTGGCTATCTTTTGAAAGGGCACTATCCAATTCAAGGATACTGGATAGAGTTTGGATTATAAATTACTAGTTTGCTCACAAACCTTTCATAGTAGCCTCTCTGTCCTGACGGGCCCCCTGTCCCCCCCATAGGAACTGAGTGCAAGTTTTCTGTCTGGGAAGTAATCCCAGGAAGGAGCAGGGCACAGGGGCATGGAGGGAGCCATGGTGCGGGTGCATTAGCCAGGCCTATTAGGGTACCTGGGCTTCACACCCCTGGACGATATCAGGAGATGAAGCAAGACTCGCTTAGGGGAAGCCAGGGAAGCAGTGGCCTTAGTTATCTGTACCTTGGGGAGAGCTCCTTTCACAGTGTGGCCTGCAGAAGGCTGGGGAGCACTGCAGCCAGAAACAGGTGCCCTGGATTCAGAGCAGCAGGTGTGCTTGGGAAGCATCCCTTGGGTGGAGAAATGAGTCGGAACAAAGGATTTGGTGCAGCACCTACAGAATAATCATGTGTTCCACAAATTTCCTTGTTATTATCAAAACACCAATCTGGTTGCTAAAGGCTTATTAGTGCAGAAAGAAAAATTCCCAGAATTCTTGGAGCTTCTATCCCTATGGGGTTTGCTGGGATAGAGATGGGGATGCAAAACTCAAACAATTGCACACACACACAAGTACATATGCAAGCACACGCACACACACACACACAAGTACACATGCAAGCACACACACACACACAAGTACATATACAAGCACATACACACACACACAAGTACACATGCAAGCACCCACACACACACACATACCACACAAGTACACATGCAAGCACACACACACACATAATAAGCAAAATCATGTTTCCATTGTGCTGGTTACTAGACCAAGATGTTAGATAAGGAGGAAAATGCACGCTTTGTTGGCCCTTGTTGCTTTGTTGGCCCTTGTTGCTTTGTTGGCCCTTGCTGCTTTGTTGGCCCTTGCTGCTTTGTTGGCCCTTGCTGCTTTGTTGGCCCTTGCTGCTTTGTTGGCCTTGTTGCTTTGGGCATGTTGAGGCACAGTGCATGGTGGGAGAGGCCTGTTCACCTCAGGGCATCCAGGAAACAAACAAGAAGAAAGAGGTGGGGTCCATTTTTTTCTTTGAGGGCACATCCCAGTGACCTCAATTCTTTTAACCATATCCTGCTCCTTAAAGGTTCCACCACTTCTGAATAGTGTCTTGCTTGCCCAAGGGTACCAAGAGGCCTGATGCCTGGTGCTCGTGACACTAGGTGAGGGGTGGGAAGGGCGTGTAGTCTGAGGTGTGTGAGCATCACAGGTCCTGTTCTGCATCTGGGCAGCAATTCTGCAGTCATGTAGTAACTCAGGCTCTGGGCTGCAGATGTGTGCTTTAGGGGAAAATATGTCAGAGTAGGTAAGGTTGGGAAGAGGGTTTACAAGTTGAAATAGTCATGCTTGGCAGAGTCCTTAGGATAGTGTAAGCAAAATTAGTAAGCAAAATGCCCATGTGTGTGACAGTGTGGTCAGGAAAGGAAGAGTGGCCAGGGCGGGAAGTGTCAGGGCCTTAAGGCAGCCGTTGTCAGCTACTGTGAAAAACTAGTGTTTGTAATAAGATAGAGCTCTGCACAGAGGGATCTTACACAGAAGGGTCCTTACGGTGCTGTGCTGAGCAAGGCAGTGCAGAGACTACCACAGTCGTCCAGGAGGGAATGGCGGTGTCTGAGACCATCATTGGAGGCATCAGTGGAGGTGACAGCAGAGGGGCAGGTGCTGGATGTCCTCCCCAGAGAGAGCTGGCCGGCCTTGGTGGATGTCTGCCACAGAGAGAGCCAGCCGGCCTTGAAGGGGACTTTCTACATTGGGGACAGACTATGTATCAAAGAGAAGACTCCAAGTTGACTCAAGGGTCCTGGGGCTGTACACACAGAAGGGAGAAGCTGCCCTTTATTGAAAGGGGAAGGCTACCGACCAAATGTGTCTGCATGAGGGGGAGTGGCCCAGGCAGGAGCAACCATGGACACATGCATTCTGTGCTCTGGCTGTTTCTCATTTGCTCTGTGAAATAAGTGTGTTGGAACAAGGAATAAGGGAGGTGAAGAGGGCTTGGTGTGGAGGAGAGACATTCAGAAATGTGAGCTTAGGAAACGTCACAGGACTGCTTGGCGGCACCGGGGGCTCACTCAGTCAGTTATAACTGGTTTCCTGCCAGAGCGAAGACTTCTGCTCTACCCACTCCTGACTCTGACCAAGGCAGGAAGCTGTGTGCCAGTGAGGAAGGTGTTGCTTCATGCATTGGGCATGTGGGCTGGAGGGTGGTGGTTACACTTGACTAGGTGTGTGATCCTCTAAGTGGCATGATGCCCACAGTGGGAATCAGCAGGCATTTCCTTAAACATTTCCTAAACTAGAATGGAACTTAGGGCAGGAACTTTGGGAACATACAAGAATGTTAGGTCTCCCATTGATAGCCTGGAAGTTGGAGATTCACAAGGGTGTCTTTCTCAGTGGTTCTTTATTTTGAGACAAGGTCTCTTTCTGAACCTAGAGGCCAGCGATTTGGCTAGGGTGGCCTGCCAGCAAGCCCCTGGGATCCTCTCATCTCCATCTCCAGCATGGGGAGTATAAGCATGTGCTCCTGTGCCTGGAATTTTGCATGGCTGCTGGTTCAAAGTCAGCCCTCGTGCCCATGCAGCACATCCTTTACTGACTGATCTCCCCAGCCCTGTTCATCCATTCTAAAACACCCGGTTTGGGACTTAATTATTGGCAGAGCATAGTAGAAGTGCAAATTTATAAGCTACCAGCAGATGCAGAGCACAGGATGAAGCTGGCCTCCTTCCTACCCCTGGGAATTCTGAAGGCCTGTAGAAGATTTTATATTCTCATTTAGAGTGGATCTTAACCAGACAGGTGCTTTAAGATCCTTCCATGTTTGGGTTCCTAGACTCTGTGTAGAGCAGTATATACATCTGTAATCCAGTGTTTCTCCAGTGAGACAGGAAGTAGAATCCCATGAAGCTAATGGACCAGCTTGGTATAAGCAGAGGAGATGAGGCTCTATCTCAAAGAAAGTAGAAGGCAAAGACCAACACTTGAGGTTTTCCTTTGATCTCCACACATAGGGTAGTACAGATACACCACCCCCACAAAACATGCATACACACTACACACACAGCTTCTCATGCCAATGTTATAAGAATGCACTTCTATTGTATGTACAGAATTGTCATTAGCTTTAATCCCTATAGAAGTATATTGTATTAGGTATTATAAGTAGACTTGCTGTCATTTGAAGTGTATGGAGTAAATACACCCACAGGTTCTATTCAAAGGCTACATATACTGTGTCATTTGAGCTGAAGAACTTTGACATCTAGGGACTTTAAGCCCACAAGGGGAGAGGGGATCCCCTGTTGGCACTAAGGAATGACTGCACTTACTAATGACTCCAGGCCCTGGAGAGTAGGCTCTAGTCAGGGTGCTCTGTGCAGATTTGACTGCTCTTAGGCTTCGCTCTATCTCACAGCTGGGTATTATTAGGGTTTTCCAGATGGGGGGCATGTTATAGTCACTTAAACATTATCACTAGGAAGCGGATGTGTCACAGACACTTGTCTAAGGGATCTCCTTAGAAGCGATCAAGGGAGATTTATTATTCCCTTGGAGTGTATGCTCAAGGATTGCAAGTGTACAGACACCTCTAGGCTCCAAGTTTAAGAAAAGTGAGAAGGAAAGCCAAATGCAGTCAACGCCCACGTGTCTACTTTATCAGGGAGATCAAGGCAATCTCAGTTGACTCTACAGAGCAGCTCGTTGGAGTGCAGACAGACCCAGACCTGTTTTATTACTGGGGGAGAATTCCTAAAGAGATTATGAAAAGGTTTCCAATTTCCCACCCTCTTTGTAAGGAAGAGCTGCTTGCAATTATCAAGGTCCTAAGTCAGGCCAGTGGCTGGGGCTAGCAGATATGTTAAACAGGGAATACCCCAAAAGGACTGGGCAATGCTCTCTGGTGCATGCTTTCCTGGAGGGGCACCTCTCTCCAGGCTGGGCATTTTACCTGGCAGGTGGGCTGGGGCTATCTCTGAGGGCGTAAGATTTGGTAGCTCCATCTGGGGCTCTGCTGATAAATTAGAACTGATGGAATGATGTGTATGAGGGAATCACTGGCTCAGCTCTGGAGCATTGTCTCCACTCATTCAGCTTTGATGAAGTGCTGCCCACTGCACAGCCCCTGCTCCTGGGAGCTCCCAGTCCACAGGAGACATGGACAGGTGGACAGTTAGAAGAGCAGGAGCTAAGAACCACGAGCAGGAAGAACCCAGAGCTAAGAGAGCAAGGTCTACCCTGCAGCTAGGTGGCTGGGAGGAAGGAAGGAAGGAAGAAGGGAGGGGGCAGGGAAGGTGGATGTAGGTGAGTAGGGAGCCTAGCTTCCCAGGAACAGGGAGGCCTGGAATATTTGAAAAACTCTTCTCTGTCACAAGTATGAAGGACTTTGGGTCGTGTCCTGAGGCTCTGTGTCACCACCAAGGGACTTAACCCAGGGAAGTAATTTGAAAAGTAGGAAGTTCAACAAGATTGCTCGTAGCACCAGCATGGGATAAATTGGGAAGGGTGAGGCAGGGTGCAGAGCTTTGGGCATGGTTCACTGTGAGAAGACACTTGCTGCCAAGCCTGATGACACAAGTTTGATATCTGGATCCCACATGGCAGAAGGAGAGAACTGACTTTCTACCTCTGACCTCTACACATAAACAGTAAATAAATGCAACAGTAAGACAGAACACTGATGGCTTCCCAGGTCCCCAAAACAAGACAAAGAAGGATGAGGCTCTGAACTCTAAACTCTCGTGGGAGATGAGGATTCAAGGGACTTTTCTGAGAGGAAATGACTGTGACCTAGTGAAGAGGTGGGGACTTTTTTTTTTTCTTTCTTTTCTTTCTTTTTTTTCTATTTTGGTCATAAATTTGGATTCCCTGAATTTGGATGCTAGGGAAACTCTAAGCTCCTCAAAGTCCCCAGTGACTAGTTTAATCTCAAGACTGTAATTCACAGTGAAATGTTCCCCATCATGTGACCTTCTTAGCCTGCTGTGTCATTGGGCTCCTATGTGATTCCAGTATGAAGCTGATGGGGTGGTACTGGGTTCAGTCTCAGCTCCAAGCTTCTCTTGTCATGAATGTGCCTTTGGTCGCTTCTGCAGAGGAGGAAAAACTTGGTTCTATCCTCTTAGATTCTGTGGCGAAACCTCAGAGCTAAACCAGCACAGGCAGATTAGCAGGACATTATATTTCCATGTGTGTGCAGCCATCTCTAGAAAGAATGAAGATCCAGTGAAAGTGTCAGGTCCCCAAACTTGTAGAGATGCTACACAAAGAGCAATAGATTGTGGCAGTCTGACAAGATGAGGGAGTCTGTTCTGGGGCAGGGAACTGTGAGACAGTGGTTAGCAAATACACAGGAAATAAAGGAAGACAGGAGGTACTTCTGCAGATGTTTGTGCAGACTGGCTTCAGTCGACTTCCAGTCTCTGGCCTTGAGAATGTTCTTTTCCTGGTTCTGAAGGGATACCTTTCTCAAGTTATCTGGCCTGCTTTAGATAAATGGAGGAGGACAGTTCTTCCTGGAATTGTTGTCCAGTGCATTTGGCTCAAAATAAACAGTGTACCAAGGTGGCATTATTTGCCATTCTGTGCCTGCAGGGAATGAGTTTCACCCCCTCAGACACCCAAATCTGCAGGTGCTTATGCCGTAGGTAAAGCAGCACATTATTCATGTAACTTATACACATCCTTCCGTGTCACCACATTACTAAACATACCTAAAGCAAATGCTATTTAAGTTGTTAACTCTATCATTTAGGGCAGCTGTTCTCCACCTGTGGGTCTGAGACCCCTTTCGGGGTTGAGTAACCTTTCACAGGGGTCACCTAAGACCATTGGAAAGCACAGATATGTCTATTACAATTTATAACAGTAGAAGAATTACAGTTTAAAGTACCAATGAAAATAATCTTATGGCTGGGGTCCCCACAGCACGAGGACCTGCAGTCAAGGGTCACAGCACCAGGAAGGTTGAGAACCGCTGATTTAGGGAGTAATAGTAAAAGTCTGGACATACTCACTACAGACACAGCCGCTTCCTGGCTGAGTCCAGTCCTTGTTTGGTAGAGTCTGAAGCATGGAGCCTGCACCACAGAGTCAGCTGGAGGTTCTGAACCACACTCCCAAAGCTCTTCTTGTCAAATTAAACAACTGTCAGATGTAAGTGTGAACAGTCAGAGGCCATGAAAATACTGCAATGTTGTTCTGGTTTCCCTCCATTTTTATTCCTCATTAATTCCTAACTATCACATTCGGAAAACGATTCTACACATTTGTCATTCACTTTTTATCTGAAAGGGTTTGGGGCAAAGGAGAAGAGGAAGGATCTAGAAAATTTAAGGTCATTATCTAGTTTTAAGCCTTGCAGAGAATTTCTCCAATATAGACAAGTCCTTCTGTGAGTAGGACTCAGCTGAATCTCTGAGTCAGCCAGTATGGATTTAAATGTCAATATAACAGATAGGATTGCAAACGCTTGCTACATGCGATTGGCTCGAATTATGTACCTTAACCTAGAATAGACCCTGAAACTCGCTTTCAAAATTGTTTTCAGTTTGCATTTTTAGTATAATAAAATAGATGTTTTGTTTGTTTGTTTTTAAATCAGGCAGACTTGGACACGCATACTGCCTTCCTGGCCCTGGGGTCTACAGCAAGCTAACATTTCTGAGTGCCCCTTCTTTTTCCTTTGTCCATGATTAGTACTACAATGATTTATAAAAACAGAATTTTTCAGACAACAGTGTTAAATTGCTGTTCGGACCTGAAGAAGTAGGTGAGGATGCACCTGCCTGTTAGGTCTGAGTCCTGATTGAGTAGCTTACCCTCAGCAAAGAAAGACTATTAACCCTTTCCTGTCCAGGGCACTGATGGAAAGAGGAGGAGGCAGCAAATCTGTGTAGCATCCTCAAAGAGAGTGGCACAAACCAGGAGCTGTGGCTGCCTGTGGCTGCCTGCCTGTGGCTGCCTGTGGCTGATCTGACCTCTGACCATTGGCCACATCCCCTCATTGGGGATGGAGGAATGTTCCCTAGTCAGTCCTCTGCCCAGCAAGACTGGGTGTGCAAAGATTCATGCATCCCTATTAGGCCAGGTGGCATGAAACATACCAATGCGCTTCAGCCCCCATGGGAGCTCCTGGCTCAGAGCAAATGGGGCATGTGAGTGTCTGATCTTGGAGCTTCAAGACTGGAGCAAGGAACGACAGGCCAAGGTAGCCCTGCTGAGAGGGTCACCCACACCAACTCAGTGCTGGGTTCCTCAATGCCTATGCTCCCGCTTAGGACTGCCATCCATGCAGCTAAATGTTACTCTCTCTGTGTTTATGTTGAGCACAGTGGGCCTGTGTAGGACCATGAAAGGCAGCCTGGTTTCTGGTTGAGCTACAGTTTGAAACCCCAGTGACCCAGCAGGGGATCCCCAGCAGGGGATAACCGTACAAAGGACAGTAGGCATTTTGCCATGCTCCTGGGCCCCAGGCTCCTGACACGAGGCTGCAGCTCTCCATAGGTCTGTGGCCATTAGTCATGTAAGGGCAACACCACAAGCCCCTCCACAGGTAGAGGATGTGTGGTCACATAGCCTCAAGACTGAGCTCCATTTTAATGAGGTACTTAAGGGCCTGGAGGCTTAGACAATAAACTCCCCTTCTCAGACACTCCTCCCTGCAAAAAGTAGTTAACCTCAGGTCCTCCCTGAGAAAGAGGGGTACGGTTTTACTCATTGCCACTCCCTGCCATGACAATAAGTACCTCAAAACCATGGACTGTCTCTTTTTATCGGGATTCACCATGGGGAACAATGGAACAGGCCTTCATCTAAAGAGCCACAGTTAGTCCCACACAGAAGGCCTTTCAGCTCTCCCAGCCACAGCTTCCACCAAACCAAGCTGCCAGACAAGCCAAGGACTCGGTCCCTAGCAGGACCCAGCTGGGCTTCTCCCCATCTTTTCCCCTTGGCCCTGGGCTAGATCCAGCCCTTGGGCCCCCCCTCTGTTCTCAGCTCTTCTGTGGCATCCAGCAGTGTCTGGGATGCCCAAGAGCCTGAAAACCAGACAGTCCCAGCCTGGTTGTAGGCTTTTGGACCACTAAGCCAGCTCCGTGTAGTCCCCAGGACCCTAGGCTGTGCTTCCCCACCCCTAGGCAGTGTCCCATGGCTTCTCACAGTCCGACACCCTCTTGGTGGCAGCGTGGAGTGACCTCAGTCAAACTTCCCTTGTCCCTCCTTCCCCAGTGGCCCCAGCCCTGGGACATATTTGGGCCACTCTTTAACCTAACAGGCCTGTACCACCTGCTCTGGAGTCAGGGTATGCAGGGAACCCTAAGCCTAAAACATGAACTCAGACCAAAACGGGTCAAGGGCTCTGGCTCTCCTTTTCCCCCTCTCTCCCAATATGTCCACCCTCCTTGGTCATTGTAAGGCTTTGTGATGAATTGCATGGGAACCATCTTCTTCATATTCCCTTTTTGGATACCCACATAGTTGGTCCATAAAGGGGGCCACCTGCAGAACTCCAGCCATAACCCACATGTACGTAGGCTGGCTGACATAGTATGGGAAGCAGTACTTAGCAATCTGGTCTTCTGCAAAACCAGCCTTGATCACCCATGAATCATTGTTGATGAGCACAGGCTGGTCGGCAATGATGTCATAGGGCTCCAAGACCAAGCCAAGCCAGTCCTACCCTGCAGATGGGCTGCAGGAGGACCTGGACAGACAGGAATCCCAATGTGGTAATGCACTCCCATGTGCCCTTTTCTTTGACTATAAACTGAATACTTATCTTACAAGGTCTTGCTTAAGTTTATTACTCATGTGTTTGCAATGGAGTCAATCAAGAAGAGTGTTTTTGAGAAATGTCATTTACTGAGAAGTACCTAATGGCACCTGGGTCCCGTGGTGGTGGCAAAGGGTCCAAGCTAACAGTGTTTTCACTCCTCTGTCATGAAAGATTACTCCAATTATAGTAGTTTAATAACCAAAGGTCTTTCTTTCAAGTCCACAACCTGCTGGCAGCTCCACTGTGCTTGCTGGGGGTCTGTGTGGGTAGCTGGCATCCCTCCATGTGACCCTCATCCTGGAGGCAGCCTGGCCTCCAGGCTGGGTTTCTCTGTGGTGCTCTCAGGATGTCCATAGGGTGAGAGCAGAAAGTGCAAGGCCTGTGGCAACCTTGGCAAAGTGAAAGCAATCTCAGTTAAGATGGAGACCAAGAGGGCAGAGGGGAGGGGCCTGTTTACACAGACAGGAAGGCCTGGGGACCTGAGGAGTAGGCATGTGCATGGCAGTTGAAAGGTAGAAAGCTGTTATGGCAGAAAACACAGAAGGACATTCCAGACAGAAGATATTATGGTCTGAGCAAAGGCCCTGAGGTAGGCATGTATTATTATGTGTACTGGAGGGGCCTCGGTGCCTGAATGCTTCCTGTCTGGGACATTGTGTAAAACAATCCCATGGAAATCCAGAAAGCCAAGTTTTATACACTCGGGGACTGGATTTATGTTGCTTCCTCATCTTAAAAAATAGAAGAAGGAGCCGAAGGGATGGCTGTCAGTGAATGCTTCCTCCGAGCACAAGGACCTGTTCAGTCCCCCATAACCCACACAAAAAAACTGGGTACCACGGCACAGGCCTGTCTTAGTTAGGGTCTCTATTGCTGTGATAAAACACTGTGACCATAAGCAACCTGGGGGAAAGGGTCTCTTTCATTGTACACATCCAGGTACAGTAACTTGGAAAGTGTTCTCCCAGAGATATGCAATGATCATGGTGATGCCTATGCTGCCCTGGGGTTGAGGGTCCCCAGGGTGACTCCTGAAGCTCAGACTCTTATTTGTCTCCCTTATTCAGTCCATGGCTGAGAAAAGGCAGTGGAGGCAGAAGCTGATGCAGAAGCCACAGAGGGGTGCTGCTTACTGGATTGCTAAATCTGCTTTCTTAGAACCCCGGACCACCTGCCTTGGGTGGTCCTACCCACATAGGATGGGTCGGCCAACATCAATCATTAATTAAGAAAATACACCACAGGCTTGCTCACCGGCCAGTCTGACAGGCACTTCCTCAATTGAGGATCACTCTTCCCAAACGACTCTATCTTGTGTCAGGTTGACATAAAAGTAACCGGCTAGATGCCTCTAGTCTGAGCCACAGTGAGATGGGAGACAGGGACAGTCAGATCTGTGGAGCTTCCTGCCCATGAGTTTAGCCAACTTGGTAAAGTTCTAGACTAATGAGAGACTCTGTCTCAAACAAAGGGTGGAGGCATCTGATAAATGTGTGTGCGTGACACACACACACAGAGGAAAATGTAAATACATTCAATTAAAAATTGTATTACATAGGAATCTGTTAAATGAAAGACCTACTGCACTAGCGTTTGGCTTGGAAGTAAAGGAAACCTTTTCATAGGTGTGGATGTTGAAAGACTGTAGTTATTTTCAAACCCAGTTCCACCCTGGGATATTTATAGACAGTACCTATGACCTTCCCAAATCTTCACTGTATTTCCCTTTATGGTGATGTCTTAAGGGTTAAGAAGGCTGGCCAGCCACAAATCTTTCACAGTCTCTGTTACCTAGGCAGTAGCCTGGGAGAAGTGGTCTCTCTGACAGTCTCTTTCATTGCAGGGTGTGACTGTAACTTGGAAGGTGTTCTCCCAGAGATATGTGACGATCGTGGCAGGTGCCTGTGCCGTCCTGGGGTTGAAGGTCCCCAGTGTGACTCCTGCCACACAGGCTCCTATTCATTCCCAATATGCCAAGGTAAGAGGGTAAACCACAGAAACGCTAATCACCGGTTCCCAGATTTGACTCCTGAGGAAGCACAGATAGCTCTTCTGTCAGAGCCTCGTAGCCTGTGGTTTAACCAGCTCCCCTGCCTTCTATGTAGATGTGACATTTACTGTCCACTGAGACCCTTCTTTTCCCCACTCTGTCCTTCCTCCTCTATGGCAGTCAAGTGTCTGGGCTGTGTAATTGACACCTTGGGTTCAAGTCCTGCCTTTGAAGAGTCAGTGGTATCACAGTTTAGGAACCTGCCAGGTAGACCAGGAGAAGGAGATAGGGCTGAGAGGGTGCCACCAAGCCGGATGTCTCAGCAGTCCCTCTCTTTGCTGAAATTCTGGAGGATTCCTGGAGAACCATTGGCCACTTGTCCACACTGGAGCATGAAGAAGCAGATTCTAGTATCAGTGAAGAACCAGTGTCAACAGGTAGATGAATTTTGCAGTTCATGTCCTTCTATGTAGGCTGCTACCAAAAGGTAGAGCCCACATTTAGGGTGGGTCTTCACACATCAGTTAAAGCAATCAAGACAATCCCTTACAGACTCAAACAGTTCCGATTGTTGTGAGAACCACATGTGCAGTGATGTGCTGAAGAGCGGCTTGTTCAAACATGGTATTCTTCTATGCTGCTTCTGCCCCACTTCCTCTGCAGCATTGATAAAGCCTTTGATCCTGGTCCCACTTCTTGGCCCTGTTTCCTTATGTCTGCCTGCCATGCTCCAAACCCCTCTTCTCTGCCTCCTTCTGCTCATGGACTCTCATTTACTGTCATTTCTCAGCCTTCATCTCTCTTAGCCACAGAAGGTCTCAGCTGTCCCTTCCTAGTTCCTGGTCTCTCTCTACCTTGACCGAAGCAGAGATGCACACTCAGAAGTGAGAACATGAACATTTCCTATGGGAGCACAGGTGTGCCCATCTGAATCCTGACCTAGTACATTCCGTGTCAAACTGCTTGTGTGGTTTGGTTGGGTAACTTTGACCCTGTACACAATATCAGTTTCTGGGAATGATCTCCCCAGTGGTGAAGCTTTCGAGCACAAGTTGCAGATTACTTTGTTTACTTACTTTGTTGCTTTAAACCTCAATACGTGGGGAGTAAGGGGGGATGCCGGAGGCAAGGCTTCCATTTCAGGTGTCCAACCCGGTCCAAAGCTACAGGCTATGTGTGGTATAGCATGTGAGATGCCAACTGCACCACAAGGCCAAAGCAAAAGGGTCAGTGCTCCGGGACAGGACCGCACTCCAGACAAGTCCTTCTTCTTCCTTTTAAGTTGACTTGAGCACTTTGTCTCAGCAACAAAAAACTGACTAGCACAGCTTGTTTACTTAAAAACCAGGCTGGCAAATAAGGAAATAAGGAGTCAATCAAAGGGGCTTGGGCCTTTGGCCACATCATTTGCAGTAACTGAAGACAAGGCTAGCAATGTCAAATGCGAGCAGGGAGAAGGGGTGGGGTTGGTTATCCCGTGGTCCTCTCCCGAGCGAGCCTTAGAATGAATCTGTGATGGAGACGTGCTCTGTAGCTGGCTGTCCCCCATTCTCCTCCTTCACTTGCATCTTAAGTGTGGACTCCCAGAGTATGAGGTAGACAAAGACTTTTTCAGTCACTTTTCTATAAATCCACTGGAATACATGGTATTCTCGTTTAATCTCCATCCTGTCAGCAAAAGCAAAATATTTTGGTGGTTGAAACTATCTCCTCCCTTCCTATGCAGTGTAGCGTGTAATTATTAAAAGTCAATCCACGCCAGCAATGTCGTATCCCCTCCCACATTGGGAGCTGCAAGCTCGGTTTTCCCAAGTTCCTCAAGTTTGCCTGCCTTGGAACAGTGAGCATTTCCCAAGCCATCCGTCGCCTGCGGCTAGCTGTCACACAAATCCCCATAACTCAGTAAATGAAAACTCCAGAGGCTTGTAATTTATCAGTCAGATTTATAACAGTAAATCCTCAACCCCCAAAATGCCCACACAAAGAACTCAGAACTCAATTGATATGAATACAAGCTGCACACCGAGATGGGGCAAATGCACCCTAAATTACTCTACTGTCCTTCTATGATGCCCTTGGCTACCTGTGACTCTTTCAAGCTGTGTGGATCCGGGTCATCTTCTTCCTTCATCTCTCTCTCTCTCCTCCATCTGCCCTCTGTCTCCTCTCTAAAACCTTTAGCCCCACCTTCTTTTTCCACTGCCCAATCACAGGCTGTAGCCTTGTATTTCACCTGCCTTCCTGAATACAGACAGCAATCCACAATGCAACTCTTGTTTCTTCTGGAAAATCAAAAGGCACACCTGCAAAGATTTACACTAAAGAAATCAGTCCCATGGGTGTGAGATTCTGATGTTCTGGTGGGTCAAACCTGAGTTCCTGTATCCACGGAGGCAGGAACAACATAAACACATCTGAGCCTCGTGGATGGAGCCAGAAGGACAGATCCTCTGAGGCAAAACTGGGGTGCCACAACCAAGAAGTGACAACAACTGTGTTAGGTCCTCAGTGGCCTGAGGAGGATGGGCCCTTCTGTACCTCAAGGGCAGGGGTTAAGAAGCACTCAGCTTTAACTGTGGCATTTTCTTCTTAAAAATCGATGCCTGACCTAACTGACAGCTCAGTAGCAGAGCATATAACAATGTTTGTTGCTTACTCCTTGTTGTAAACCATTGGAATCAGAGTTCATACATATATAAGAATTTATTGTCTTGTGTATTTTTCTATTGAAATGTGTTTGGACGTCTGCTTCTAAGACAGTGGTTCTCAAGCCATGGGTCAAGCCCAAAGGGGTCATGACCCTTTCTCAGGGGTTGC
>JADRCH010000086.1:2871175-2899181 GCA_019843965.1 Rhynchomys soricoides
ACCCCGATTTGGGATGCTTAAGGGATGCCCCTGAGAAAGCTGGCGGCCACTCCAGAGGTAAACAAAAGTATGTGGCTGGGGGCAGAGAACCCTCTGGAGCCAAGCTTTGTGCAGCTTAACCTCAAACTGGCCCTTCATTTTATAGGTCACTTTTTTCTAAGAAATATCTAAGGCAGTTGCTTGGGAAGGCTTAGAATATCCTAAGGTCTATGTCCAGTTCCAGAGAAATGGATTGTGATATGTGGTATGGAACCTATTGTTGGCATTGTTGGCTGGTAAGGTACCAATCTATTTTCCTATAAGAAAGGAAGACCTTCCAACTACTGGGCAATAAAAGCATCGCTTCTGTAGTAAGGGGCTCTGTGTACTTTAATTTGCTTCTTGACTGTGTTACGCTGTGAAGGTGGGGAGGGAGACTGCCTCAGTGGTACCTGTCTGGAGGCCATGTTGTAAGGTTCAAGATAACGCCTATCAGGAACATGTCCAGATCAGGACTCAAGCTAGGATTTCTAGGGCCACTCACATTTATTTCCATGGACATCTGCTTGGCATTCTCTGTGGAGCAGAACCGTGCTTGGGGCTAGGAGACAGGGACAGCATGGTGGTCAAGCTTCCTGACCACTTGAACTTTTGTTCTTACAGGTCTGGCAGATCTAATGTGAAACTTCAGAAAACTCTAAAATATACTTTGAAATTATTATCATTATTATGTGTGTGTGATGGGGGGGCAGCATGCCAAGGGAGTTCGTTCATGCAAGGGCATGTGTGTGAACATCAGGGGACAACTTTACAGACAACTGTCCTTCTGTCCTTACATGAAGAATTGAACTCTGCTCTCCAGTCTTGTGTGGCAAACACTTTATCCCTGAGCCATCTCCCTGATCCTAAATCAGAAGCTTGTCGGCCAGAAATGAAGACATATCTACATCAGAT
Organism: Rhynchomys soricoides; assembly: GCA_019843965.1. Taxonomy (NCBI): domain Eukaryota; kingdom Metazoa; phylum Chordata; class Mammalia; order Rodentia; family Muridae; genus Rhynchomys; species Rhynchomys soricoides. The sequence goes on from JADRCH010000086.1 coordinate 2,872,109, forward strand.
TTCATGTGACAGATCACAGTCAAAATAGATGTATATTAAAACTTTCGTTTAAGGCTTGGGTGTGGGGCCACATGGTTTTAATCCAGGTACTTGGGAGGTAGAGGCAAGTGGATCTCCAAGAGTTCAAGACTAGCCTGGTCTACATAAAGAGTTCCAGGCTAGACAGGACTATGTAGTGAGACCCTGTCTCAAAAAGGGGAAAAAAAGGTATAAAATCCCTCCAGGCAAATATATATCTATCTATATCTATATCTATATCTATATCTATATCTCGGCACTTAGTCTGTGTTAGTTTTATTTATATACCTTAGGAATAGAAGTATTTTAGGCCTAAACAGCGCAGAGTAGACAGACGGAGAACAAATACTTGGGAAACTCAAAGGACCCAGACTGAGACAAAGAAGAGAATTAGACTCTTTTGAAAGCTTCACTGTGTTTCCAAGAGTGTGGACGGGCTGCCAGGGTTGGGGTTGGGGTTTGGAATTTGGCGGTCAGTCGTGAGAGCAGCTGGAGTAAAATGAAAACAGCATGGCAGATGGAGTGACTCATTTAAAACAGCAGTGTGTTGGAGGTCAAGCCCTCATTTTCACCTCCAGAGTGTGACCGCATGGCCTGGAGCAGCCTCTGTGGCCCTAAGGGCCAGTGTCTGTGCCATCCATGTAATGCAGCAGAGCACTCTGTGCTACCGGAAGCTGCCTGACACTTTCCTGCTTGCTTGTCTGTTTGTACTCACTCCCCTGAAGCAGGAGAGGAAGGGAGAACCTGAATTGGCCAGGCTTTGCAACTCCAGGTGTGGGTGCTAGCTACTGTGCTGAGAGATTTATTGTAAGGAGCTGGCTGCAGCATTGTGGGTACTGGACGGCTAGGCTGGCGGCCTGGAGTGCAGCTGACTCCCCTGCTAAGGTCGGAACACAGGTCTGGGGCAGCAGTTTCTTTCATTTAAGGAAGTGTTTTTAAGGGTCATCTGCTTTATTCAAGTCTGCCAATAATCTCATCTGAAACTCCTTCCCATCACCACCTCACCTGGTACCTAGCCAAACACCTGGGAACCATGGCATAGCCAGAGCATCTCGTAAAACTGGCACAGTTGGTCTACTGTTGCCTTGGCACTCACGTGCATGTCTGTACACCACATTCTGTCTCTGGATCTGCTTCCTGGACCCATGCATCCTGTTTGTGGGAGAAACAGCACCACACACTGGGCACACTCAGGGCACACGTCCCGGAGGGGTGTGTCCTTCATGGTTTCTCATCCCACCAGGTTGACAGTGATGATTACGCTATGCCTGTCTTGACTTTCTTCCTATAGATACTTTGCAAGGCTGAGAATTCAACTTGTGTTGTAATTCTGCCAGTCCAGGTTGAAAGCTGGGCTCTCAGCAATCTGCCTGGGGGTTTAGGAGATTGGGCCTTCCTTTGGGAAAGACACAAGAACTATGGGGTCATTTATGCTATGTGATCTGGGCATCACATTCTAAACTCTTCTGTACTGCCTCCACAGTGAGAAACAGCCAGCCAATGCCATTAGCTGACAAAAACCAAGCCAGTTATCAAATCCTCAGACTATTGACTTCATACAAGTTTGATTAGGTGTACACAGGAGCGACGTGTTTGCTTCTGTGCTGTCACTTCAAGATGCGTTATCACTGATCTCTTCATCAAAGGATGGATGGAGTCAATAACGCTTTTATAGGTAGGCTAGACAGCCAATTCCAGAAGCCCCCAAACCAACTCAAAGAACACAGTCATCAGAGTCTGCTCCTGCAGAAAGCAGGCTAGATCTGCATTGATAACTGATAAAACCAAATTGATAGTACAGTTGATGAATTTAAAAGGAACCAACGTCTATATTTGACTACAGAGAAATAGATTCAGAAGGGACACACACACACACACACACACACACACACACACGAGGGAGGGGTTAGTTCACACAGTTATGCTTTTGATCGTTAAGCCCAGGATCTGATTTTCCTAAAGTCTACATTTTTGTGATGGAGGAGGGTGTTAGGATAGGATCAGGCTAGCCCAGAAGTTACAGTATAAAACTTTCAGGAATTCTCCTGCCTCTGCCTCCCAAGGTGCTGTATACTCTGTTTAGCATGTCTGTTGATCAGAATGTTAAGCTCACATAAAAACGTATGTTTGTAGTAATGTTGATATTGGTGTTTGATCGAACATGTAGATACCACAGCCTAGCCAAGCTGATTCACAAAAACAACAGTCACAGGGGCCAAGAACATTTCTCTAGAGGTGGAAACTTAATCTCTACAAAGAGATGCTTGGCAGGGTCACAGGGCCAGGAAGGAACCTTGGTGGGGACATACAGCATCCATGTCCTGTTCAGGTGGCTCCCATGCAGATAGCATGGCATTAGACAAGTTTCTCATACATAGCTGTGTGTGTGTGTGTGTGTGTGTGTGTGTGTGTGTGTGTGTCTAGGGGGGAATCTGCCACTGCATCACTGATTCTTTAGCTTCCCATCTGGGATTTTAGCTCTTTGCAATCAGGGATGACTGTTTTTATATTTTCCCACAGCACACACCTAGCCATGCTGCCATTAAATACAGTGGGACGCCGACTGCTGCCGCTGGAATGATGGCTGTGGGTAGGAAGTGAGGTGGTAGCACTTTCTTTCAAGCTGCCACTGTGAGCAGGGCATTTGTTAATGGAGAAAGCAGCCTCGTTCCACTCCCTAAGTGGGGACAGACATGTTAGGCACTCCCTTCTTTTTAAAAAATTATTTATTTATTTGATACTCTATTTACATTTCAAATGTTTCCCCCTTTCCAGATCTCCCCTTTGGAACCTCCCCATTCCCCCCCCCTCCCCTGCCACTATGGGGGTATTCTCCCACCCACCCACTCTTGTCTTCCCTCCTTGGCATTCTCCTATACTGGGGCATCTAACACCCTCAGGTCCAAGGGCCTCTCCTCCCCCTGATGGCTAACAAGACCCTCCTCTGCCACATATGTGGCCAGCACCATGGGTCCCTCCATGTGTATTCTTTGGTTGGTGGGTCAGTCTCCAGGAGTATTGGGGGTCCGGCCACTGTTGCTCCCTCCCTGAGGCTGCAAACTCCCTCAGCTCCTTCAGTCCCTTCTCCAACTCCTCCATCTGGGACTTCACACTCGGCCCTATGGTTGCTGTGAAGTGACTCTTGGGTATTCCGAACTTTTGGGCTTGGCACTCTCTTTCATACTAAAAAGCCCCTTCAGAGTGAGTCCCCATGTAGCTCTGGGCACATCCTGTCTGAGAATGAAAAGAGAAAACATAGTCTCTGTTTCAGGAAATAAAAATTAAAAGAAAAAGAGCAGGCACATTCCTGCGCTCCTGCTTCTCCCAGCCCACCAGCTCCCGGCGGGGCGGAGCAGCAGAGCAGCAGGCTTCCTGTGCTCCTGCATCTCCCAGCCCACCAGCTCCTGGCCTCGGGGGGGCGGAGCAGCAGAGCAGCAGGCTTCCCGCGCTCCTGCCACTGGCAACTCTCTAGCTAGCCCCACATTCCAGTAACCAAATTGGACCTCCAACCTCAAGGTTAGATATCACAATACCCGGTAACTGGGTAAAATCAAAACTCTTAAAGCTTATAGTTAGCCAGTCAAATTTATCAATACATTTTTGATACACAAGATGCTAATACAATAATTTCAGAGCCAATTGATAATGATAAAAGCTGCCCACCTAGATTAGACAACTTATCCCAAACTTCTAAACTTTATGATACCATAACCACCTGTGGCTGGTTAAAGCCACACTGGTTCACGTCTGCCTCCATCTTGGCCTTCCTCCTCTCTCCTGAGATACACATGTGCACACTGCCCACACACACACACACACACACACACACACACACACACACACACACTGTTCTCTCTCTCTCTCTCTCTCTCTTTCTCTCTGTGTATGTGTGTGCGCGCGCGCGTGCGCACGCACGTGCAACTCTTAGCGACCCCTCCTTTTCCCTGTCCAATCACACGCCTCCTGCTGCCCTAATGTAATTAGGCAGGGAAAATCCTGCGACAGGTCTCTGCCTTGCCCCTCAAGACTCTTTGCCCTAAAGCTTAGTCGAATGTCTCTCAGATCCCAAGGCTGCAAACATCAGATATGGGACAAACTGAGGTCTAAAGAGGCTAAGTGAGTCACTCATACCTCCTATGAGTGCCATTGTTGAACAGGGGCATAACCCCCAGAAGCCCCCTTTCCACCAGTCAGTCTGTCTTGCTGAGCACATAAGTAACAACAGCAACAAAACTATTGCGCTCGTAAGTCCTGACTGTGAGGGGCATTGTTTACAAGTTTTTATCCCTACCAAGTAGATGCCAGTATCAGCCCTATATATAAGGGAGGGAAAACTGAGGCTTAGCTCAATCGAGGATGTGAATCTGGAACTTGAATCTGAGGGTTCCAGATTCCTGCCCTGTGTACTCGATAACGCATGCCCAAGTCTGATCAGCTCTTTCTCAAAGCTTGCCAGTGTTCGACTATTGGATCCTATCCAGTGCCCTGTGACCCAGAAACCGGCCAGTGTGAATGCCTGCCTGGAATAACGGGGAAGCAGTGTGACAGGTGCCTCACGGGAGCTTCTGACTTTCCCTACTGCCAAGGTAAGGAAGCTGGCAGTCTGTTGGAGGCAGGCCCTCATCTGAGTGGGTGCAGCCAACTTCTTGCAGAAGTGTGATGAGTCTTCTGTACAATGACTCAAGTCACCCTGAGTACTTGGTTCAGTCTTCCCCTATGCCAGCATTACGGGAAGCATGTGCATTGTACACTCGACCTCAGAGACAGTTAGTGCCTGACGAGAGCAACTTGAATACCTGTCCATAAATCAATCTGGGCTTCTCAGTTCACATGTCCTCTGTGTGTTCCTCTGCATCAGCGTGGTCAACGTGACCCCACGAATTTGCCCTTGTGTTATCTGACACCCCACCCAACCCCTGTGCACCAAGGCACCATGCCTCTCCCTAGTGACTTTCAGTGCTGATGTGGACTGCAGGCTGCATAGGATCTTTGCTGTAGGCTGAGAGAGACCAGGGTTATGTTCTGCCAATTCTCCCAAAACAGAAAAAGGCTACCTGCATTTCCCCAGACCTGCCAATGTCTCCAGCTTGGTGATTTCAGAGTTCTCTTGTGCTGCGGAGGGGGGCAGTTTATAGAAGACTGTCCCAGACTTTCCCTCAGAAAAATGTGGTTCTTGTAGAAACTGTCCTGGTTCCTTGGGACACTGAGGGTGAAGCACCCAGAGCTGGGTGGGACTAGGTAGAAGAGAGAGTATGTTTTCCAGAACTTTCCTAATCAGAATTGTCTAGACCAGGGCAGAAAGTGCAGACATCAGTAACATGGCTTACTCTGAGAAGGCCGGTGGATCCTTGTGTGGTCATCACACACATGAGTGATGTGGCAGAGGCAGAGTAGCCATAACTATAGCTGAGCTAGAGAGTGACACGGGCCATACTGGGAGGAGCCCAGGATGGGGCATGGTCAGTATGGAAGACAAAAGAGAGAAAATGAGAAAGACAGCAGAGAGTGAGGAGGGGAAGCATGACATCATGAGAAATGGAGACAAACTTACAAAGAGGGAACACAGGCAAAAAGCTAAGGGACAATTTGTAAGGGGATATGATCCTGTAGCGGGTATGTTCCAATGGCGAAAATTAGCTACAGAAACAGGCTCAACCAGGCTCCTGTCAAGACATTTCAAGTGCTCAGCTGTATAGCATCTCCATGTGAAGGCAGGAAAGCACACCAGCTGATGTTACCAATAACTTCAGTACACTAGGGGACAGGGAGAGTTATAATCAGTTTTCTTTTGAACTTCTTTTGAATGTTCATTTACAACGTTTTAAAAAGAGGCGCAATATCGCCCTCTTCTGGACAATTCTAAAGGTGCTCAACGTTTCAGTGTAACCATCACCCAGTCGAAAGGAGGTTTTGCAGGTAAGTAGGGCAGGGTCTGGGAGGAGTTGGGAAAGGGGAAAGAATGTGATCAAAATATATTACATGTAATTCTCAAAGACAAGTTAAAATATATATTAAAAGTAAAGTATAAAAGCATTAAACACAGAAAGGAAGTCGTGTTCCTGAGCAGGGCAGTGTTACTGAGTGAGGGATGAGTCAGAGCAGATCAAGAATCATAAAGATCTCTTGGCATGTCTTAGTGCGAGTTACACACGGTCTTTGTCACTCAGCTATCAAAAGCATAGTGTAGGCGCATGTTTTTAAAGAAAAAAGCAAAATTAAAAATTTTGAAGCATCTAAATCAACAGCCAGACGTTTGTAACGTTTCTGAATCACATGCAGGATCCAGCAGTGTTTGCGATCCAGTTGGGACCATTGACTCCAGCGTGGTAAGTAGAGGGTCTCTGTGAACGATCTCGGCTACTCCTGGAAACTTCTGAAACTAACATAACACACACATCCAAATTGCTTAAATTCGGCAACCTCACCATGGTTTTACATTCAAGATGCATATTGCTTATTTATTAAACAAAAGAATAAGGTTTATTTAAGTCTCATATCCTAGAGCCCTGGAGTTACTTCTTCCTGGAGGTTACTTACAGAGGACTCAAGTTCAGCTCCCAACACCCACATGGTGACTTGCAGCCATCCTTAACTCTAGATCTAGGGGATCAGGTGCCTACTTCTGGCCTCCTTGGGCACCAGACACACACATGGTGTGTATACATACATGCAGGTAAAACAAATTAATGCATCAAATTTAAAAAAAAACCATTTTTTATTACGTTTATATTTTTACAGTCCAGCTATTGACCCCCTCCTGGTTCTCCCTCCCACAGTTCCTCATCCCAATCCTCCTCCTCCCTGTCTCCAAGAGGATGTCCCCACCCCCACCCCTGCCAGGCCTTCCCACTCCCTGGGGTCCCAAGTGTCTCTCAAGTGTTGGGCTCATCTTCTCTCTCTGAGTCCAGACCAGGCAATCCTTTGCTGTATATGTGTGTATGTGTGTGTGTGTGTGTGTGTGGGTGCTCGTGCCAACTAGTGGATGCTGCCTGGTTGGTGGCTCAGTGTCAGAGATATCTCAGGGGTCTGGTTAGTTGAGACTGCTGGTCTTCTTATGGGGTCCCCCTCCTCCTCAACTTCTTCCAGTTTTTCCCTAGTTCAACCACAGGGGTCCCCGACTTCAGTTCAGTGGTTGGGTGTAAGTGTCTGTCTATCTCAGCCAGCTGCTTGTTGGGCCTCTCAGAGGGCAGCCATGCTAGGTTCCTGTCTGTAAGCACACCGTAGAGTCAGTAATAGTGTCAGGCCTTGGAGTGTCCCCTTGAGATGGGTCCTAAGTTGGGCTGTCACTGGACTTCCTTTCCCTCAGTCTTTTCTTCATTTCTGTCTCTGCAGTTCTTTTAGACCAGAACATTTCTGGGTCAGTTTTTGACTGTGGTGGAATGGCAGCCCCATTCTCCACTTGATGGCTCTATTTTGATTTTCCTACATGCCGACTGACGCTAGGCCAGCGCCATTTATTAAATATGCTGTCTTTTTTCCATTGTATGTTTTCTCTTCTTTGTCAAAGATCAAGTGTCCTTAAGTGTGTTGGTTCATTTCTGGGTCTTCAATTCTATTTCATTGATCAACCTGCCTGTCTCTGTACCAACACCACGCAGCTTCTATCACTACATGCTCTTCAGTATAACTGGTGATTCCCCCAGAAGTTCTTTCATTATTAAGAATTGTTTTCACTATCCTGGGTTTTTTGTTTTTTCCAGATGAAATTGAGAATTGCTTTTTCCATGTCTTTGAAGAATTGTGTTGGGATTTTGATGGGGATTGCATTGAATCTGTAGATGGCCTTTGGTAGGGCGGCCATTTTAACTGTGTTAATCCCACCCATCCACGAGCGTGGCAGATCTCTCTATTTTCTGAGGTCTTCAATTTCTTCCTTGAGGGACTTGAAGTTCTTGTCATACAGATCTTTCACTTTTTTGATTAGAGTCACACCAAGATATTTTATATTGTTTGTGACAATTGTGAAGGGAGTTGTTTTCCTATTTTCTTTCTCAGCCTGCTTATCATTTTTATAAAGGAAGGCTACTGATTTGTTTGAGTTAATTTTCTATCCGACCACTTTGCTAAAGTAGTTTATCAGCTGTAGAAGTTCTCTAGAATTTTAGAATTTTTGGAGTCGCTTATATATACTATCATATCATCCTTGAATAGTGATACTTTGATGTTTTCTTTGCAAATTAGTATCCACTTGATCCCCCTTTGTTGTCTTATTGCTCTAGCTAGAACTTCGAGTACTATGTTGAATAGATAGGGGGAGAGAGGGCAGCCTTGTCTAGTCCCTGATGTTAGTGAGATTGCTTCAAGTATCTCTCCATTTAATTTGATATTGGCTGTTGGTTTGCTGTATATTGCTTTTATTATGTTTAGATATGGGCCTCGAGTTCCTGAGCTCTCAAATACTTTTAACATGAACGGGTGTTGTATTTTGCAAAACGCTTTTTCAGCATCTAATGAGATGATCATGTGATTTTTTTTCTTTGGGTTTGTTTATATAGTGGATTATGTTAATGGATTTCTGGGTATTGAACCAACCTTGCATCCCTGGGATGAAGCCTACTTGATCGTGGTGAATGATCATTTTGATGTGCTGTTGGATTTGGTTTGCTAGAATTTTATTGAGTATCAATAGTCATAAACAAAGTTAGTCTGAAGTTCTCTTTTTTGTTGAGTCTTTGTGTGGTTTAGGTATCAGAGTAATTATGGCTTCATAGAATAAATTTGGTAGTGTTTATTCTGTTTCTATTTTATAGAATAGTTTGAGGAGTATTGCTATTAGCTCTTCTTTGAAGGTCTGGTAGAATTCTGCACTAAAGCAATCTGGCCCTGGGTTTTTGTTGTTGTTGTTGTTTGTTTTGGGAGGTTTTTAATGACTTCTATTACTTTGGGGAATGTGGGCCTATTTAGATAGTTTGCCTGCTCTTGATTTAACTTTGGTACCTGTTATCTGTCTAGAAAGTTATCCGTTTCATCCAGATTTTCCAGTTTTGTTGAGTATAGGCTTTGTAGTGTGATTTGATGAGTTTTTGAATTGAATTTCCTCTGTTTCTGTTTTGTTTCCCCTTTTATTTCTGATTTTGTTTATTTGGATACTGTCTCTGTGCTCTTTAGTTAGTTTGGCTATCTTGTTGATTCTCTCAAAGAACCAGCTTTTGGTTTTGTTGATTCTTTGTTTCTACTTTGTTGACTTCTGCTGTCTACTCCTCTTGGGTGTATCTGCTTCTTTTTGTTCTAGGGCTTTCAAGTGTGCTGTTAACTTGCTAATGTAGGATCTCTCCAATTTCTTTACCAGGGCACTTAGTGCTATGAATTTTCCTCTTAGCACAACTTTCATTGTATCCCATTGTATGCTGTGTCATCATTTTCTTTGAATTCTTTGAAGTTTTTAATTTCTTTATTTCTTCCCTGACAAAGTTATCACTGAGTAGAGAGTTGTTCAGTTTCCATGGGTTTGCAGGTTTTCTGTTGTTTTTGTTGTTATTTCAGTCTAGTCTTAGTTCGTGGTGATCTGATAGGATGCATGGGATTATTTCAATCTTCTTGTATCTGTTGAGGCTTGTTTTGTGACTGATTATATGGCCAGCTTTAGAGAAGGTACCATGAGGTGCTGAGGAAAAGGTATGTTCTCTTGTTTTAGGGTGAAATGTTCTGTATATCTTTTAAATCCATTTGGTTCATAACCTCTGTTAGTTTTACTGTATCTCTGTTTAGTTTCTTTTTCAATGATCTGTCCATTGGTGAGAGTCTCCCACTATTATTGTGTGGGGTTCAATGTGTGTTTTGAGCTTTAGTAAAGTTTCTTTTATGAATGTAGGTTCCCTTGCATTTGCGGCATAGATGTTCAGAATTGAGACTTTCTCTTGGTGAATTTTTCCTTTGAGTGTCCTTCCACATCTCACTTGATAATTCTTGGTTGAAAGTCTATTTTATTGGATATTAGAATGGCAACTCCAGCTTGTTTCTTTGGACCATTTGTTTGGAAGACTTTTTTCCAGCCTTTAACTCTAAGGTCATGTCTGTCTTTGTCATTAAGGTGTGTTTCTTGTATGCAGCAAAATCCTGCATCCTGCTTGCATATCCAGTCTGTTAGCTTATGTCTTTTTATTGAGGAGTTGAGTCTGTTGATTAAGAGAGCTATTAAAGACACTATTGTTAGTTCCTGTTATGTTTGTTGTTGTAGGTGGCATTATGTGTATGTGGTTCTCTCCTTCTGGTTTTGTTGTGAGATGATTAATTTCTTGTTTTTCTTTAGTGTAGGTACCCCCTTTGTGTTGGAGTTTTGTAATTCCTGACCTATTTCCTAGGTTTTCCATTTCAAGGGTTCCCTCTATTTGTGCTTTCTTTATTGTTTCTACTTCTATTTTTAGGTCATGGACCACTTTGTTCAATTCCTTCACCTGTTTGATTGTGAAGGAATCAGAATCAAGGCTTTGATTCTTTAAGGCTTTACCCTGTTTATCTGTGTTTCCATGTATTTCTTTCAGTGAGTTGTTTATGTCCTCCTTAAAGGACTCTATTGCCTTTGTGAGATAGGATTTTAGGTCAGCATCCTGGTTTTCAGGTGTGTTGGGATATCAGGGCTTGCTGTGCTAGGAGAACTGGGTTCTGATGATGTCAAAGTATATTGGCTTCTGTTGCTTATGATCTTGAGCTTACCTCTTGCCATCTAGTTATCTCTGGTGTTAAATGGTATGGGTGTCTCTGTCTGGAACCTGCCTTCTGTGTCCCTCTGTTGCTGCAGGTCTCTTGAGAGACCTGTGGCCCTGACTATACCAGATCTCCTGGGAGACCTTCAGACTGTGGGGTCTTCAGAGGGGCAGACACACTGATGATCTGCCCTGTTGCTGTGAGTACAGCAGATCTCTTGGGAGGCCTTCAGACTGTGGGGTCTTCAGAGGAGCAAACAAGTTGATGATCTGCCCTGTTGGAAGGTGCAGGCCAGAAGTTCGGGCAGAGGGGATGGGTCCTGCATCTGCTGGGCTCCTCGGGGTTCCCAGCTGCTGTGGAATAACCCCCTTTTTAAAGTTCAAAAGACTCTTTAAAGAAACCCTGGGCTTTAGTGAATCCCTTGGCTTATCTGTCATGGTCAAAATTTATTTTGGTAACAAAGCTGGCCCAAAACACATGTTTGAAACAGATCTTGACTTTAAAATGCCAAACATTTGTTTGATTTTCACAAGGGTTACTGCCAGTGCAAGCTTCATGTTGCAAGTCCTACATGTAGTGTCTGCAAACCATTATATTGGAATCTGGCCAAAGAAAATCCCCATGGATGCTCAGGTAAGCTTGTCTCAGATATTACCACATCTTTCAGAATCCTTGTGTCTTTATTTTTGCCTTCCCAGTGCCAACATTGACAAGACAGCACTTCTTCTTTTTATTGAAAATAGATTCTTCTCTCAGATAGTTTATCCCAACCAGTTCTCCACTTCACTCCTCCTAGCTCCCCACCATTCCCTCTCCCCCAAATTCACTCCCCGTCTGTTCCCTCTTTAGAAAAGAACAGGCCTCCAAGAGATAACAGCCAAACAGGACAAAAGACACAATAAGACAAGGCAAAAAAGCCCGGATAAGGCAATCTAACAGAAGGAAAAGAGTCTCAAGAGTGGGCAAAGAGTCAGAGACATACCTGCTCCTGCTGCTAGAAGTCCCACAAAAATACCAAGCTAATCTCAAGAACATATATTTAGGGGGCCTGGTGCAGACCCATGCAGGCCCTGTGCTTGCTGCTTCAGTCTCTGTGAGCCCATGTGAGCCCTGCTTAGTTGATTCAGTGGGCTGTGTTAAGAGAGCTCTGTGTCAAACCAATTTGATTTGCTTAACATACTGCATAATGATTTGGTGTGCCCCACCTCTGTTCAGGGCAGAACTGTCATTTCCAGACAAAGATTTATCTAAACTGTTTCCATTTGAATTTTGTTATTTGAGAAGGCAGCTACTCAATAAATGCCTTTGAACTCTTTGTTTTTATAAACCATTCCTTCTGGCTAAACTTTATTTTAATTTTAATGCACATAATATAACAATGACATGTGCCTACTGCATCTTCATTTTGTACAATTATTAAAGCTGGTATACTGAGTAAAAACACAAATAACAAAAGGTCTAATAACCACCTTTAGTGCAAGAGTATATTTTTATTCAGGCGCGTCAATGGCCTTAACGTCAGAAGCATTTGTAAACTCTGTGCTAGAATTGCCATAAGCTAGCCATTACACTAGGCAGATTGTATAGATTGATCTGCCTACTAACCCCAGAAAGCAATCCTGATTTAGGCCCCAGCAGTGCTGGGTGAATGTTGCGTAAGTCCACAGGAAAGTCTAACCACATGAGTTTTGTTGTAGACATGTGATGTCCCTAGAGTCAGGGAACTGTTCTTGTACAAGCCCTGGATCATTGGTACCCTTCTTTATCTTCGCAGAGTGCCAGTGCCATGAGGCAGGGACAGTGAGCGGAATTGGCGAGTGTGGGCAGGTAACATGGGGGCGTCTTTTCACGTGATGAGTGTGGGATGTTGCAGTGGTCGACCGTGGGATTCTGGAGCAGGGTGCCAGTCCCTAGCTAGTCATCCTGACCATGGGCATACTTTCCCAGTCCTGGCTACCCTGCTTTCTGTTGTATGATGAGTCTACTTCCAATCCTGAAGGTTAGCGAATCCTGTGTATCAAATGCTGCTCATTGTCCTACAGGAGGATGGTGACTGCAGCTGCAAAGCCCACGTGACTGGTGATGCCTGTGATACCTGTGAAGATGGGTATTTCTCTTTGGAGAAGAGCAATTACTTTGGCTGTCAAGGTAAATACTTTTGGCAGGGCTTGGGCAAGCCCACGTGCTAAAGGACAGAGGCTGCCAGAATCCCTGCCTTGACTGTCTGCAGCTGACTCTCCAGGATGGAGCTCAGACATTCTGACTTGAGAACTTGGCCAAATACTGTGTGGACACTTGCAATGAACCTCAAGTTGTTCTGTTTCCACTTCTCTCCTACCAAAACAGTTTGTTCATTTACAAACTACATATGTGTGCTAATGTTGACTAACACCGAGGCTTAGTCACCTTGAAGCTTTATTTCACATTAACTAAAAAGTCAGATACTTTGATAGCTTGCTACGTTGGCTATCCCCACTCAGTAGGTCCCAGGGATCCTCCTGCCTCTGCACTGTCAGCACTGAGATTACCGGTGTCTGCTGTCGCTCTCTCCACGGCTGTGTGGGAAGCACTTGGCTGATATGTCACACTTTCCAGGCTACTTAACCATGTTTAGCTCTGGGGCTACCATCACCTTTGACTGGAGAACAGTGTACTCACCTGCTGGCCCAGAGTCACACATCTTGAAATTAGAGGTGGAACTTTGAGGGGACAGGCCATTTTTGTTTGGGACATCCCTGCCTGATATAGAGGACAGAAGCAGCCCACACAGTGCTGAGAATATAAGAGCTGTCTTCTCTGGGGAGGGAAACATCTGTCAGGGAGACAGTTTGGTAGTAACCCCAACTGTTTCTTGACTTTGCAGGATGTCACTGTGACATTGGTGGAGCACTCACCACCATGTGTAGTGGGCCCTCGGGAGTATGCCAGTGCAGAGAGCACGTTGAAGGGAAACAGTGCCAGAGGTGAGTCTTCCAGAACACACTCATGTTATGGAAGCCATCTACCCCTTGCCCATCTGTAGCAATCCTAAGGAGGCAGATGTATAATTGGAACCTGGACCTGTGACCACAAGCTAATTAGAATAGATTACAGTGTCCACGGAGACCCATTCTGTGGCATAAACTACAAAATCCCTGCACCCCAAAGTCCTCAGGCTTGGAGTGGACAGATGGAAGAAACAAGTAATCATTATAAAAACAAAATGCAAACTGTTTGCAGCATGCCCACTGGAGGCTAAAGCTTTTATACAGACTACAACAAGAAGGGACCAGACACAGGGGCATGCCCTTCTCGGGGGCATCCCATACTTGCCAGGCTTCTGGAGCAGTGACCTTCAGTTCTTGCTTGTGTCCCTTGGGAGTAGAGATGCCAGGTTAAGTTAGAATAAGGTAGGCGGTTCTCAACATAGAGGCAGGAAGGGCGGAGACTGAGGCAGGGTGGGGGTCATGACATGTGGCTCTAGGTGTGATGGTCCAACTGTGAGTTTTTCCTCAGTGGAAGGAAGTGAAATCGAAATCTAAACTCTTTGGTTTTCAATCATATGCCAAAACCTCTCCAAGAAATATAAATTTCTCAAAATCTCGGGCGCCTTCTCCTCCTGCCTCAACGACAGATTAATGAAGACGTTCTTTGATGTAGTTCTGAGTGCTGCTGGCTGTGACTGTCCCTCAGTCTCCCTATTGGCCCTTATGGCTCGGCATTCTGGCCAAAGCTACATGGAGAAGCACAGGAGAAAATAAAACAACCCAACAGAGCAGAGTCACCAACCAACAGATGAAAACAACGGAGGCTCACATTTTAGCACACAGGAAATACTGTGAAATTCCGAGAGTACAGCCTCTGATAGGATAGTGAATGAAAGTCACAGGATAGTGTGATAAGCCAGCAGCGTGGATCTCAGCCTCTCTGTCCAGATGGGCAGACACCTGTGTCCTTAGGACCAAAGCTTCCCAAACATTAGCTCAGGCATCTCTCTCAGCTTGTTCAGATTTCCTCATACATTTCGAAGACATTCACTGTTCTCTAATTTCTATGATCATAAATGCATATTCATTTTAGAAATTTCAATTAACCTCATACAAATAAAACGGCAAAGAAAAGCCTGCACTGCTCCTCTCTAAGAAAACCTTATAAAATATTATTGGTTTGATTTTATTTATAATTAAAACTTAGCTTTTTATGAAAAATTTAAAATCAGTTTATTTAACAGTTCATATCATAAGCACTTCCTGTAACATTAAGAAGTTCTCAAAATATTGCTTCTCGGCCTTTTAGCTAAGATCAAGTGAGGAAGTCCTCAAAATATTAATGCCTACAAAATATTTTATAACTTATTTGCTTTATAGTTTGGGCTCAATCACATTGCTTCCACATGTCAGTGTTTTAAACATGTTTGCAGTAATTCTCTAGAGTGGATGCCTGGATGAATACTGAGGTGCTAGAGACAAACACTCCTATGGCTGGGCTGGGATACAAGCAGTCCTCACTGTGCTCACAGTGCAGGGGCGTGGCTGTCCTCACTGTGCTCACTGTGCAGGGGCGTGGCTGTCCTCACTGCTCACAGTGCAGGGACGAGGCTTGAAGAACTCTCTGAGTAGCTTAAGTGTGGAAGCCACTTAGTATTGGGGTGTTTTAAAGCTTTCTTTCTGAACTCACAATTGGACTTGCCCTAAGAACTCACCCATTAACCTATAAATGATTCAGAGGTTAAAGGCACCTGTTGCCAAGCCCAGCCACCAAGTTCA
Source organism: Rhynchomys soricoides (assembly GCA_019843965.1). Taxonomy (NCBI): domain Eukaryota; kingdom Metazoa; phylum Chordata; class Mammalia; order Rodentia; family Muridae; genus Rhynchomys; species Rhynchomys soricoides. Next base: position 2,887,516 of record JADRCH010000086.1, read on the forward strand.
ATCCTCAGGACCCACACAGTAGGAGGAGAGAACCAATCCTAGCAAGCCGCCCACTGACCTCCACAGGTGCTCATCCATGTGCACACATGCATGCATACATGCATGCACACAAACACATAAGGATCTAATAAAACGTATATATATGTTACTATATACAGTATTATATCATGATGCTTAGAACAGTGCCTGCCACATAATTACTGATGTTTGCAGAGTCTGTGAGTTTAAGTGTGGGAAGACGGACGAAGGAGCAGCTATTAGATTTTTTAATTGTTGGCAGCCATTAGAACATAGGAGGGTATGTCGGGACCTTCTGACTGTGCTAAGTGACTTCCTCAGTTTAGTGCTTGGGATGGGTGGGTGTTGGGTGTGCTCTATGCCAGCATTTCCCAGAACGTTCAGATCACCCACAAACCTAACTGGTCATTTCCCTTTGTGATTGACAAAGGCCTGGAAATAACTACTACTTTCCGGATTTGCACCACATGAAGCATGAGGTCGAAGATGGCACTGGGCCTAATGGAAGAGACCTACGGTTTGGCTTTGATCCCCTGGTATTCCCTGAGTTTAGCTGGAGAGGATTTGCCCCAATGACCTCCGTACAGGTATATAGTCAGAGGGCCACGGCTCATGACAGGGGACCCATGTATATACCATGTATACAGTACTCTCGGGGCCTAAAAGCTGCACTGCCCCCAGGACCTAACCTAGGATTCATTTTCTATAGAGTACTGGCCAGGGTTAGCATGGAAGCTAGGCTTGGGATTTAAGATAGGGCAAAATTTTAACTAATGGATGTGTAGTTGGCCACTAAATCAGAAAATGAAGGAACAGAAGAAAGATAGTATTTGCCTCTGGAGGCTTTTCATAGATAGAAGCAAATTTCTTAAGTGATATTAAACTATACCAAAACATAGAGAACATTTTTTTCTTTAAGCATTTGTGGAAAACAAAAACCAAGTTGACTTGAAGGCTTCTAAAATAGCTAGCATCCTCCTCCTCCAGCAGAAGCCCACAGTCAGGAGTCTAGCTGTGTGGGCCCACAGTCATCTAGCTGTATGGGCCTACAGTCATCTAGCTGTGTGGGCCTACAGTCATCTAGCTGTGTGGGCCCACAGTCTAGCTGTATGGGCCCAGAGTCGTCTAGCTGTGTGGGCCTACAGTCGTCTAGCTGTGTGGGCCCAGAGTCGTCTAGCTGTGTGGGCCCACAATCGTCTAGCTGTGTGGGCCCACAGTCATCTAGCTGTGTGGGTCCACAGTCATCTAGCTGTGTGGATTCACAATCATCTAGCTGTGTGGGCCCACAGTCTAGCTGTGTGGACCCACAATTGTCTAGCTGTGTGGGCCCACAGTCATCTAGCTGTGTGGGCCCACAGTCATCTAGCTGTGTGGGCCCACAGTCATCTAGCTGGGTGGACCCACAATCGTCTAGCTGTGTGGGCCCACAGTCATCTAGCTGTGTGGGCCCACAGTCGTCTAGCTGTGTAGATTCACAGTCATCTAGTTGTGTGGGCCCACAGTCTAGCAGTGTGGCTCAGGCTAGTCTAAGCTCCCAGTCCTGCTGCCCTAGTGACCTAATATGCATAACACCCATCACATATCACCTTCCCCTGCTTGGTGTTACTGATTTGGGGTGGTGCTTTTTAAAATCCTGACTTCCTCTGTGAGTGGAGACTAAGGTCAAGGATGCTCTTCGGTGCTGTTTGGCTTTTCTGTCTCCTTCCCTCCATTCCTCTCTGCCAAACCCATCTATCTTGCCTTCACGGTACAGTAAGAGATGTGTCCATTATTTGTTCACCTATAGGACTTATGCAGTATTTATAGCCAAACTGTAGAATCATTAAGTAATTTTGGTCCTCAGAACTTCTCTCTGAGGCTGGTCCCTTAAGCTGCTTCGAGGTAGATGTGAGAGAAGTGAGCTGATGGTCACCAGGGCCATGGTAGATCGGGACTAATAGGGTCATAGAGAATCTGGGCCAGTCCACAGCTCTCTTGGATGTTTTTGCCTGGCCAAATTCTCCCCAATGAAGCTGCCGTTACCAAACAGGGCTGTAAGGCACCCACATTTCCCTCTTTCTTCCCGCACACACCAATTCAGTTCTTCCTTTTCTTTCTGAGACAGGGTCATATTATGGATGCCTGGCTAACCTGGGGCTCACTAAGCAGATCAGACTGATTTTTAATTCATAGAGCTCCACCTGCCTCCACCCCCTAAGTGCTTGCATTAAAGGCCTGCACCACGTGTGCATATACAGAGGTATGACACAGGAGAGTGCAGGTACCTGCACAGAGATCTTCTGGATCTGGAATTGCAGGAGGATGTGACCCAGAACTTGGGTCCTGAGAACCAAACTCACATTTTCTGCAAGCTCTTCACTGAGACAGCGCCAACCCTGATCTACAGTGGAGATCTTCATTAGTCATAAGATTATGGTGGATTCCATCAAGTCCTGATAAGTGGCTGACACTGAGTTCAGTGTAGGTGTTCTTTCAGACAGACGTTGGAAGTTTGACAGAATATTTGGTTGATCCAAAGGAATCCATTTCAGATGATGTCTTTGTGAGGAAGCCTTTGGGTCAGAGGACCCGTGGGCCCCCTTGTTTGACCACTTGCTTTATTCTTTTAAGTTACCCTTGCACATTTAATTCCCAATTGGTATTGAAATTGAAAAATGAATTCAAATTCTTAGGACTGGTGGGAATTCCTGCACGGACATCCCTCACAGCTTCAGAATCAGAGCTAGTGGTCCTCTGGAAGTCAGCCTTGGTTGACCCTGCATCTCTTGTAACATGTCCTGTCCACTGAAACCAAGATAGCTGGGAGAAGAAGGAGCGAACCAAGTCTTAGGGATTCCCACCTGTGAGCCTCCCTTGGACCATAGCTGGATCTCGACACGTGGTTTGTGGTTCTGAATAAAGATAACTTATACCTGTGTCTGGAGAGATCGTGTGGCGGTTAAGAGCTCTCATTGCTCTTGCAGAGGACTTGGATTTGGTTCCCAGCATCCACATGGTGGCTCACAAGAATCCCTAACTTCAGGTCCAAAGAATCTCACACCCTCTTTTGACTTTGATGCACATACCCATATGCAGGAGAAATGCTTATTAGCATACAATAAGTAAATCTAAATAAATAAATGATAATTTACTTGCATTATCAATTCTTACAGAGCATTGTGTGACCCCAGAGCTTGGAGACACACAAGACCTCTCTTCAAGTTCAAAATCTAACACTGTTTTTGGATAAAACCTTGAGATAAAACTTCCTAAGGCAAAATAGGCATATTTAGTTGCATCTAGGTTTTTATCACAAACGCTTTTGGAGTCTTTAAGCTTTGCTCCCCACTATTACTGTCTGCAGCCATGCGATGCCGTGCCTGTGAAGTGGGGCTCGTGTGGCCAATCTATTGAGTGGTGGCCTGAAACAACATGCTTCCCTTTCCTTCTCCATCTTCTGCCTTTGGCATTCCCAGCCAGTCGTGGTTGTCCCTGTCTCTGTGACCCTCTTAACTAGTTCATCTAAGATTCCAATCCACTTTCCTGGTTACAAAAAATGCCAAAAGAGTACCCCAGCTGCTGAGGGCATGCATTCCACTGCCACTGGAATTGTAAGTGGCTTTGCTTTCTTTTTAGCCCTGCCTATTTCTGCTTAACTACTGGGGACTTATTGAGCATGTATGCATGTGATTTTGTGTGTTCATGCGCATCCATGCGTTTGTGTGTGTGTGTGTGTGTGTGTGTGTGTGTCTTACAGAACTACCAGGGAAGTGTAAGTAAACCACTGGTTTTCTGGCACTTCTTTGAAGCCACCTTTCTCCTCTACACTTCATGTTATTTTGGGATACTTTTCAGAATGAAGTGAGGGTAAGATTGACTGTGAGAAAGTCCAGCCTCTCCTTGTTCCGCATTATTCTGAGATACATCAATCCTGGAATGGAAGAAGTATCCGGCCGTATCACTGTTTACTCATCCCAGGGAGAGTCAGGTAGGCACAGTCTCAGCCTCTTCTTACCATTGGTGTGGTTTTGATTTCTAGAGACAGAGTCTCCGGACCTAACCCACAGTAGCCCTTCCTCCCATGCTGAATGGACAGGGGCATGGACCTCTAAACCTGGCTTCACCTCCTTGTAATTGAGAAAGAATGAATCGAACATTCCTTTGTTTTTTACCAAGTCTGTCATCCTTAGAAAACATGAATCCCACGAGAAGATCTGATTGGACAGCTCCCTTGCATGCTACCATTTGCTACCATTGCTTTCTCCACATTTTGTGCTTTTTTTAGTTTTCTGTTATCATCACCATAACAATGCTCAAACGTTGGCTCTATCACAACCCCGGGGGTCCTTTAGTGATAAAAATAGATCTATACAGCTCACACAGGGGGAAGTGGGTGCCACCTTTTGGTGTTATTTGGGAGCTGTTGGCATATTGCCCCTTAATTTGCCCATGGTTTCAAGCAAGAAAAATGGAGGAGGATTGGAATTTTAAAATGCAGGTCAGAAAATAGGAAGTCTAGGAGTGTCCCAGGGACTTGCAAACTTCCTTCAGAGGTAAGGCCTTCCTGAGCAGAAGAGGGTACAGCTCACAGCAGTCAGAAGAAAGGCCTGGAAACCCATCCTCCCAGGAATTAGGGCTTAACCAATCCCAGAAACAGACTCAAGAAATCATTTAGCATCCCGGGACACAGCACAGTGCTGACTGAAACCTGACTCAGTAGCAGGATGTTGAGCATTGCTAGTTCATATCCACAGCCAAATGGGAAGTGGGAGCAGTAATGGGCTCTTCCAGGTTGGGTCAGCTGAGTATGTGCAGTGCAAAGCTAAGTGGCTCACAAGGCTCTGGAGAGCTCTGCTGGGCTCCTTTTAACATGAAGAGCCTCAGTGTCGTGGTTTCATGTAAAAGTACCTTGTGGACTGAACAGGCTAAGCTGTCCTCACGCATACCTTTGTGGATAGAGTCTGTAGACTCCAGGCTCATCCCGACAGACTCCTCTGTTCCTGGATGACACCAGCAGTCTGCCCTCTACCATCCATAAAACTAGAGTTTGCTTTGGCCTGTTCTCCTGCTTGCTGAGAAAGTTTCCTCTAATCCTGCACGAGGAGCCCTGTTGCATGTTCCTACGGTGATATTTGCCTTCTCCCAAGTACCATTGTTCTGCTTCAGTCTCATTCTGTGTGAATCTCTGTCTCTCACTTCTCATGGCCCCAGGGAGCTAGTCCATGCTTACGTGTTCACTGCATTGCTGTAAATAGTCCTGGGCCTGGCACACAGTGGGCCTTTGTAAATGTCTACAGAATGAGAGTGATTCAAAGATTTGGTACAAACATCTCTTCTTAAGAAGGCTCCTGGGATTAAGGCACCAGATATTTGTTTGTTGGTGGAAGGAGAGGCAATATATCCTGGAAACAAATAGACAGAAAACTGGGGTATTTTCTCATTGCAAAGTGAATGCATGCTCACGAATAAAATAAAAATAAAAATTACAGACAAAAGTAAAGGAAATTAACAAGCCATACGATATACTGGAAGGTCCATTCCTAAAGATCACAGTCTTGGCCACATGTGGCAGCATCCTAGTACTGAAGGAGAAGGCAAGGGATAACCAGTTTGAGTTTATAGTGATTTCCAGACCAACTTGGGCTACATGGTTGACTCTGTTTCAAGTACATACAATATAGATATTAGTATACTTACATATTTAATAAACCTGAATATCTCTCTGTGTAAGCTGTTGGGTGTCACAGTGTGTCACATAGTACACTCTTTTGCCCAAAAAGCTTTACTTGCAAATGTTCATTGCAATGAGTCATTGGTCTGATGAGGCCTCTGGCTTGTGCTACATTATCAGTACTGGACCTTCTCTAGGGCTTCTCTAAGATACCCTGTTGTTGCCCGGTGTCATGGAGATCCGCAGCTTTAGATCTGCAGGACTGCCTCTTCATGTGCTCCAGCAGTTCATAGATGAGGCAGATGTTGGGGTGGGTGACTCAGAGCCCTGGATCTGGACCTGAGTGGTGGTTGAGTTGTTCAGCCTACCAGCCTTTCTGCACTTATGCCTCCAGCTCCAGCTCCCTAGCACTGCCCTGGCTAGGGCCTGGGCCAGCTCTCACTCACCCACACTACCAGGGCAAGCTCTACCGTGCTGCTTAGGTGAGATACTGGCTCACTCTCCAAGTGCTACAGCTGGTGAGGGCAAGGTAGGCTCTCCCTCTACTATGCCCTCAGGTGAGGGTCTGGGCCAGCTCTGCACAGCCATCGGATGTCAATATAGTCCCAGGTGGCAGCCTAGACCAGGGACATCTGCATAGTCTTTGGTGGTAACATGGGCCACAGAGATCAACACAGATGCCTGCTCCTTCAGGGCCACTGACCTCATGGCCCTCAGTGGCAGAACAGGCCTGAACCTCCCCACTGCCTCAAGTGGCAGTGCAGGCTACTCACATCAGGCAGTTCCTCACCACCCTCATGTTTCCAGTTCCTCCTCTCTTCACAGCACGCAAACCCTTCTGCTTCCTCTCCCATCCCTCTACCACACATGTGCTCATTGTACTGGCACCGACTTGTGCTTACCTGCTGTGACCACATGGTGGCGGTGTGCCTCCGGGTGTCTTCCAAGTTTGCCTCTCTAATGTCTATTTTATGCACATGTAAACATATCATTTTAAAAAGTAAGATAAATGAACCTGACCAGAACCCATGCTTAGTAAGCTACCTTAAGCTTTTCCAGCTGTAAACTGAATATTGAAAGCTAAATTATATAATGTATTTATATACATGTATAACTGGCTTCTAGAAAGACGTCTTAAAGTGTTACTTGTATTTCTGATAGATGCTTCTCAAAGCAAAGAGATCACCTTTCCCCCGAGTAAAGAGCCAGCCTTTGTCATGGTCCCTGGAAATGGCTTTGCGGGCCCATTCTACATCACACCTGGGACATGGATTGCTTGCATCCAAGTGGAAGGAGTCCTTCTGGTAAGACAGGGTTCTAAGACTGAGGTCTTTAAAGTGTCCTGTTCCTGAGATGGTCTTTTGCAACGCAGGGGCCCACATCAAAATCACATGTGTTTCCCCTTTTACTGCAAATGAAACTACGGTGACTTTGGCCCTCAGAGGACATGATGACACAGAAACTTACTGAAAATTACACTTTATACCCTTTCAGTCAACCATTCTTGGACAAAAATAATCTATACATCTATCTAAATTTAAACAAACTGTAATTCAAGATTGTCAGAACAAACACAACGTTCTTAGAAGCACATGACCCTCCTTGCCTTTCAAATGTTGTTTAATATTTCCATTATGAAACTGATAGTCACCCAAAATGCTCTCGCTCCCCAAACAAAGCATCAGAAGAACTTAGATAATGAGAAAAATTAATAAGGAGATTTGGGGATGTGGGAAGGGAAGGGGCAGGCTCCAGGAACCAGGGCTGAGCAAGCACTTCCTACTGTCTTACTGCTCACTGGCAAAAGACGCCCTGGTTCAAGGAAAGCCAGAGGAGCCGTGAGGGGTTTCTCTGAGGCACCCCTCTTTGTCCACACACACCTCAGACTTGTGATAGCTTTGATGACATCTTTGGCACCAGTTTGATGCCATGTGCTTTAGTCAGGAAACATAAAGCTGGTCCATCTTAGGCCGATCATTTACCTCCAAGCCTGCCTCCATTGCTTCTCCTGAACAATAGGAATGAAACACATCCTCATGTGTCTTTTCCAAGTATCTAACAAAAAATAACGTGGAGTTAAACACCACCCTTTAGCCCTTGCAGCTTCTTGGCAAAAACTTCATGTCTGAAGAAATAAGACAGAGCATGCTCTGCAGATGTTTGCAGAAGTGGGCAAGAGGAAAATTCCATCAATGCCAATCATGGGTGTAAAGTTAGACAGATGGGAAGATGCTTGATTACCTAGGAATGGGAGATGCTGTGCTGGCGAGTCTTACGCCAACTGACACACAAGCTAGAGTTATCTCACAGGAGGGGACCTTCATTGAGAAAGTGCCTCCATAAGATCTGGCTGTAAGGGATTTTCTTAATTAGTGATTGACGTGGGCGGGCCCAGCCCATCGTGGATGGTGCCATCCCTGGGCTGGTGGACCTGAGTTCTATAAAAAAGCAGACTGAGCAAGCCTGGGGAAGCAAGCAGTAAGCAGTACTCCTCCATGGCCTCTGCATCGGATCCCTCCTCCAGGTTCCTGCCTTGTTTGAGTTCCGTCCTGACTTCCTTTGGTGATGAACAGCAATGTGGAAGTGTAAACTGAAGAACCCTTTCCTCCCCAAGTTGCTTTTTGGTCATGGTGTTTCACTGCAGGAATAGAAACCCTGACTAAGACCGATGTGTAATGGCACGTAGTTGATGACCCATTCTGATTCCATTTTCACTGAGCACATGCTATCTTTCTGTACTGGTCTTTGGGACCACAGAATAATGAGCAGTTATGGGCTGAGCTCAGGGAAATGGCTTCTAGAACTATTCAAACCCATCCAGCTAGGAAGGCCATTGAGTCCCAGAGTCACAATCTCCCCTCCCCCACCCCCAGCTAAACATTTCTTCCTGAGGAAAGATAATGCCTTAGGGGCCACAAATGAGCTTCCCACTAGAGGCAAACATTCTGCCTCTTTCCTGTGCATATATGTGGTGGGGTCACAGATCCTGCGATCACTGAGCACTATCAAGCTATCTGTGTTTGAGATCCCAGAACTCTGCTTTTTCCTGAATGCTTAGCTGCATTGACTGAAGGCTTCATTTGGCATGTTTGGTGGAACATGGCCATTCTTTCATTTGCTAGGATGGGCATCAGGGCCATTCCAGTCTGAGCCACCAACATCACAAAACCTCACTTTTCCCACAATGCTTTTCCTCACTTTCCCCATCACTCACCATGTGAGTAGAGTTGGAGCCAAAAGCCACATCAGTAGTCAGTGTTGATATAAGGCAGCTGGCATCTCTGCAGAGCATCATAATGATTTGGTTCATTGCCTTTGATCATTTGGGGGCTTCCCAACTGATCATTAAAGAGCCCATAAGAGATAGTAGCGTTCCTGTGATCTGAAGATCACAAATACACACCCTGTGGCACTGATCTCGTGTGTTCGTAAGACCTGGCGGGGAGGTTGCAGTGTGGGCTGTGGTGAGCTGGGGTAAAGAACAAAAGAGTTGATCTGAAGATGAAGCCCACTAAGGACTTCTCAGACACATTTGGTCATTGTATTACCAAGGTTGGCCTGGTAGAAAATGACTAACACTCCCTGTGGTCTTCATTTGCTAGGATTACCTGGTGCTGCTTCCCAGGGACTACTATGAAGCATTCATCCTTCAAGTGCCAGTCACAGAGCCATGTGCCCACACAGGATCTCCCCAGGACAAGTTAGTATGGGGAGGAGAGTGCAGCCTCAATCCATCAGACACCTCTGAATGAGCCATGAATGTGAACGCTCAGATGGTGGGCCTTACAATCCCAGCGGTTACAGGGTAGCCCGGCTGATAGTTTGTAATTGTAATTCGTTGTAATTTGTCTGTTCTGAGCCTTATTTGAATAGGAATTCCCAGGCATGCTGCATGCCACCCTGTGCTTGTGGGGATGCTGCAGCATACCCAAAAGTCATCTGGAAGCCATGCATCTGATAAGGGCAGAGCTTAAAATAGAATGCATGTTCTCAGGCCTTTGTTTCTTCCCTTTGTGGTGTGGAGAACTCACTGCTCGATGCCTTTGATGTCTGGTTACTAAGACTTCGTTGAAAGAAGGAAACAATGATGCCTAGTGACTCGATCGCTGAGTCCTTGCAGCATGCTGTATCGTGCTCATGTGATAACAACTATCTTTTGTTGTCGTTGAAGTTGTTTGCTTCACCAGCATTTACCACTGAACCGATTCTCCTGTACTCTGGCTTGTGAGGCCAGACACTTCCTGCTTGATGGAGAGCTGAGACCCTTGGTAGTGAGGCAGCCCACGCCCACACATCCAGCCATGGTGGACCTCAGTGGGAGACAGGTGGGACAACCTTTTACTTCCTGTTAAAGCTGCTGCTGCCTCTCCATTTGTATCTGCTGAATGCTTAACCAAGGTTGCTTCTCAAATCCCAGAGAGCTAGAAGGGCTTCTCAAGGGTATTGATCAACAGGTGCTGACTTCTCTGATTTGAACTGGGCTGAGTTACACACTGAGATGTGTTGAGGTTTTCTTTGAGTACCTTTAGATGTAGCAACAATCATAGGACATAACAGGGTCGTTGTGTTTACCTGACTCCCAGCAAATTCTTTCTTTAAAAGTGGATGAGACTCAATTTTACAAGCCTTCCGTGACTCTGTTGGTTACCTTTTAAGGACATAGCAGTTCCTCGCTGCCCAACCCTGTAGGCTAAGCACTTTGTAGCAGCTCAATCTGTGGAGCTTGGAACCTGGAACTGTTCCAACTGAAGGCATCTGCCTCATGGCTTGGAGGACATGTTGGTACGTGCAGGGACATTGTGTCTCCTCCTGGAGTTGTCTGAACCGCATCAGCAAACCTGAGTGTATTGGTAACACATTGTGTAGTGTATCAACAGTGAGAACACACACCGTAGCACCCCAGAATGAAGACACTAAACGGTAGCCCCCAACCCCTGTTCCCACTCTTTACTTCGTTACTATTGTCTATTTTTATCTTTTGAAGAAAATATTTCTTTGGGGGGGGGGTGTAAAGTGTGTGAAGCTAGAATATCTGTGGCTTGAATTCTTCCTAAATCTATATACATTTTATAAACTATATTCTTACATTTTTAAAGGTAACAGCTAAAGATTACATCTTAGATAAGACTCTTCATTTTATTTTTGTTAGATTTTTGATTTATAAAATATACTTATTGTATCAAGTAAAACAATATAAGTAAACACAATTAAATATAATGAAAAACTGAATAGTCTTCTCTCTACTCCATTCCAAAATTAACTTTACCACATTCCTTCTGTCCATACCACACATGCACACACACATATGTGCAAGTGTGTACTCACATGTACATAGAAGTAACATGTGAGAAAGAACATATATGTGTGTGTGGTTTATGTGTGTGTTGATAAGACAACAGGGAAGTCCGAATGAGGCGGACCAGCCCCTATGAAACATATAAGCTTATGTTAATTAAATTAAGTATAATTTATCTCTCAGGGCCTCAACAATCACACATGTGCAGGGAACGACACGGATGATAGATTATTTTTGTTATTGTTTTTTAGATTAGTTTTGTTATTGTCAAAAAGACAATTGTGATGACGTTCGAATCTGTAGAGTTAGAAGAAGTACTGAAGATATTTAGTTCCTTCCCTTGACAGAACTATTCCTTTTTATTTTACAGTCACCAGACTTACTGGCCTTGTGCATGAGGCCCAAGAGGTTTTGTTTAAGCTTTAGGTTCACACCCTTGGTTTTGTTTTTCTTTTTGTTTTTACCTGTGTTAACTACTTTGCTTCTTGATGTGACCAAATACTCAACACAAAGCAACCTAGGAGAGAAAGGATTTACTTTGGATTTTGGTTCGAGCGTGTAGTCTGCCAAGACAAGGGATCTACGGCAGCACGGCTGTCTGGTGCCTAGCGGCTGTGGCTGCTGAGGCTGTCTGGTGCCTAGCGACTGTGGCTGCTGAGGCTGTCTGGTGCCTAGCGGCTGTGGCTGCTGAGGCTGTCTGGT
>JADRCH010000086.1:2907995-2954261 GCA_019843965.1 Rhynchomys soricoides
GTGTGCTGGGTTCCACAGCCCTAACCCTGCACAGTGTGCTGGGTTCCTCAGCCCTAGCCATATGCCCAAGGTTTCATGAATGAATCTTTTAATTATTTTTGGAGCTCTAGCAAAACAACATCCCTAAAAACCACAAATAAGCCCTAATTAGCTGGTGCTGATACCATAGCTCCAAGATGGATCATTATTTTTGTGGTTTTTCAATAGAAGAGCCTAGACACAGAGATTAAAGGATTGGAACAAAATGAGCACTCAGGACAGAGCTTGGCAGACCTGCCTCAAGGACCAAGCATAACCACGTTCCTGTCTGTGATATATATTATGGTAGTGTAGGAAACTGACTGCTGGCAAGAGTTACTTAACTGGATCATCTGTTCTTTTCCTTAATTTTTTTAAAAAATAATTTGTGTGTATATGTATCTGTGTGTATGATTGCATGTATGTGAAGGTGTAATGTTTGTATGTATGAACAGAATCAAGAAGAGCATATGAGGTGTTTTTCTCTGCCTCATCTGTGTTTGAGGCAGGGTCTCTCCTGGATGGGGATTATGCCTTCTTGGCTAGGCTAGAAGCCAGCAAGCCCTGGTTGATGCCCACCTCCGAGCTGGGCTTGCAGGTGTGTGCAGGATGCCCAGCCCGGCTTGTTACATGGATGGACAACTCTGGTTACCATGGTTGCACAGCCAGTTCTCTTCACTGCTGAGCCAACTCTCCAGTCTGTGGCTCTTCTATTTTTAATATTCATATTGAACACCAGTGTCTTGCCTTACATTGCAGTTAAGCAGATGTTGAACACCCCAAATCCCCAAACCCATATGCTTCAAAATCTGAAACTGCAGGGCAGTGGGGACTGTGGAAGCCCAGCACACGGCCATTTTAGTTGTGAAACAAAGAAACCACACACGTCTGTTTCTCTCCTCTCACATCAGCATTGGTACAGAGAGTGGAATCATGTTTTTACATCGATCTCATTTTATTTACTATTTTTTTTCTGGGGAAGAAAGTACCAGTAGTTTTCTATTTTGTATGCCTTACTTTAAAATTAAGATTTTCTTTCTGTTTTAATGATCTGAGTTGAGCAGGTGCTGGGAATGTGCTTTGCCAGCAGGCTGTACTAGTTCTGTTGTGTGAAGATCTCTTGGCTTCATGGTTTCCTTGATGGGATTCCTTTGATACTTGGTGTGCGTTCAACGTCTGTTTCTTTGCCTATGGACATTGTGCAGGGTTTTGTTTGTGTTACAGGATACAACCACATTTTAAAGTGTTCTATTTTTTAGTGCTTCCTGTGTCTCCCTGGCCCATGAAACGCCTCCAACAGCCTTAATTTTGGATGCTACAAGTGGGGGCCCTTTCTTTCCCCTGCCTCACGAGCCTTCCTCTCCTGCAGATGTTACTAATGGAGTTACTCTGAAGGCACCACAGGTAGGAATACCCCCAACGTGAGAGTGTGACACCCTTACTCCCACCGAGCAGCACCCATATCACCCTGGGGCTTGTTTGGGATGCACATTTTCAGGCCCTGCCCCAAATCTCCTTCATCTCAGGCTCTGGAGTGGGACCAGTCATCTGTGTTTTTACCCACTGTCCCTTCCCCCCCAAATTTGGGAACCTCTACTTTCACAACTGAGGCGCCTGGGTGGTACTGACTGCGACTACTCTCACTCTCTCCATCTCCTTCCACATGGCCACTCTGCCATTTTTCATGGCCCTGAGGGAATGTTGGCTTTTGTCTAAATGCCAGACTTTGGGGAAAGGGATTTCTTGGGACTAGACATTCCCGTAGGAGATCTCAGAGCTTAGGAAAGCTGAAATGAAGCTCTGGATTTGTCTTCATATTAAAGAGTTGGCTTTCCAATTCATAGTTCTTCATCAAAAGATGGGTAGATTTTTTTTAAAACCTTCAAGACCAAGGTTACAAAAAACATAACAAAACAAAACAAAAAAAATAAAAACAAAAAAAAAAAACACTTGCTGACCATTCTGATGACTGGGTTCCATCCCTGGGGTGTGGTAAAAAGAGAGAATGATTCCCAAAAGTTGTCCTTGGCCTCCTCATGCATTGCATGGTACTCATGGCTCCTACCCCAATGCACAAATAAGTGTGACAAACTTGTCTGAAGGACGATGGACTTTCCCAGTTGTTACGTGCTGTGGTTTCTGTAGTTTTTGTGTTAAAGGAGGGGGTGTAGTCACTCAGGAGACAGAGTAGCTCTGGATTCTATTTTGCTGGGGGAGGGTGGAGTGGGGGAAGGGTGCAGCCCAGAATGTGGCTCCCTTCCCCATGGGCTGGAGCTTGTGTGGTTTGAACTTCCACCCACACTGAGGGTGTAGACTCTGCCCAGGTGTGAGGCAAACAGTGCTATAAATAGGATTCCCAGGTTCCTGGGGAGGAAGCTGGGGTGACTGCAACTGCAGAGGAGTTTATTAGGACAACTACAGTCTCATAGCTTGAGATGGGAGAGCAAGCCTGCAGGCTGTAGGAAGAACTTCCTCAGGAGAGATGGCCATCAAGGATAGCACAGCCGGGAGTCCAGAGGGAAGAGGACAGATCCCCATTAACAGCACACCATGGGCAGCATAATAGGACCTTAAAGGGTAAAAATGAGTCTTCAGTTCCAAAAAGCCAGGGGAAGTGGTCTTGCTCTTAGAGTCTTGGGCATGTAAGTCCTGTAGCATGGGACCGAGCTGCACACTAGCAGTCAGGAAGGCTCTGAGGAGAGTCTGGTTAGCAAGGCAGAAAGGAAGAGGGCAGGCTTAGCCTGCAGCTGCAGTGGGGAGGAACTCTGCCATTTAGGAGCTCCAAGATCTGAGTTAGCTGCAGGGCATGTGGCCTGATCTGGGGAAGGAGTGCCGGAAGATTTGTCATGTGACTGAAAGCTTCCTCACAAATGGAAGCAGACTCCTTTGTACATTGTACTGACCAGTGGCACAGCTGGCAGCATGCTTGGATAGCCCCTTGGCAAACGTATTGTACATTCTGTTGGAAAATGTACCCAGGCAATTAACTGCTGTGTCATGGGTTGGGTTTGATAAACATACCAGTTTTCCAACATAATTAACCAATATTACTCCCGATAAATGTACGGCTGTGCCTCAGTTTCTCCATTCTGTCTGTGAACATTTATTTTGCATCTAATTGTTTTTGGTGTGATTGTAAATTAAAGCTGCTATAAACAATCGTGTGAAGACTTCTTTAGGAATATAGTGGTTGCCATTTTAAACACCTAGCTGGTTAGTTTTTAACTTGTTTGTATTGTTGCTATAGCAGGATACCAGAGGCTGGGTAATTTATAAAGAGAAGACATTTACTTAGGTCATGGTTCCAGAGGCTGGAAAGTACAAGATCTGATCTCTGACAAGGCCCTGTCTGCATATCATAACAATGCTGAAGGTGGCACATGGTGGGAGCTTGTGTTACAGGACCAGTTGGTGACTTGTTCAAGAGAAGAGAGGCAAAGGCAGCTGGGGCTTCCTAATAACCCACTCTCTATAACTGGCCCTACCCTGTGAGGGAAGAACTCACTTCTGCACGATGTTTTAATCTGTTTATGAAGGCTTTGGCCCGTAATATCACTGCTTCCATTAAGCCCTGCCTCTCAACACCAAGAGATTTATTGAGAGAAGATGAAAGGCTGCTTCAAAGAGAGAGAGAGAGAGAGAGAGAGAGAGAGAGAGAGAGAGAGACAAAGAGGGAGAAACAAGTGGCAAGAGAGACAGACAGAGCAAGAGAGTCAGAGACAGAGACAGAGAGACCTAGAGACAGAGAGTGAGACATGGTGGCAGGGACCTTTTAAAGGGTATGCATGGCACATTTAGCAGCTGGTAATGCCATGGCCCCTGGTGCTGAGTCACTGAAGGTAGCCTGTGGATAGCATTCTTCTCTTTTGTTTATTATAACAGGTGAGAACATTGGAAGGGGTGGTGTTGAGGCAGGAAGGGGCACCTGTGCTCTTTAGACTACTTCCTGCTGCCTGGGGGCATAGACATCTTTGAGGACCCAAGAAAGCTGGGATGCCAGCCAAGTCCTGAAGAGCAAGCTGTTTCACTTCCTGTCCAGGCTCTGCAGGACTCTCTGGGGCTAGGGACAGTTGGAGCAGTTTGGGAGGGTGGCCAACCTGGGGCTAGACACTTTGAAGCTGTCCAGGATGCAACTTTTGAAGGAACACTAAGAGCTAGCAGTTGATGGAACAGATGTATGTTAGGGGCAGAGGATGAAGTTAAGGAGTTTAGGGTGGAATTTATTCTTAGGTGTACATTTGAAACTTTTAGGCCCATGGTCCTGGTAGTTGAGGGAGGGTATCCCAAGACCAGGGAAAGGGGTGGTGGTTGTGGGGAGATCCCACCCTCAGGAATAAACAGAATAGACTTATCTGGAGTCCATTTGACCCATTGAGAGTTGAAGCCTACTAGAATTTTTTAAGTTTACAGAAAGGATGTTTTTGACATGTTAACATTATCACTGTTTGTGCTGAAATCCACATCACAGAAAAGGCAGTAGACTCCTGCCTTTCAGTCATAGTAGAAGCCTGGGGACCCAAAATGATTTGGGGTTAAAAGCATGAGCACTCTTTCGTCTATCCAGAAGACTGTATATAGATGGGACAGATGCTGTTAGCACAATGAGAAACAATCTTAAATCTATATTTAGAAGACAACCAAAGGAAATTTAAAATCTTGTGCTGTGACTATGGTAATAGTATTCTGTGCTTACCACAGTTAGATTAATAGCTTATCGGAACTCCGCTGGTTAATGTCACAACTCTGAATTTTTGAAGTCTTAGTATAACAATAGCATAGAGGCGGAAAGAAACATTTTTTCAATTTTTTATACCTTAAGTCACTTTTTTAAACCTTTCAGCCACCTTAAACACCTCCTTAGACCTTAAACACCTCCTTAGACCTTAAACACCTCCTTAGACCTTAAACACCTCCTTAGACCTTAAACACCTCCTTAGATCCCCACAACAAGCTTCCAAGCCCTCAGACCTTACATGAAATTTGCACCATTTTTTCCTATCTGGTCATTTACCAGGAGACAAAGGAGGTTGATCACTGAGAGCAGTCACTGTAAAGTGAGTTCCTTTAAAGGATGGAGTGGTAAAAAGTGTCCCTGAAATCTGTTCTGTGAGATTACCTCTTTTCAGAGTCTGGTAGCAAGGTAAACTGAGTCTAGACCTAATAGTAGCTCTAGGAAAGAAAGTAAAGCCTGAAGCCTGATTTTTACACAGAAAGAGAACTGCAGAGGCAGCTGAAGCCTTGGTTGCTGCTGTCACTAGCCCAGTCATCAACCCCATCAGAGACCTGAGAAGGATGAATTCACCAGAGTAAGCAGGAAGTGCAGACCAAGCAGCTCCCAAATCAATTTAACTTATAGAGACTTACCAGCTACCGGGACAGTCATCCCAGGTTCCTCTGTGGTCGTTGGGGGCAGATGTCCCAGGCACCATGAGTCTTCAGCTGCCAGACCCAGAAGATATGACAGACTTTCTTGTGGAAGAAGAATTTGGGTGGACTATACCTTGTCTAGGCAAAGCGGGGCAATCAACTCCCCAATGTCCTGCTTGTCCACAGTTTGGGCAGGGTCCTGGTGGCAGGTGAGGTGAAGGGCGGTTTTTCACCCAGGGACCGGCTTTGCCACATTTAAAGCAAATTCCAGGTGGCGTTCTTCTGTATCCATCATCTCTGGAGGAGATCAGGGGTGCTGCCAGGAGCTGGCACTTCTATCATGGGAGACGACGACGAATTCTTCTTCTTCTTCTTCTTCTTCTTCTTCTTCTTCTTCTTCTTCTTCTTCTTCTTCTTCTTCTTCTGATTATTATTATAATTATAATTATAATTATTATTATTATATATTAAATGCCATATTCAGCAGACCTCTGAAGAGTTTTGAGGACTATCTATCTATTAAGTATATGTAAGCAGACAAGCTTTGCCTGTTTTGGGTTACTTGTTTTAGGCTTAACTTTGAAAACATACATAAGAGGCTAAATAAAGCTTATTCCTATAATAAATTATGTTAGTATTTAGCATGACTAGGAGTATAGTCCTGAACACATTAAAGAACTTGATTATTTGTAAGGTGGCTGATCACTAATTTTCATGTCTTAGTTATCTTTAACAGTCCACAATAAGTTAGTAGTTTTCCTAAGACTAGGACTTTGCATCATATCCCTGTTAGGTTTACTCTTAAAAGTAACAAGTTTTGTATTGAAGCTTTTCTAGTATCAAAATAAAGCATTTAATCATCAATACAGTCCATAAAGAGACTGGCAAGTTTACTGATCATTTTATGGTGCGCCATTAGAGAGCATTGAGGGGTTTTGTATGTCTTAGTTGTCCAAATGGCTAAAGCTTAAAGTGAGTGAAGACAAAGGAGCTAGACACATATTACTGTGACCCCAGTAGACCTTAGAGTTTACGAATTGTGATTATCAAGTATCCTGAGCAAGCCAGCTCAGTCAGTCAACAGTTTCTCCAGGGAGGGAGGGAGGATTAAAAGGGAAAGACAATTAGACAACACTGCAGCATGACCCCAGCCAGTGCTGAGGCTGAAGCGGGTTATTTTTTACCAGTCTGCTTTTATACCATTTTAATTACATGCAAATAGTAAGGTCAGTTTTAGGTTAGGGAACAAAAAAGGCAATAAACACAAAGAGTCAAGGAACCAACAAGGTAATAAACAAAGTCCTGTGGTCATTGTTTTTGGGACTTATGAGGATGACCAAGATATCTGAGCCTACTTCCTTGTCCTAGCCCAAAGTCAAATTCTTGCTGAAGCCTACTCCTTTGTTCTAGCCCAAAGTCAGATTCCTGCCTGAGCTTACTTCCGGTCCTGGCCCAATGTCAAATTCCTGCCAAGTTTCTAGAAGTAGCCCCAAAAGCTCTCCACAGTACACCTTATTTATCAAACATATATTGTTATTTATCTTAATTTTCTAGCATCTTGGTGTTGAAACAGCAAAGACCTAAGTGTTAGGTATAAATCTCTAAGCCAGCTTTCATTAACCTGAATAGATCTTTATATCCTCCAAGTTTCATCACCATATAGGATGTGTAGTAAATTAGAGTTGAATTACATATATAACATGTTGCAGCAGATATAACCGTGCATTTTTATCATCATACCAAAGTCCTTAGCAATCCAGCATATTTTTAGGTTTGTTAGTCTAAAAGGTGATACAGTGATAAGCAGAGAGCTCATTAGGACTAAGAAGTTTCACGACTGTTGCTTTATACCATGTGGTCATCTAAGATGGTGGTTAAGTCACAAGGCAAGTGCTCTTTAATGTTCATGTGCATGGCTGCTACATCCTGATGGAGTCATTCATCAAGGTAGAGGAAAGCCACTCTGCTGCTCTTTACAAACATGCTTGCCTAGTGGATCCATCCATCTATCATCTATCTATTATCTGTCTATCTATCTATCTATCTATCTATCTATCTATCTACAGACTACAGATTTTAATCCATACCCAACATCATGACATAGTGTTTATAGCATAATCTCACAAGATTTTTCTGAAAGCAGACCACAGAAACTAAAAACAAAAGATTTTTAAGAGTGGAAAGTAGAATCTTAGAGATAAGAGACTTTGAGAACATTTGTTCCTGTGGTGGCAAAAGTTGTTACAATCTGAGAGAACTTGGAAATCAAGTGTCCCAATTTTTGCCATTGATCTGTACGGAGGCCAAGCTGTTATATTTGAGCCGGGCAGTGGTGGCGCTTGCCTTTAATCCCAGCACTCGGGAGGCAGAGGCAGGCGCGTTTGAGGCCAGCCTGGTCTACAGAGTGAGTTCCAGGACAGTCAAGGCTATACAGAGAAACCCTGTCTCAAAAAAATAAAAAATAAAAATAAAAAATTGAATCGAGAGAGAGAGACCCCATGTGGGTGCATCCCAATTAGCTCCAGGAGAGGGCTGAAAGCTGAAGCTAAGAGACTCCATAGGCTGGAGCCAGAGAAGTCAGGAGCATACAGGGGGAAAGGGAGCCAGCAAGTGTCTTTAGTAGAGAGAACCATAAATGTGTAGAAGACCAGAGCTGAGAGAGTGTTGTGCACATGGTGGAAGCCCCAAGGGTGTAGAAGCTGACTCAAGAAGCCATGGCATAGAACATGGAGAGGAAGCAGGAACTTCACCTAGGGAGGGTTCCAAGAAGCTGAGGGACTTCAGCAGGCAGTTCCTGGACAGAGGCAAAGAATTCACAAAGTATGGACCCAGGAGGGCACAAAGAGAGACAGCAGGTAGCACCAGGCAGGAGGAAGCGAGGAAAAAAGGAAGGAGTTCCAAGCTGCTGCCTGTGGAACTGTGGCCCCTGAGGAACACAAGAGAGGGGAGAGAGCAGGTGAGAAGGAAGCCCTGTCCCTGTGAGAGCCCAGGGCCAGATGCTCAGCAGGCTGCAGGAGCCCGAGAAGCACGTAGGTGTACAGCAGGCCAGAGAGAACCAGGAGCTGAAGAACTAAACTCTAGAATTTGGAATCAATTCACAAAGGAACGATCTGTACATACCTTAGGAGAGTTAGATGAACTGCTGGTTTGCAGTGGATACTGCAGGGAGACCAGGTATGTGCTGGCGTGTGCATGCTGTGGCTAGTCTGCTCCCTTGCTGCTGCCTCCCCTTCCCCAGGTCTGACAGCAGCTCCCACTTTGTAACAAACTTATAGACCCATCAACCTCAACTTAAAGGCAGGACATTTACACAGTGTGGGGCTGGGGGCGGAGGAACAGAGAAAACAAAAAACCAGAAACAAACCCCAAAACAGGGCTTGGAGTGGAGAAAAAGAAGTAGTGAATGGGGAATTTTTCCCTGTAGAAGTCCCTAGTAGTGTTGGGATGTAGGGTGCTTCTGGGCAGCTACTTTTATTAATTAACTTGAGGCCGTGCTCAACTGCAAAGGCAGATAAGTTTAAAGGCCCTTAAGTCTGGTGCTAGGTGGAGCAGTTGGAGACTCTCTAAGAGGCATCCTAAAGGGAAGCCAGGAGGCACAGATGACACAACTTCAAAGGGTGAAGAAGAGGGGGAGATCCAAGGCCTGAAGTCCAAGGCATTCCCGGGACTTTAGAGAATTAAAGAGGAACGCAAAAGCCATTCAATGGGAAGTCACCTCTGCGAATAGGGGCCAGAGCTAAAGAGCCCAAGGAATTATGGCCCCTAGTATCAGGACTTTCAAATAAAGCCGAAAGACAGAAACTGAGAAACAAACAAACAAACAAACAAACATGAAGACTCACCCGAGGAAATAGAGGTGGGGGTCATCGGAGAGGGCCAACCAAAGAGAAAACTTATCAAATGCCTTCATTGGGTAGAATGTTCAGCAATAGGTGAGCCAGAAAGTGAGTCTGTTTCAGGTGGGCTGGAGATACATTATAGCTCTCAATGCGGCTCTTGTTAGGGTCCAAGACTCTCTGAAGGAGGACCCCAGACTCAGACAGTATGCAAAGGCAAATAACATTTATTCTGCAGAAAATATCAGCATGTGGGGGTCAACCCCTCATTAAAATGGTGAACAGCTAGGGGGCTCACAGGCCCCCTTTTATGCAGGGCTAGAGGAACTTTTCAGAAGGATTACTTAGCCTGTGATATTATTGGTAGGGGGCAAAGTGGTGACATTAGTACAATTTAGATTGGTTACTAAGTTAGTTTGTCGATATTTGGTGAGACCTTGAAGAATTTTGGAAACCAGCTCAGTTCTGGCCTTGTTGTCTCCTCCTGCTAGGTGTCCAGGAGCTAACTCAGCTCCTTTTCCTTTTCGGTCCAAGGTCAGGGCTGTTATTGATTAATGGCTCATTGTTCATGGCTGTCCTGAGGAACCGTGTTCATTTTCCTGGGAAACAGAAAATTTTTCATTCCCAAGGTTTTTGGACCTCTCACTCAGACCCCCAAGTGGAGAGCGTGCAGGCGCTAGGATATCCTACCAAGTCACAAGCATCAATGTTGGAGTGTATGTAGCACAGTGGTACCTTGGTGAGTCAGGGCAAAAATATGCTGCAAAGATCATACCATGCAACAGATCTCACACAAGAAATGTATTGGTCAGTGGGAGAGAGAGACCACTTCTGTGAAAGAGAGAGACAGAGAGAGATACGGAAAGAGAGACACACAGAGAGAATGAAAGAGATGGAAAGACTAGAGACAGCGCTGTGACGGTGGGGATGTTTTGAAGGGTTTGATGCATGTCACATTTGATGGTGGTGATGGTGTGGCTGATGGTGCTGAGGTGCTGAAGGCAGCCTGGGGCTAACAGTGAGTTTTGGTGGAACCAACTAGAGCAACATCTCATGTCATCTCATTCAATGCTTTTCAGTTTTGGGGTTTTTCTTCTCCTCTCTTTTCCCTTCTTAGAGTCAAGTAACCCTGAGAGGACACATACCACACCTGGGCCGACATGTCTTTGTCATCCATTTTTATCAAGCAGAGCACCCGGGGTTTCCCACTGAGGTGATTGTGAATGGAGGAAGACAGTGGTCAGGTGAGCAGCCATGAGCAGGCTCCAGGACATGTGCCATGCCATCCTTGAAGCTGTGTGACAGCGTCTCTCTCTCCCCAGGTTCCTTCCTTGCCTCCTTTTGTCCCCACGTACTTGGCTGCCGAGACCAAGTGATCTCTGATGGCCAGGTGGAGTTTGACATCTCAGAAGCAGAGGTAGCTGTGACGTTGAAGATTCCAGATGGAAAGTCCTTAACATTGGTGCGTTCTGCTTGGCCTTCCGTTTGCTCCTTGGTCAGCCATTGTGGGTTAGGCTCCTGGCAATATTTTCTTTAAGGAATTAACCCTAGTTATGGAAAAGTTGGTTTGCAGGAAAGTTTTGTGCTTTACAAACCCACAAAGATGAAACCATGTGACAACCAAAGCCAGGAGGATAGGAACAATAGTGTAAGCCCCCGCCCATCCCCCAGCCTCTGCTTACTCCTTCCCCCTACTGGTCCCTCTCTGAAGCTTTTACTGTCCTCACTGTTTCCTGTCCCTCTCTCCCGTGCCCCAGTAGTGGTTTTCCTTAACCAGGTCTATATGAGCTGTGCCCTAGAGACCCCTGTGTCATTTATCCATGGACACCATCCATGCCCTTTGAGGCTGTTCTCTGATTTGTGGGAGCAGCAGCCATGTCTCTGAATTCACCTCAGATCTTGCCTGAACTCCAGGAGTCCCCTCTTACTCTGCCTAGCTTCCTTCAGGAGTCTCTCATGCTGTTCATTTTATTGAACCTGCTTCGCTGCAGTCCAGGTGGCTTGCTCTGTTTTTCCTGCCTCTCCCTGGTCCATCTGCCTCATCTGGTTCATGTGCCTCACTCTGGAATCCATGGCCCTTCCTAGCTGCCGCTAATTCATTGCTCATCCATGTCCCCTGCTGTTCATGCTCCCCTCTTCCCTTCTCTGACCATAATCATCATCCAAAAGCTCACAGACATGCCAATTTTGGCAATGTCAGCAGGTTTTCTTGTGATCTTTTCTAGAATCATCTACCTATTTTTATCAAATCCTGTTGACCAGTGAGCTTGGTTTAGCATTTATTTACTAGTTCCTTAAGGATGTCTAGAGAACCAGCAAGAATTTACTGGGCTTTGCTCTGTGGTCCTCTAGTGCTGTGCTTATGACTCCTTCTCTCTCTGAGGATGCTATCATTCCAGAGCATAGGGTATTCATTTTATACCTCTGTGCCTAGAACACTGCCTGATACATGGCACTCAGCAGATGTTCATGGAACTCAGGGGCGCCATGGCCTCTCAGTCAGCTACAAGCTGCTAAGAAGTTGTAAAAGACATAAACTCTTCCTGCAGGGTTTGCAGGCCCCATGGCTTGACATGTACAGGTGTATCACAGAATCACACTAAAGTTATTCTGTATGATATACTGTATGCCTTTTTTGTTGCTATGATAAATACACTATGACCAAGGAAATGTATAGAAGGAAGGGTTTATTTGGGCTTCTGGTTTCCACAGGATAAGCACCCATCCTGGAAGGAGCACAGTGGCAGGCAGCAGGCATGGTGGCTGGAGCTGAAAGCTTCCATTATGAACCATAATCAGGAAACAGGAAGATGGAGTGGGGGAGTGTACACACAAGCTGGGTTCTCAAAGCCTACTTTCAGTGCTACACATCCTCCAACAAGGCCACACCTCCTAATCCTTCCCAAATAGTGCTACCCACCAGTGTTCATGTGTTCAAATACAAGAGCTATCTAGGTCCTTCTCATTTAAACCACAAGTACTAAACAAGCTCCAGAGGCAAGCTATGATATTAGATTCCCTGCTGGTTCTGCAGCTGCAGTTTGCTTACCTTTAAAAACACAAAGTGATGATCCCTGGAGAGCTAGAGAAACCCAGCCATCCCTAACAGACCCTGCCCAAGATCCCTTGAGCCAACTGCTGCTTGACACTGCTATTCCTTATTCCTAGAAGCAGGTGCTTCAAGAGTCAACTGTACTCACTGTTTCCTAGGGATGCGATGTACATTCAGCCTTTAACCCGTCTTGGGTTTGCTGCTGCAGTTCCTTCATAAGTCCCATCATTTGAATAAACAGGAAAGATGTGGTTCTTTCCTGCTTCACTGACTAGTCCCAAGCATGCGTGCTCAACCCAGATTGATGACTTTCTTTTAGGTCCGGGTTCTGGTGGTGCCTGCAGAGAATTATGACTACCAAATACTTCACAGAACCTCAGTGGACAAGTCCTCCGAGTTCGTTAGCAGTTGTGGGGGAGACAGTTTTTATATTGAGTAAGTATCATTTTGTGGGAGAGCTCTGGCTCTGGCATGCATGAGGTGTGCTTGCATTCCCAGCCAGAGTGAGGTCTGGAGAGAGACTGGCCTGGAGTCTGCCCTCTTCTCACTAGCTAGGAAAGTAACAGTGAGTCTGGGGGGGGGGGGTCTCAGGAAGTTGATGTCCTTCCTCTGTGCCCGCCACTCTAAGAGACCTTGTCATGTACCATCTGGACAAGGTGACCACACTCAACCCTGAACACAGCAGAGGCCTACACTCAATTTGGGATTAGTGACCAGTTAGGAGACTCTCTTGCCCTTTTCTCTTTGCTGCTGTGTATCCTAAAAGATGCCACATGGGTATCTTTCACTAACAAGGACATAGCCCAGATTTCTATTTACCTCTCTAGTGCAGACTGTACCTTCTGTGCCCTGTCTTCTCTCATCCCTGAGTGCTAAGAGCATGCTAGTCCCAACACAAGCTCTTCTGTGAAACCCAGGGCCTTAGATGCTTCTACAAGGGGCCAGAAGTTCCAGAGAAGACAGATTGACTCTTTTTGTACAGTGATGTCAAAGCAAAGGCCCCAGAGGCAACCCACTGTGGGTGTAAATGACTTCTTGTCCACTCCTTACTCCTCATCCTTGGGAGTGTCACCCAACAGCTAAGGTGCCTCAACTGCCTTATCTGTGAAGCGGATTATGACCCAATTGGTCAGACGATCATGAGGTTGAGATAACATACCATTTCGTCCTCACTGTCTTCCCACAAGCTGTAACTCATACACCACACAGTCCATCCTGAAGCTCTCTCTTCACTGAAGTTCCCATTAGCCTTTCCTGGGATGTCCCCTCCTGGAGCAGATGTTGGAGGAAGGGTGGCTGTCATTGGCTGAATCTACAATAGGGTCATTTTCCACTTCTTTCCAAGCTCGGTGATCAGTGTCACCCCAAAAGATGCTACCAGGTAGAACTAGTAGGAAAGGAAATCTGGGGATGGACACCCCCCAGGTAATCACCATGAGTTATTTTGTTCCCACAGTCCCCAGAAAGCCTCTGAATTCTGTAAGAATTCTGCAAAGTCTCTGGTAGCCTTTTACCATAACGGTGCCATACCCTGTGAGTGCCACCCTGCTGGGACTGCCGGCCACCACTGTAGTCCTGAGGGTGGGCAGTGCCCTTGCATGCCCAATGTCATCGGGAGGCAGTGTACCCGCTGTGCAACAGGCCACTATGGATTCCCACATTGCAAACGTAAGTGAGCACTGCCAAGCTTCTGAAGCCTCCTCTGGTCCCCAGAGCATGATGCTTGTGCATGGCAGGACTTCTCAAATGCCACCGTTTTAGACACTCACCTGGGAGCTTATGGGAAGGTCCTGATTCAAGAGACCTAGTCTGGGCCTAGACCTTTGCACTTCTTATAAATATCCAGGCTATCTCATGCCACATGTCTACAAACTATATTCTGAGCAGCGAGGCTCTAGGCTATGAATAGAAATATAAACAGAAACGTGAGTGTATGAAGGAGCATGTGAACAGCTCACTCCTGGCAGGAGCGCTTTCGGGTTGTGTGACGCAATGATGCCTCAGTTTAGATAGGACAGTTAAGGTCTCTTGGACATATTACTCACTAACTTAGAGACCCTTGCACTTTTACTTAAGAACTGCCTGATGCCCTGGGTCTGCCCAAGCTGTAAGCAACAGTGAGAGACACAGGTATGCAGACAGAGCACCACAGGGGACCAGTCTTTTTCTGAATAAACAAAAACAATCTCACTACTGCACAATATGCTGACCCTGGACCTGAGTGCTCTGGGAAGCTGGGGAGCTGCTTCAGAATGTCTTGAACAGTCACCGTTTGATGCCTTCTAGAGCCTTCTGAGGAACAGGGGTCCATGATAGATTAGGGGGACAGTAGCCCAGTCAGTTCAGAGTATATAACCGGAGCCAATTACTCCAGCTGCCCTTCACTTGCTATGACTGATCCAGATCACTATGAGCAAGGATGTCCATACAGAAGGGGAAGGAAGACATTTCCCCAGACTACTCGGGAACATATGGAAGTTCCCATGGTTTGTGTAGTCCAACTCTCATCCCGTGTCTCTTTATTTCTTGGCAGCTTGTAATTGTGGCAGACGCCTTTGTGAAGAGGTGACAGGGAAGTGCCTCTGCCCACCCCGCACAGTCAGGCCCCAGTGTGAGGTCTGTGAGGGAGGTTCCTTCAACTTCCACCCTGTGGCTGGCTGTGACGTCTGCAACTGCTCCAGGAAGGGCACCATTGAGGCGGCCATCTCTGAGTGTGACAGGGACAGTGGGCAGTGCAGGTGAGCTATGATGCACCAATGTGCCGGGTCCTGTCATGGGGTCTGCACACAGTAGTCCTTGTCATTCTTCTTTTCCCACCTGTGCACTGGGCTGGCATCAGGGCGGAGCTTCTCAGCAAGAAGAGATTTTGGTGGGCGGGTTGGTTGGTTCATGCCGACTCAGAGTGGCCAGGCCGTGCATTCCAGCATGTTGTCACAGTAGGCTTGTGCTAAAAGTGTGTGCCATGCCTCACTGTCTTGATGGTTGGCTTTGATTGTTTCCAGATGTAGAATCATCTGGAAAGGGACTGTCAACGTAATCCAGACAACCCCTCTGGACTCCCTTCTCAGGTGATTCTAGACTATGTCAGCTTGACAAAATTAACCATCCCAAGCCTCCAAAGCAGGTTTTGTAGGGAGTAGAGAACCAGGCAGAGTTGGCCATCTTCAGGAACTACTGTGGTCGAGTGCACAATAGCTGAGCTATGGCGGCTGCATTAGTTATTTGTTAAAATGCCCTGGCAAAAGTAAGTTAAAAGAGAAAGGGATTCTCAGTTTGGGGACACAGTTCATTATGCCAGGGAAGGCAGGGTGGACGGATCCTGAAATGGCTCATCCTACACAGCTGCAGCCAGGAAGCAGGGATTGGTGACTGCCAGTGCTGGACCTGCTTTCTCGTTTTTATTCAGTGCTTGGAGGCAGGGGGTTCACACCTCACTTAATTAGATAGCCTACACCCCACATGCCTAGGTCTCCTGGGTGACCGGAGGTCCTGTCCATTTGACAGTCAACCACCAGAAGGACAAAGTTCTAGAATATTGCTGAAGGGTTTGATTGAGCAAGCTAGGCCCCCACTAGAGAGTGAAGACTGTGTCACCTGTTCTCAGGTGACAAGTTTAATCTCATCAGAGCTGGGAAGTAGCCACAGGGGAAAAGACTACAATTCAGACCCCGAGAAAAGACTGGGGAAACTTCAATTTGTGTTTTATAGCAGAAAAATGAATGATTCCGTGTGAGGCCAGCCAGGCTTATATAAGAGAAGGCATGTCAGCAAGGAAATGGAGTCAGCCTGGATGTCTGCGTAGATGAATGGACAGAAAACGCTGGTCCATAACGTACTAGAATTTTATTCAGCCAGATTATAACATCTGCAGGTAAATGGACAGATCTGGAAAATACAATATTACATGAGGTGACCCAGGCTCAGACGGACAAACTGCGTGCTCCTCATATGTGGATCCTAGCTTGTGATGTTTATGTGAGAGAGACAGGGTGTGGGCATGGCTTGTGGGTGAGGCAGGGTGTGTGTCATGGAACTGGGGTAGCATGAGATGGTGAGCAAGGTGTTCAGAGGGAAGAGTGGGGAGAACAGCAGAACACATGAACAGCAGCGGAAGGCGAGTCCTACAGAGGCAGGGATTGATGAGCGAGCTAAGACTGGGGGTGGGGGCTAGGGGGTGGGAGGTGGGGAAGGGAATCTTCCAAAGTAATTTTGTATGGAAATGCCGCAAGAAACCCTCTGTGGCTTTATATGTTAACTACTAATTTAAACAAAATGTACCATCCAGCCCACTCGCTCTCATACAGACATTGTGAATGGATTGGGGTCTGGGCTGAGACAGGCCTCAGCAGCTAGAGCTTGAGGGCAAATGTCACCATTCTGTGGCCGCTTTGACAGAGCTGTGTACTCCCCTCGGTTGTATTGGCAGAAATCTGAGTCCAAGGGGAAGCTCTGAGGAAGAACCTGGTTCACTCCTCTCCTTTGCTCCTGGGGCTGCCAGCGTTCCTTTGCTGGTGGCCACATCATTCCAGTCTGTCCCACCACCGCCCCCCATTTTCCTCTTGTGGATCTCTCCACAAGGCACTCTCATCTCTGTGACTGTCCTGTCTTTATTTGCTATTAGGACAGCAAGCAGGCTGGCTTAACATCCAGCAGACTCTAGGGACTCATTTCAACTACTAAGAATTATTTTCAAGTAACAGCCCATGGCTGGAACCGGGCATTGGAGTCAGAACGCCTGCCTGCACCTTTGGTGGACACAGTTCAGCTCTCCATTGCAGCAATGGTTCACTTTCCAGGAAAGAGCCCCGCACCATGCCTTCAGCCGCTGCCTGGAGCCTGCCAGCTCCTTTGGGTGGGGACCTTATAAGGAAGTTGAGAGAAAAACGAGTCGTGAACTATCCTGACACGTTGAAACCACAACCATGAGCCCATCCTGAGTCAACTGGTCAGTCAATAATCAGGCATGCGCCTCTTCAGGATGTCTGGGCTTAATCATAGGAAGCTTAGGAACTGAGACACGATTGAGAATCAATGTTCAGACAGGGAGAAGAGCCAGAGCGCTCCCTCAGAACCTAACTGCTGGTCAGAAAAACCTCAGAGTTTCCCGGTACTGCTGACCCAGTGGGGAGAGAGGAATTTGAAAACCTTAAAACCAGTTATAGCAGCAGAGATGATAGATGGGTGTACCATAGTATTTTAGGAAAATATCCTGAGAAATTTTAACAACCCACTCTCAGCCAGGATAATTTAACTGACTAGAAATTTCTGAAGTTAGAAGCAAGACTTTCATGCTTATGTGGCAGGCACTCTACCCACTGAGACATCCCTCCACACTCATAAATAATTCCTGTGTAAAACCTGGCAGCAAGGAGGACTGTGTTTAGTAATACCTAAAGCTCAAGCAAGAAAATGAGTTGGTGATTCCTGGTGTTTGCAGGCAAAGGGAAAAACACACCCTTTCTCAGCAATACAAGGCTCCCTGGGAGCCCTGCAAGCAACCACAAACTTCACTTAAAAGTTAACATTTACACTGTGTTTGCTGCTGACAGACCTATTAAGTTTGCTCTTTCCACCAAGCCAAACCATTACAGATATTAATTGATTTTAAAATGAGTTAGTAAATAATTGTAACCATCCACAATGCTCAATTTTTATTTCATTACAAATAGTGCTGTAATTTTAGTGAATTTAGGAATAACTTATGAGAAGCCCCAAACTGAATTTGCAGCCTATTTTTTATCATAGAGTCTATCATAGATAATGGAGATATTATCCTATTGTACCTGGAAGGCATGGAACAGGTCTCTCTGCCTTTCTGAGTCCCAGTTCCCAGTGCATAAAATGAAATTTGGCAAAATCATCTTTCGAGTTTCCTTCTAAAATTAAACTTATTTTGTTGCTCAATCTTTGTATCAAGAGAGTATTGTATCAACTCCAGGCTGATGTTTTGGGTAACCCTGATAGACTGCAGTTCTGACAGTGTGCTGTTTGGGCACTGTTTTGCTTTGTTTTGTTTTTGTAGCAATATAAAGTAGCAGATGTGTAGATTTAATAAAATAGAATAGCAAGAGAGATAAGTTTTTGCCTGCTTTAAGTAATGGAAAATGAATACTATTTGGCTCTTGAAGTGCTCCAAAGAGTTAAAAATATCCTCAGAAAAACATCTGTCCATCTGTGGTTGATACAAGGCAGCTAGGATCCTACTTTTAAAAACTGCCGTGTTGGGGATCACCTTCAGGCTATCTTAAGATGGATTAAGGAGATGTCCCTCCAGCACAGATGTCCCTCTAGCAGCATGATGTCCAGTGAAGCCAGGTGTCCCATGTGCTTTTTCAGAGAAGCCTGTTAGAATGATTTCCATCTCAGCTTCTCCTCATAATGACCAGCCATGTCAGATGCAGGAATAAAATCCCAGAAAAGACTCAGCATTCTTAAAACAAAAGGCTTCCAGACAGGGCTAGAGACTTGGGAAGGCAATGCCTTTGACAACCATTGAATAATAGGGGACAGCAGGCAATGTCACAAGGGAAGGTGGGGATCGGAGTTCTCACACATTCCTGTTGTCCCTCATGTCCTGTGGCATCTTTCTGTCATCCCTGGAATGATCTGTCTCAGGCTGTTTCCCCATCCCCAGTCCTCAGTGATGAACAATACAGTCTGAGTTTACAGCAGGTTGTGTCCTGCCTCTGCCACTCACTGTTTGGGTGACCTTAAGCAAACTGCTCCTCCTCTCTGGCCTTCATTCTTCTGTAAAATGGAGACCCTCTAACCCTCAGAGCATCCATGTATATGAGTGTGTGTATGTGCATAAATATATGCGTATTTACCCATATATTTGCATACATTATATAAAATTGCATATATTTATATATGCATATATTCATACACACACAATTATATATCATGTGTGAACACCCTAAGACACTGCCGGACATGCTGATGTGCACTCAGCACCAGCGACTATTAGTTGTTGTTGGTATTGGTTAGGGCCATGGTTGTCTGCTTCCTCTTTCTGTGCTCTGTTTCCCTGAGACCCATCCCTTCTCCTGCTCTTCGTTACCTCTGCTCCGGAGCATTTCTCAAGCACACACGCCCCTCCTGATCTTCACTGGCTGTCATTCCATCTTCACACAAATTAACCCACCTCAATTCTCTGACTCAATTCTCAATTCTCAGTTCTCTCAATGGTCTTTCTCAGGACCTTGTCCCTCAGATTCCTAGGGCTCCTGTATCTCACATATATAATGAAATATAATAATGAAAAATATTTTAAAGACTTTTTGATTTGATTTATTTGCATGTATATGCATATGTCTGTGTATATGTCAGCATGAGTATATGTACATATGTGTGTGCGGGTGTGCTCAGAGGTTAGAAGAGAGTGTTGGGTCCCTTGGAGCTAGAGTTACAAGTATTTGTGAACCACCTGACATGGATGTGGGAACAGAACTCCAATAATGATGACTGATGCTCATAACCACTGAGCCATCTCTACAGCCCCCAGGGAAATAATAATTTTAATGACCTTCTAATGAAAGCACCCTCTTGGCTATCTTTAACTCCCAAATTCTAAGTCAGTGTGACCCCCATATCATTGTTGTGCCTTCTAAGCCTTCTCACCTCTTAGACTTAAAATAATCTGCTTAGCAATGACAGCCTCTTTCTTGTCCTTAAGATACCAAGATTCCAAACTTTAAAGCTCAGTTTCTCTATATCCAGTCACAGTCATCACCTTCTGACAAGGGACAGACTCTCCCCTGTCAGGTCTGTCCTTCCTGCTGACTACTACTGTCATGTTGGGGCAGCACTGGCGCTCTCCTGCCTGGCTCTCCTGACTGCCCTTCTCCTCCTTACTTGTTTGTTTACTCATTCAAGCAAGCAGCTAGCCAAGGAGTCTGGTTGGTACCATGACAACAGAGAAGAAAAAGGAACGGTTTTCTCTGAAGTCTGCTGGTCATCTCTTAAACTGACTTAGAGTCATCCTGACCTTACACATTTTTCTGGGAGAGACTCTGGATCCTTAATTTAATAGAAATATGCTAACTCACAGTTTTCTTGGGTTTTAACACCTGCTTCCTTCTGAATTCTGTCACTAGTACATGATGCAGTTCATGAAACAGTGCTGAGAAATTCAGGTTTCTGGTTCCTTTGTTTTTCAGAATCTTTAAATTGTAACAGTATACATATTTATGCATACAATGTGATGTTTCAACTCATGCCTATTCTATATAATGGTCATCATGGCATATAGCATAAGCACCATATTAAGCCTGGTAAATATATTCAGATTTTTCTCTTTTCTGGTTGCTATGAGTAAAACACTATTTTCCCCTTCTTCTCTAACTCTAAATTTTACCTGTTGACTACCCTTTTCTCAGCCCTCCTCTGCCCTTCCCAGCCCCCAGGAATCAGTGTTCCGTGTTAACTTCTATGAGATCTACGATTCTAGATGCCATACATGAGTAATATCATGTCATATCTGACCAGTATGTATGGCTTAATTCACCCAGCCTCCCGTCCACTGAACTGTACAAATAACAGGGTTTCGTAGTTGGGCGGTATTCCACTCCGTGTATGCCATGTGTCCTTTACACCCTCGTCCACTCTTGGGCGCATAGCTTGGTTCTGGCTTTTGGGCAGTTGTAAATAGCAGTGCAGTGGACGTGAGCATAACGCTGTCTCTAAGGCACACCACTGCCCTTTGTTTTGCGGATGAACAAACAGTGGGGTTTTGATGAATGCTTGTACTGGTTTTCACTTTATGCGTATATGTCTCTGTTTTATTGCTTGGGCTTTATGTAAGGTTCTGTCTTGGGCAGTGTCTCAATCACATTTGTGTTCTAATGGGAAAACCTATACTAACTCATCATGACAGCTTATGGTGAGTGCCATGTTGTGCATGGACTGCGTTGGTCATGTGACTCTCCACACAGCATCGGTTCCATTGTACCACCACTTCATCAAAACTTCCTCAGTTTCCCACCATCTCTAAGCATGAAGTCTTCCAGAGCAGTCTGCCCACACTTACTGTAACTCCCTTCCCCATCTCCGCTGCATTTCCACCTTCTCCATAAGCTTTGCACGCATCCACTTCTCCAGCCATGAAGGACCTCCATTCCTCTTCTGCTGCCTTCCGATTACACACGTTCTTCAAGGATTTTGTGCTGCAAACTGAAAACTCACAGAAAGAATGACCCCAAAGTTACAGAGATGGCCCCACCAGTTTTAAACTTAATATTTAGTCATCCTATCGCTTATGACATTACTTAATTTCTTACATCTCCAGGTCTTCAGCGAAACTGTGTCGGGGTAAAGACTGACTTGTTCAGCTTTGTCCCATTTGAGTCCCCACCCCGCCCCCAAGTACAAACTATCATTAATTCTCAAATGGGTGAGTGAATGACATGCTAGACTTGGAGCTGGATGGACATTGGAGTTTGATGTGATCATCACATGAAGGGAGCTATAGTACTTAGTAACAAAAAGACAGCACTCTCACTGTGCCTCTGCAGGGCTTCCTAGGAGACACTTACATGTGGGCCGATGTTATTATACAATGCTCAGCCCTAAACCCAACTCCACAGGGATGACTTCATGGCCCACATCCCTAGGGCTGCCCTGCTCTTCTCCAGTTGGTAGCAATGAATGCATTCCTCTTGCCTCTGCAGTGTGGGCCTCAACTTGGGTTGCAAAGAGGCTCCTTGGAGACATGTGCAAGGCCAGGCTTGGCTTAGAAGATACTCAGCCAGACTCTGGAGTTTCTTTGTTCTTCCTGGTTGTCATGACACCACCCCAGACTTCCTTCGTTACTTGCTCTTACACATGATTCAGAAGCTCAGTGGTGCAAACACTGCACTCTCCTGGAATACAGATGCTATGTTCTTCAAGTTCTGCTGAACCATGACTTGTCTTCCCCCCTCTATTCCTGTGCTTTCAACTGCCTTGTGCATGCGGAGTGAACACAGAACTAGGTCCAGTGTGGCAGTGTGATGTCATCCCCCCTCCGAGTCATCAGCTCACTAGGGTTCTGAAGTCAACAGGCTCAGAGAGAGAAAGGGAGGGAGGGAGGAATGGAAAGAGGAGAAAGAGAGAGAGAGAGAGAGAGAGAGAGAGAGAGAGAGAGAGGCAGAGAGAGAGAGAGAGAGAGAGAGAGAGAGAGAGAGAGAGAGAGAGAGAGAGGCTCTACTTTGTTCTCTTCTGTCTTGCCTGAGCCAGACCCTTCTGTAGCTGTTCTGGCTATAACCTGCCCATGCCTTTTTTCCCCCCAACAAACCAAGACAACAAACAGTGGTGCTTCCATCAGCACACCTTCTTCTTCTAGGTCATGCCATAGGATCTTGTTGTGAATGGAACAAGAGTGGACCTGCAGAATCTAATAGATCCAACAGAGCTTTGAATGTGAAATGTACCCCGTAGGCTCATGTGTTTGCACACTTGTTTGGGAAGGTTGGGGGAATCGATAGAAGATTGCGCTTCACTGGGAGAAGTGGACAGATGGAGAAAGGCCTTGAGCTTTATAGCCCGACCCCAGCTGTCTTGAGATTTCTGGCATCTTTTGTGACTTGATACCATGTCTTCTCACTGTAAACCCCTTTTTGCTTACATTGCTTTTTGTGGACATGCCTTATTGTAGCAACAGGAAAAGAAGCCATGGTGAGTATCAGGAGGATGGAATTTAAGCCAACATACCTGGCTGTGGTTTCTAGGAGCTGCAAGTACCCACACAGGTGCACGTTTTGTTGCATGATGTTTTGCTACAAGCTCATTTGTTTCTTGTTCAGAAATACTCAACCATATCTAATCTGAGACCGAAGGCCTTCAACTATACAAATTGTTTGACACCAGCATTGAGTTAATGTAGCCTTGGGCCAGAGCGCTGCATGTTGGCTGAAAGAAACATCCTGGGCCTTGAAACAAGGTCTATTTCATAACAACAGTGCTGCCTCTCTCCCCCACATAGTGACATGTGGATGTCAGCACCCCACACATAACCTCTCCCTTCTGTGGCTGTCATCAGCCACCTCAGCCACTGTGTCTGTGTAATTGGTCCCCTGCAGTGTCTGCTCTATCACCGTGCAGGCAGCCTTTAGAACTGTGCAGAGTGATGACAGGATTGGTTTCTCTATCCCTGTACAGGTGCAAGCCTAGAGTCACAGGGCAGCGGTGTGACAAGTGTGCTCCTGGCTTCCACCAGTTCCCTGAGTGTGTCCCCTGCAACTGTAACAGAGATGGGACTGAGCCTGGAGTATGTGACCCAGGGACTGGGGCTTGCATGTGCAAGGTGAGACAGGTCATGTGCCCGGGAGTTTTTCAAGGGAGCTGACCTCTGATATGTTCTTTTATGTGCTAGCATTTCATACGTATTGTCCCCTTCCATAGGCATAATTGAAGGACAGTTCTTTCTCATCCTTTGGAAAGGCCACAGGCCCCTTTCCCCTTCCTATGATAATCTGTTGATATGGATAAATCCTTTCCAGAAAAATCAACACAAACTGTTTTCTACAGCATCGAGAGGCTCATAGCTTCCTTGTGATTTGTTCTTGGATAAGGACCTGAGGTTATCCACCCTGTTGCAGGGCTACAGGTGGGGTTCACAACCTAGTGGCCCACCAATGTGGTAGAAGCTGGGCCAATTGCTCTCCTCCAGCTGTCAGTGTTTGTAGCACTGTCTCTGTGCTTCTCAAAGCTGAAGAGTGTCTTATGGGACTCATTCTTTAACAGGAAAACGTGGAGGGCCCCCAATGTCAACTGTGTCGAGAAGGATCATTCTACCTGGACTCTGCCAACCCAAAGGGTTGTACCAGGTGCTTCTGTTTTGGAGTGAACACTGACTGTCAGAGTTCACATAAGCAAAGAGCTAAGGTATGTGAGAGATGATTAGTCTCTGGGCTCAAGACCAGTGTCGGCAGGAGCTGTGGCATGGTGAGAGATTAGTCTCTGGGTTCCTGACCAGGGTTGGCAGGAGCTGTGGCATGTTTTGTGTATTGATGATTCGTATAGCCAGTATTGCCCTCACTGTAAAAACTAAAACTGCTTTCCCTCTTTTCCACCCCTGCTCCCGGAATGACTACTCTGAGAACTAATTATTTATTAATAAATGCCAAGGCCATAAGCTTTGGCTTTTTCTCTTACTAGCTCATAACTTATTTAATCCATTCAAACTATTCTGTGTCTTCCATAAGGTTAGTTACCTGTTCTCAACTTCATGTGTCCAAGTCTGGGCAAATCTCTTTATTCTATCCTGAGGTCAGCTACCTGCTAGCTTACATCCATCTCCCAGAGTTCCTGGGTGAATCTCTCCTTTTAGTCTATCCTGAGTTCATCTATGTGGCTGGTTACCTCCGCTCAGCCCCCATGCTTCTGACCACCTCTGTGTTCCCCTGGCATATCTTCTGTTTCCCAGAATCCTCTTTCTTCCAGCCAGTGTTCCACCTATTTCCTGCCTCCGCTTATTGACCATGGACTATTTTAATGACAGGTGATGCTTGCAAGAGATTCTCTCTACATCTCACTGCTCTTTGGCCTTAGCACTCACTCCACAGATGTCATCGTGATTGTTTTTTAGATTGTTCAGGTCTTTGATCAAGTGTCACATGCTCAGGATACCTTTCCTTACCACTCCTTGTAAAATAGCTCATCCTGCTCACCATCTGTATTGCTTCCCTTGATTTCTCCGTAGTGTTTAGCCCTTTGTAACATATGTTTTTAACTTTAAAAACATTCTTTTCTTTCTTAATCAGTAGAATGTTAGCTCCTTAACACATACCGGGGCTTAGAACAGGATTTGGGGCATGAAAGATGCCCAGAAAATAGTCATTCAGTGGCAGAATTTGTCATATTGTAGAGGATATGATAAAGTATCCAGACAGACATCTGGATATACAGACCTGCAGGGTGAGGGTTGGAAGTCCACAAGCACACTAATTCTGTCACCTTGAAGTGACATGCCACGCCCTTGAGCCCGCCCATCTCTGAGGAGCTCTCAAAAAAAAATCATCCACTGTCTTCATAGAATCCCCATTGTATAGGTATGGCTATTATCTGTCATCACTATCCATTGCTAGTTAACGAGTAATTGACCTCTGGGAATCATCACCATCCATTGCTAGTTAACTAGTAATTGACCTCTGGGAAGATTAGGGATGGACTGAAAGCTCTAGCCCTCTACACACCGGCTGGTCTTTCTGGTCTCCAGTTCCCATCCTGAGGCTAACTAGGGAGCCTGCTAATCAGCATCTCACAAGCACACAGAGTGGGTGTTTGCGCATGTCTGGCTTCATATGTACGTGTGGATATGCTGTGCAGGTGTGGGCCTGAAGTTGATGCTGGTGTCTTCCCTTATGGTGTTTCACCATATATACTTACGTGATCTCTCTCTCTCTCTCTCTCTCTCTCTCTCTCTCTCTGAAACTGGAGCTTGCCAGTTCTGCTACACTAA
The DNA here is from genome assembly GCA_019843965.1 of Rhynchomys soricoides. Classification (NCBI taxonomy): domain Eukaryota; kingdom Metazoa; phylum Chordata; class Mammalia; order Rodentia; family Muridae; genus Rhynchomys; species Rhynchomys soricoides. The sequence goes on from JADRCH010000086.1 coordinate 2,933,707, forward strand.
GCAGCCAGCTTGCTCTGGGCCCATCACATCTGTGCTTCCTGAGGCTTGGGAGTACAGGTGAGCTGCCCTGCCTGCCCAGCATTTATATGGGTTCTAGGGATTCAAACTCTCGTCCTCATGCCTGTGCCGCAAGCGCTTTGGTCTCTATGCTGCTCCTCCAGCCCTAGACTATGTATTTGTGATGGTAATGGCACATTCTTCATTCTCTTTTTAGATTCTTCCTGTTTTACTTTCTCAAATATTTTATCACGTCTTAAATTTGCCTACTTTTTGTAGTGTGTGTGTGTGTGTGTGTGTGTGTGTGTGTATTCATGAAAGGGTGTGTATATGCATACTGAAGCCAGAGATTAGTGTCAAATGTCTTCCTCTATAATCTTCACCTCAGTTTCTGAGCTAGCCCCTCACTGGCCTGGATTTTGCCAAGGCTAGACTGACTGGTCCCCTCCTGTCTTCCCAAGCACTGGGACCACAGATGCATATCACCTTTTTGTGGAGGTCAGACTCAGGTTCCCATGCTTATGAGACACGTGGTTTACCAACTCAGTCACCACTCTAGCTGTCTCTGTCCACCTTTTAATTTCATAAAACTAAGACTTTTTAAAGATTTATCTATTTATTTCAAGTATATGGATACACTGCTACTGTCTTCAGACACACCAGAAGAGGCCATTGGATCCCATTACAGATGGTTGTGAGCCATTACGTGGTTGCTGGGAATTGAACTCAGGACCTCTGGAAGAGCAGTCAGTGCTCTTAACCGCTGAGTCATCTCTCCAGCCCTAAAACCAAGACTTTTATCAACTCTATTAGTCTATGAACCAGTAGCAGCATGCGTCCTGGTTTTGTGTAATATTGTTTTATACCTCTTACTGCTTCCTGAATGGTGGACGGAGAGGTAAGTAGGAAAACAGTTAGTTTGTCAATCTATTCTGTAGCCTCCCCTCTCATCCCTTATGAAACCAGGAAGCTTTATTCCTAAGCTACTGCTTGCCCAGTCGTTATCCCTCTAAGTGGAGCTGGCTTCCTTGGGGACAAAGGAAATATTTATTTTGACTACTGTATTCCACAACACATTTATGAAAATGTTCCTTTTTAAAATGTTGTTCTAAACCTTTTTTAAGAACTAAGTTAATTCGTTGGCAATTTTATACATGTATACATTTGAAATGTAAATAAAATATGAAAAGAAAAAAAAAGAAAAAATAAGAAAGAAAAAAGAAAGAGTTCTGATTACTCCTTTCCCTCCCTCCCCGTCTAGCTTCCCTCCCACTCCTACTTACCCTTTCCTTCCGGTCCCTTTCCCAGATCAATGACCCTTGGTTTTGTTTTGTTAACCATTTAGTTTACTAGAGTCATCTGTGTGATCTTGAATGGTAATTCCCACTGGAGCCCGATTGAGTCACTGCTGGTTACACAGCTAAAGGCAGTGACTCCCTCTTTTCATGAATCTCTCTGTAAGAACTAGTTCATTACTGATAGGAATGGCCCCTGAGTTCCTCCTGTATCCTTCTTTATGTAGACCTCATAATCTTCTAAAGATTTATTTACTTACCACTTGTGTCTATGTGTATGTGTGTTTACCACATGAATGCAGGTACCCTCAGAGGGCAGAAGAGGCTACCAATAGATACCCCTGTGCTGGAGTTGCAGATCCCTGTGAGAGTGATGTAGCCAATCACTCTAACAGTCACAATTACTGTGCTCTAGTTTGTAGACATGATGGGCTGGCGTCTGAAGACAGCAGATGGAGTTGATGTCCCTGTGTCCTTCAACCCAGGCAGCAACAGCATGGTTGCAGATCTGCAGGAGCTGCCATCGTCAGCCCATAGTGCATCCTGGGTGGCACCTCCATCCTACCTAGGTGATAAGGTAATAGTGATCTGACGTTCTCCTGAGCCCTCTGTGACCTCAGATGTCACTCAGCATAGTTTCCCCAGAGAGAGGAAGCATTTGGAAGTTCAGGTAATTAACATTTAGAAATAAAGTTAGACAGTAATGAAGATGTCCTGCCTCCTGCCATGAGGAGGCTGAGAATGGCTCTCATGTGTGTGATCCACATACACTAGTTTCCAGAAAGGAAGTCCTCCATGATGTTTTTCTTGATTTGTGCTTCCTGCTAAGGAATCCTCCTCTAGGGAAATATAAGACCATTTAAATAATATCTGTTGCAAATGGGCCAGGTGCTTTCAAATGCTCTGCTGAGAATTCTTTGTTTCAAAGTAGAAGGCTTCTTGTCAGGAGAATACAAGCTGAAAAGTGACTCAAGATTATTTGAAGAAGCACAGGACCTGTGGCAGTTTGACCCACACTGCAGAATCAGGCACATATTTAATGACACTCCCCCATAGTCGTGTATGCAGGATAAGTGAGCCACATACATAATTATGGCAGACCATGACCATGATATGAGTGCAGAAGTCCAAGCCCTGTGTAAAAGCATAGGCCTCAAGTTGGGCAGGACAGGAAATGTGTGAAAGGGTGGGCTGCATGGGGCCCAGCTCATGGGGTGTCATTATTTCATATTTGATATTAAATGTCAGGGTGTCTATGGGGGTTCTATTATGTATGCAAAATTGATAAAGTTATCAGTTATTGGGGAATTAACTCAGTGTGTGTGAGTTAACTCAGTGTTGGCTACACATCTCTAATTCTGGGAGAACTATGAGCCCTGGTATTTTCATTGCTTCTCTTGTATGATCCTCTTTGATCATTTGTTACTGTGCAGCATCTTAAGGGGACAAGTGACTGTGTTGTGCAGTTTCTGTGGATCAGGGATCCAGGAGTCAATGGCCCGGAGCTTCCTCTGGGGTTATGGACAAGATGCTATCCAGGACTAGTCATCGCGGAGCTAGAAGGTCCACTTGCTCAGGCCCATGCCATGCTTGCTAGTAGGCTTCTGTACCGCCCTATCTCTAGCTGGAAGCTTCAGATCCTCCTCACATGAGACATTCTGAGACTACTGGAGGAGGCTCTGTGATGTGGTGGCTTCCCCAAAGTAAACTGAGGAAGGTGAGTGAGGCAGAGAGAGTTAGTGAGAGAACTCAAGCCAGAAGCAATAATCTTAAAATCACCCTTGGAAGTGATGGAATCTCATTTCTGCTTTACTTTGCTCATTAGCTTATTAGAAATGAGTCCCTGAGCCCACCCTCAAGGAGACACGGTAAAGCTTCACTTCTGTGTGAGTTACTCTCCTGTTACTGCCATAAAACACCATGACCAAAGCAACATCCAGAAGAAAGGCTTTAGTTTGGCTTAGTGTTCAGGTGGAGAGGCCATAATGGTGGGGGGAGACATGGCAGCCTGTGGCAGAGCTGGAAGCTGAGGGATCACATCTCCTACCACACAGAGAAAGCAGAGAGTGAGCTGGAAGTAGCCAAGGGCATGAACTCTCCAAGCCCACACCTAGTGATACATTTTCTGCAGCAAGCCTATACTTCCTGAAAGTTCCACAACCCCTCCCCCACCCCCCACCTCCAGTCAGCATGGCAATAGAGGACCAAGTGTCCAAATATACAAACCTGTCTGGGACATTCCTAATTCAAGCCACTACAGATTCTAGAGAGGATTATCAGAATGCATGCAGGTATTTTAAAAGCCACTCTAGCCTGTCAAAAAGACTGCTTAAAATCAATGAGATAAGCCTGGGTGTCCCTTGGAAAGGGGTCTAGATCCTGCAAATAAAGCTCTGGGAAACTGTCGGCTTGCAGATCTAGAAGAAGCTCCCATGGAGTAGAATCCTAGAGCATCTCTTCTGCTCTCACTTGGAGCAGTGCTGTGCTCCCAGTGAGGTGATGTCGCTTGTCACTCAGATCTCTCCCATCCCCAGCTCACTGCAGTGGTAGGAGAGACTGGGGCAGAGGTGAAGGAGTTGACAGGAAACTGTGATCATTCTGTATCTCTGAGCTAGCAGGTGATCATGGCTTCTCTTTCCAGGAAATTTATAATAACGCAGGCCATAGTCACATCTGCTTTCAAGGGATTTTTATTATTATTTTTTTTTTTTGGAAAATTTATTTTTAGAGACTTATTTTGGAGCTGATATAGCCATTTCTCCCAGTGAAATAGTAGCTATCATGGGAGATAGGAAAAATAATCTTACTTGTTCTAAAACGGTCGCTGGGTTTTCTTCTAAATACAAGTACATTCTTACTTTTTAAAGACTTTTTTATTTTTATTTTTTATTTTTATTTTATGTGCATTGGGGTCTTGCCTGTATGTATGTCTGTGTGAGGGTGTCAGAACCCTAGGAACTGGAGTTACAGACAGTTGTGAGCTGCATGTGGGTGCTGGGAATTGAACCTGGGTCCTCTGAAAGAGCAGTCAGTGATCTTAACCACTGAGTCATCTCTCCACCTCCGACAGTCTTAATTATAAAAAAAACCATGTTTGTATTAATGGTTAACAGGAATGTAAAAATGACAAAGCAAGAGGTGGTGGCCTGTTCTTAGTCCCACCCTCTAGAGAGCGCCAGCATTGCCAGGCATCCTGGTTAGTGCCAGCCTGGCCTTGTCCAGTGCAGTTGATACTGTTCATTCAATTTCAGGTGTCATCATATGGCGGCTACCTCACCTACCAAGCCAAGTCCTTTGGCTTACCTGGAGACATGGTTCTTCTGGAAAAGCAGCCGGATGTGCAACTCACCGTAGGTATTAAGGCCTGGCCTGAGCAGCAGGAAGCAGTGGCCACAACTGGGCTGTGCAGAACGTTAGAGTGATTTGATGTTTTGAAGACACTAACACAGAATGTTTAGAGCACAAGGCATGTCTGCCCAAAGGGCTCCTTCTTTCCCCTTCCAATGTATTTAGCTACAATTCATCCTTGAAACTGCCTCATGTCTTATTATGGTTTTACCTTTCAGTTTCATCTCAAAAATGATTTGAGCCCGTTCTTTGTGGCACCCCTGCAATACAGGACAAAATCTGGGATATGAGTTAGGGAGCCATAACTGAAGCCCACTGTTTCCGCTTAATTTGGAAGCAGGACTGCTCGAGATGGAACCCAGGGTCTCACACTTGCTATGCAAACACTCTAGAGCTCGGTCCCCACCTCCATGTCTGCAGTAGGTGCTAGGCTGGTAGCTCCAGCTTCTTGGAAGGTTTCTGTGCACCATGCACTGTAAACTGGGAGCCCTAAGCCAGAGATCTTTGTCTTCAAGCACTGCTGAGCTGTATTTTGCTTTGACCAGTAAACAAATGTATTTATGTATTAAATTGTTGTAAAAACCTCAACGAACCTTAGCAGAGCACAATGAAAATCAAGCAACAAAGATTTTAGACTTGTATATGGAAAAGCTGTTATGTGCTAAGAGTACTGCCCCAGCTGGGCAGGGTTTCTGTTTTGTATTTTATAGCAATCTCATAGCTGAAGCCACTGCTGAATGTAATTTTTACTGCAGAGTACTTAATTGCACATACTCTTGGAATGTGCTGGGAAGTAGTGTTCAAAATTTCCCCTTAATTTTACCTTCAATTGTGGAAATCATTCGGGCTCACAATTTTTGTTGTTGCTTTAAACCACTGTAATTAAGAGCCTTGCTCCTTAGATTAAGGTTTGAAGTAGTCTGTGAGCCTCCATCATGTTCTGCCCTCATGAATGGACCGCCTCCGGGTTTGGAACCAACACAGAACAGCTGGGCTGAAGTATGTGGCTTAGAGTGGGGCTGCCTGCCATGCAGGGCATGGACAAGTCCATGCAGTTCTGTGAAGCCCCCTGAAGCCACTGGATAGGATAGGGTAGAGGCTGAGAGTGGTGGCCAGATCCCACAGCGGTGGGGCTGGAGTCCTGGGCCCACGTCTCCATCCATAAACTTTCTCCTCTTCAGGGTACTGAGCACACCAGCTGCAAAACGAGGCTCTGTTGACCCTTCCTCCATCCCCACCCTCCCCATCAATCTACCACCGAGGCATGGTCCTATTGGCAGCAATGAAATGTGCTTCCTACATTTACTATAAAGAATGACTTAAACAAATACTTTTCCCATCTTTTTTACTTTATTTATTTATTCATTGATTCATTTAATGTGTATGAATGTTTAATCTGCATTCATCTACATTGTGTGTGCACAAGAGAGAGCATCAGATTCCCTGGGACTGAACTTACAGATGGTTGTGAACCTCCCTGGGGATACTAGGAACTGAAGTTAGGACGTCTGGAAGAGCAGCCGGTTCTCCTGACCACTGCCCGGCCAGTTCTCCTGACCACTGCCCAACTCTCTCCCCAGCCCTTATTTTTTTATCCATGTTTAAAAATCACTTTTGTATTTTGTAGTTTTCGTGTTTGTGAAAATGTAGCATATTAGCTACGGTTTGCCTGCTTCCATGTCACTACGCCATCAGAGCTGAGCTGTCTAGGGCCAGTTGTCTCATAGGCTGTAGACACACAGAGGAAACTGTTCTAATGCCAATAGGAAGCTAAGGCTAATGCGTGTCTGCTTCCCTTTAAACAGGGTCAACACATGTCCATCATCCATAAGGAACCCAGTGACCCTCGGCCAGATAGGCTGCATCACGGACGAGTGCAAGTGGTTGAGGTAACAGGAGACCCGAGGCTTCTGATGAGCCTTCCTGTCCTGTGGCTTATTTCTTTTAGTCAGGTGTTTTTATACAGGCCTGCATGCATGCACACACAAAGTGCAAACCTCTACCACATAATCTAGAGTATAATATAACATTGAGTGTTTGATGGTCACACACCCCCCCACACACACTCTCCGTCTCTCTCGGAGTGGGACAGAGTACAACCTCAGCCATAGTTCCTTAGGTGATGGTTCCCCTTGTCTAAGAAAAGCTTTCTCATTGACTTGAAAGCTGCCAGAAAGGCTGGTCAGCAAGGATACTCCCATCTCCATCTCTCTCCATTTCTGTTTGTTTTTTTTTGTTTGTTTGTTTTGTTTTGTTTTTCTCGAGACAGGGTTTCTCTGTATAGCCCTGGCTGTCCTGGAACTCACTCTGTAGACCAGGCTGGCCTCGAACTCAAAAATCTGCCTGCCTCTGCCTCCTGAGTGCTGGGATTAAAGGCGTGTGCCTCCACTGCCCGGCTTCTCTCTTCATTTCTTACCCACCGATCCATCACGCATGCCCAGAGAAAACAGGAGATGGTGCAGTGGTTGAGAGTGATTTTGCTTTCTGAGAACCTGCGTTTAGTTCCCAGCAGGCAGACAAGGTGGCTCACAGCTTTCTGTAACGCCTGCTAAGGGATCCAATGCTCACCTCTGCTCTCCGTAAACACCTTCATGCACATGCATGGCATGCAGACCTGCCACACACACACAGATAAATAATTGAAATAAACCAGCATAGAGAGACACATCATTTCTTTCAATCATGTGTGTCATGTGCAAACCAGGAAGAGACCCTGCTGACGTAGCTGACACAGTCAGCACTTGATGTGGGGCTTGGAGCTTCTAGAACCATGACGGACTAAACTTCCTGTTTTAACCAGCTACAAAAGTGCAAACTTCCACAACAGGACCTAGAATCTAATATACCATAGATTGTCCCATGCTCACATGGTTTTTGTTCATATTGTCTTTTGGAGGCAGATGTATGTTTGAAGGAACTCAAGTGCCCCAATATATAATGGAGACTCCAGAAAGAGAAAGGAAAACATTTGAAGAAGCAGTCACTTCCCAAACTTGATGATAGTCACTAATGTATCAGTGCCAGACCCTCAATCCCTAAATACAATAGATGGAAGGGGGTTCACACAAGCGTGTTGTAATTCACATGCAGAAAGACAAGGCAGAGACTTGCCCAGGTGCCAACCCATCACATGCAAGGGGCCCTCAGTAGCATGAGAGGTAGCAGTCAACAGGTGGTGGACGAGGTATTCTAACGACTGAAGGAGGACTGAAAAAATGAATCAGCAGGTGAAGGCATCTGCCAGCAAGCCGAGGACCCAAGTTCCATACCAGGAACCTACATGGCAGAAGAAGAGGACCAGCTCCTGCAAGTTGTCCTCTCACCTACACGTGTGCTCTGACACACATACAACACAGAGAGTGGAAAATTACAAAGGAAAGGAGACAGTGCAACAAAGAACTGTGGGTAAACATTTAGCACGGTGATCTGAGCTATGAGCGGAAAGTTCATTGCTAAATAACTTCCTGATAAAAAGTACCCAGTCACAAAAAGCGTATGGGATGTGAGCCCACTGATGTGAGGTCCCCTAGGATAGTCCAACTCTTAAAAAGTAGGGTGTGCTTTTCCATGGCTGGAGGGGTCTGTGCAGAGTTTTTGTCTCCACACATGAGCAAGCTTTTCAGACTTGTGCCATGTTATGCTCGTAGCTCAGACTACTGTGCTATAGGAATCTGTAATTAAAATGGGTGTGATGGGTAATTAAAATGGAGATTTCATGCCTTGTGTGCTTTTTTAAATAATAAAATTACACATGCATATTGCAAATCAAAAATGATATGAGGAGTCACGAATAGTGTCTCACACTGGAAAGCTCATCACTTGGAGGCTAAGGTAAAAAGGATCATGAACACCAGACCAGCCTAGGTTACTTAGCTAGGCTCTGTTTCAAGAAGAATAAACAAAACAACCCCTCCAAAACAAAGAAAACCCAAACAAAAATAAAAAAGGAAGTGAACAAATAAAGTAGTAAATCAGTAAAACAAATCTGTGCAAGAGAAGACTGTGTGCGCTGTCCTAATTATGATGTTAGCTAGCATTACCCGATTGAGTCGTCTTTTCTTCCTGCATCTTCATCACTGACTCGAATATAAATTCTTCCCAGATTAAAGTGCATTTACAAAGGCATAGCACTGGTCATGAGACCCCTTCCCGGGAGGTAGCCTGGTGTGACACGCTCCCCCCATCTTCCCTTCAGTCATTCCCCCTTATACATGCTAGCTGTCTTTGGTTTGACCCATTCCAAGGCCCTCTCTCTGGAAGAGACCTTGCCTGAGAAAGCCTTTCCATTTGCCCATGCAGGGAAACTTCAGACATGCAGGCAACAGTGCCCCAGTGTCCCGGGAAGAGCTGATGACTGTGCTGTCCAGACTGGAAGGCCTCCACATCCGGGGCCTCCACTTCACCGAGACACAGCGGCTCACCCTGGGTGAGGTAGGGTTGGAGGAGGCCTCTGACACAGGAAGTGGACCCAGGGCTCATCTTGTGGAGATGTGTGCTTGTCCCCCTGACTACACAGGTGACTCATGCCAGGTAGGGAACTTTACAGGTTGGTATTCCCTACCTCTCTGCGGGGCCCCACCTGTGTCTGGTTTTTCCTGGCTGCTGTCCAGCAATGCAGCAGTATTGGGGCTCTCTCTACCCATCATCCAAATGTGCTGGGACAGATCTAGTATCCCCCCTAGACTACCTTCAGGGGTTCAAAACGTGCCAAAGACATCACAGTGTTTTGCCACTCAAAGGTGCTCCATAGATGTAGAAATCAGAGACAGGAAGGCTGTGTTTGTGTCTGTCCTTTCCTGCCACCCAGCCACCCTGCCACCCTGCCACCCCGCCACCCCGCCACCCAGCCACCCTGGTGTAGTTAAACCCTGGATTCAGAAGGCAAAATCTCACTCCCATGCTCCACCTCTTAGCAGGTCTGAGTTGTTTAAAGTTAGCCTCACTAGATTAAAGTGTACCGCAGAAGGAAACTTTTCTATCTCAACCCATAAATCAACATGTTCTTTCCCGACAAGCAGCAGTGTTGGTAAAGTTAGTAGGGACAGCAGTGAGGTCTTTCTGTGTGCTCCTCACACCAAATAGTCATAAACTAGCAATGCTCTTCACTTCCCTGTGCTTTCTAAGCCAACGACTCTCTCCCTCGCCTCAGCACGGAGGGATCTCCTTCTCTGGTGAGTTAGTTCATAGGTTATACCTTCCATCTCTTTTCTAACTGACTTAAAATATAAAATAGATAGCCCAAGGGGAAGACGAGAGGGTGGATTAGCACCCTTGTGGCCAGGGTGTGGGCTTTTGCCTTGACTCAGCCTGTGATTTACAGCTGCTCAATCGTCTGGTGCTGTCTGCAGGGCCAGGTGGGTAGAAGGTGATGTCTGCCCCACCTTCCAGGAATTACAGAAGACTGCACTTACCTGTGGAACTGTTATGTGCTCACTCTCTCTCTCCCTGTGTAGGCTGACTCATGTGTAAAGTTTAAAGGTGGGGCCCCCTGCCGCAGACAGCCTTCTTTCCTTGAGTCAGGCAGGCCCAGGCACTGCAGGTATAAGAGGAAGAACACAGAGGTTTGCATGCAGCCAGGCAGGACTCCCAGGGATCGGGATGCCGCCTGCAGTGAGGTGGTCAGCCTGGAGCACAGGATGGCTGTGGATCTTTGGGGCAGCCCTGGGCCAGTGCCTGGGGTATGGCTCAGAGCAGCAAAGGGTAGCATTTCTTCAGCGTCCAGGTCAAAATCATCTGCAAGCAAGTTATATGGAGCTTAGACCCAGCCAGGTAATGCTCCTTTTAATGTTTTTTGGGGGGTGGGGAAATGTGTCCAGCTTGGTGACGTTTAGAGTTAGTGTTCTTAATGAGTAGATGGCTTGGCTACCGGGAAGGGCGGACGGCCTCCCAGTTGGTGTGAGTGGCAGGGTTTATTGCAGTGCCTGACAGATTGTTCTTCTGAGCTATTAACCACAAGTCCCATAAACTTCAGCCCACCTGGAATGCCCAGTCAGTCAAGAGCCTGGATGCTTGTGGAATATTGGTGTACCATGAAACTCTGTGCCCTTTCAGAACTAGCCTGGGACAAGAGTCTACTGAATGTAGGCTTGCAAGTTTTACCTGGAAAAAATTTACCCACAAAGTATAACATGAGAAACGATAAGAAACAAGGCTAAGAAAAGCGATCAAAGTTTACGTAGTGCCTCGCAGACATGCCGCGATTTGTCAGGCATGAAATATTCAGGAATTCTGCCTCCCTCCTTACATGCCCTGGCCGCTGTATGTGTACTACAGAGAAATAGAGCCTGCGGCTCATGGAATAGACCTAGAGAGTAGTCAGGGCATGGTTGGATCATCTGTAATACAAATTGTTACTAAAAATTTTATCCTTAAAAAATGGCGTTGCAAAACTTAACCACTTATAAAGTCTCTTTGTTGATGTAACCTATTAGGATACATTCATTTTCATCTGGAGAAAGTCTTCAATAGACTTTGAATTCTTCTGTAAAATACGTTTGCTTGCTTTCTGGAGGCACGAAATGGTTACAACTGAGTCACTGACAAGTACTCTGAATCACATGACCTAGAAATTGGGCAGAACAGGTTTCTGCTGGCGATTAAAAGCACATCAAGGTGGATGATTTTGTTTTGATCATGGTAGACGATTTAATTAAGGCTTTTGCCCAAGCATGGCACCTTCAAGTCACGAGACCTGTTTGTTCATTTGGATAATTTATTCCTTACCAAATATAACTATTTTGAGCAAGTAACATGATCTATGAGGTTAGCTTCAGCTGGCTTGTTGCAGATATGATCATCGGCCCGGGCCGAATTTCATTCAGATGTGTCTCACAGCTGAGCTAGCGGCAAAGAACATTCTTTTATACACTTTAAGTCTCCTTTAGACAAGCCTACTCATGTACAACCCACAAAGCAAAAAATTGCAATGTATTGCTTTGTCCAAACACGGTCCCTTATGTCTTAAAGGAACATTACATTAGCCATTCTGTTCTGTCGCATGTATGATCTGCAGTCATTGGTCTTTAAGGAAGGAGTTCCTGGCTGACACATGATTCCTATATTCTTCCAGTTGTCCGTGTGCTGGCCTTTGTGGCCATGGGTGATATGACTGGCCAGTTTATCTCAAGGTTCCCTTTGACTGTCATTTCAGACTCTTATGGACATATATGCTGTTTAGGACAAGGAGATAGGTTGAGATACCAATTCTTCCTGTTGCTTTAAAGGTGGGAATCTGGGAGCTCAGAGCATGCAACAAGAGGAAATGCCCAGTTTGATCTGTGAACTGATTAACTCTGCCACTATAAAGACCTTTTGTACCTATCATCCTTCGTAAAGGCAGGTGGGACTCCAAATGATTTTAGTGAGCGGTGTAAAGATCAAATCTCTGCTTTTATTTATCTGTTCGGTTGTTGTTGAGATATAGTTTTACTCTGTAGCTCTGGCTGGCCTGGAACTCACAGAGATCCTTCTGCCTCTGTCTTCCAAGTGCTTGGATTAAAAGCCTGTTAGAAAGTTCTTAACAGGATCTTTTAAACAGGACATAAGCCCATGGAAAACTATTAAGCTTTTATTCATGTAAACACTAGTAACCCGTATTTTTAGAGTGGAAGGGGACAGTAAATCATTGACTGATGGACTATTGAACCCAAAACAAGGCCAAGCCTGGAGACTCAGGCTGGATCTCTGTATATGTGGGAGAGAGATTTTTTGAAAAGTCTTGTATGTGAGAACTCACCGCCTTCCTTCTCAGGCTTCCTGGTGACCGCCAGTTAATAAGTGTCACTGATATGACTTCAATAACTGTACCATTGTTGAGTAGATTCCATTGAAGACTCTATGTCCACTCCACCCTGCCTCCCACCAGCCTGAACCCACACTTAGGGAGGGGTGGGCTATCAGGGGAATCTTGAACTTGAGTTGTTTGGCTTGGCTGTCTTCCCCCATAGGGACTGCAGTCCTGATCCTCTCTTTACTCCTGCCTGTCTCCCTCCGTGGCCCCTTTGACACAGTGGGCACATGGAGAGGGGCCGCGTGTGGAGGGGGGCCATGCCCACTTCTCCTGTCTCTGCTAGTTTCCATTCCCACTGTCATAAAGACCCAGCACAACCTGACCAAAAGCAATAGTCACTGGTGGTTGGTATCAGAGATTCACATAGACCTGGAGAAAGGTTTTAATAGCCTGACTTCTTCACAGTCAGAATTGTGATGAGCTTTCAAAATTAATCCTTCTCTTCTCTTTGTATCAATTAAATGTTTTTTGTTTAACAAATAGGGTTGTCGCCCTGGATACTACAAAAGCTCACCTGTGGGAAGGTGTGTTCCCTGCAGTTGCAATGGACATTCAAATAGATGCCAGGACGGCTCGGGGGTGTGCATTGTGAGTAAACTGGAAGTTCTGCCGCTGACAGCTGACAATCTGTTCCTCTTCCTTTTCCTGAGGAGTCAATGTCCCATCTCCCGTAGACCCCTAAACAGAGGCTGCTATGGCCATAGCTTCTGAATCACCAAGCTGACTTAGGTACTTTACACTTGACTTCTGCCTGCATGGTAACATACACCCTCAGAGGAGAACACCTGTCTGAACAGTCATGAGATACCTTAGCTTCTATTTTCTCTGCCTCATTAAATTTATTAACAGGTGGATCAAAAGGCTCAAGTCTTGCCTAGATATAATAACTCTGAGCTGTCAGTCTGAGGCTCACTTTTGTTGGGGTGACTTGGGTTTCAAGAGGGACACTTGAGGCTGTCAGATGAGCAGTAGCTCAAGTAAGCTCTTACAGGGTGCTGAGCATGGTACTCATGCTGAGCATGAGGCAGAGTGCTTACCTAGTATGCACAGAGCCCAGCACCATATGAACCAGCTTGTAATCCCTGCACTCCAGTGGAGGCAGGAAGATCAGAAGTTGTCTTAGTTACTGTTCTGTCCTTTGAAGAGACACCATGACATGACAACTCTTATAAGAGAAAACATTTAATTGGGGCTGCTTACAGTTTCAGAGGCTTGGTCCATCACCATCATGGTAGGGAGCATGGAAGCACGTGGGCAGATGCTGGGCAGTAGCTGAGAGTTCTACATCCTGATCCACAGTCAGGCAGAGAGCAAAGCTTCCAACAAAACCACTTCCTCCAACAAAACCACACCTCTTAATCCTCAAACAGGGCCACTCCCTGATGACGAAGCATACAAATACATGGGCCTATGGGGGCCATTCTTATTCAGACCACCACAGAAGTTCAAGGTCATCCTTGGCTACCTTGCAAGTTTGAGGCTATCCTGAGACATATGAAACCTTGCCTAGAAAGATAAAAATAAAAATAAACTGGGAAGCCTGAAGTGTAGGACATTCATGAGGGAAGGAAAGGAAAGAAAAGTTAAAGAAAGAAAGAAAAATCAGGGAGAAGGGGTACTGAGAACGACTTACGACTTACTCTCGGCAGACAAATACAAACTCCCAAGACCAAGTGGGGTCCCAGGAAAGGTGGGCAACTGGATGGTGCCAAGGAGGAGAACGTGTGGTCTTTCCTCTCCTCCCTCACAGCCTAAGGCCTTCTAGGTGTTTTTTAAAGTCAGTTTTGTTGGCTAACATTTACAGGCTAGAAAAGGGTCTTACAGTGGGATAGTGTATCAATTTCTGCAATAAGATTAGCTTGTTGCCAGCACGAAAGCACAAGCCATGAATTCTAGCAGAGGCAGACAGATCTCTGTGTGTTCAACGTTAGCCTGGTCTACATAGCAAATTCCAGGTTAAGAAGGCTATGCAGTAGGAACTTTTCTCAAAAAAAAAAAAAAAAAAAAAGTTTTAAAAAACTTTGTTAAGTAATTTTCATCTCCAAGGAGTCTCTTTAAATTCTTTGCTCATTTATGTTTAACTGTACCCCATTCTTCCTTCCCACCAGACTTCTCCCGTTTGATAGCCAGGGCCTCCCCAGTTAAGGCAAGGACTCGCTTTGTGTAACGTGGTGGCTAGTATCTGCAGAGTCCCTGGACGACACTGAACCTGCTCCTCATGCGGATCTGCTTCCGCTGCTAGTTTGGGCAGGAAAGAACAGGAAAGTGCCGAAGGGCCATCTGATGGATTCTAACCTTTATGTTCAGAAAGACTGAACGGCACCAATGGTTGTTTTCCAGCTCATAGGTACTCATGAGCAAAAGTCTGTTTGATACTGCCTGGTGTGTGTGTGTGTGTGTGTGTACGTGTGTGTATGTATGTGTGTATGTATGTGTGTGTGTGTGTGTGTGTGCACACGCACACATGTGTTTTGTGTGTATTTGAAGCTTTGTTGTGAGGATAAAGTCAAGAAAGGTTGTAGAAGATAAAATTTTCCACAGAAAAAATGTTGTCTTCTGTTGGGCTGGGTGGTGATGAGTCATGGCCGTGCTTCACTGTGGATTGCCTTCGGTAAGGCATCAACTTTGACATGAGGCTAATTGGATTTACACAAATGCAATGCTCAGACACAATTTATGATTCTCTGGAACTTGCATTCAAGGGTCTTCTGATATTGTGTAGCTTTCCACTGTCCTCACAAAGTCTATGTGTAAATACCTACTTAAAGTTTATTGCCCTTTAGTGAATTGTGGTGGATGAATTATGAAGTAAAATGGGGTTAGTCCCAGAGAAGACCCTTTCTCAAAGGTCAGGGAGAGAGAGAGAGAAGCTGCACTTCCCAGGGACACAGGACAGTTTAAATTTTTTTTTTTTCTTGCTTGCTTGTTTGGTTTGAGCCAGGGTCTCATTATGTAATCCTAGCTGGCCAGGAACTTTTTATGTAGACTTAGAAGACCTTGAACTCTCAGAGATCTGCTTGCCTCTGCCTCCCAAGTGCCTGGCACATACACACACACACACACACACACACACACACACCAGCACATTTAGCCTACCTTTGGTTTCTAAACCGCTCTTAACAGCATTGGAAAGTGCACATCTTCTAACGGCACATTTAGGAAAACCATGCTTGTGTGTAGTCATATGACAATAAAATTGATACAGGAAAAAATAAAACTTAGATAAATGAAGGAACTTGCCCAAGAGGCACAGCTGGGAAGTGACTTTGTGGCATAAGAACCTAGATGGGCTTTCTCTGCTCTAGCTAATGAAAAGACCCTGTACTGTGAAGTGTGAGTGTGAGATGGGGTGTGTGTGTGTATGTGTGTGTGTGTGTGCGTGCGCTCGCACACGCAGCTTGAGGAAAATGCTAGTGTGCTTCCTAAGTACCATCTACTTGTTTTGCTTGCTTGCTTTTGAGACAGGGTCCCTCGATGGCCTGGAGCTTAGTTAGTAAGGCCCAGGGGATCTAGCCACCCCCCTCTTCCCATTCTGAGATTACAAGCATGTTCCACCATAACATGCAAACTCAGATTCGTGTGCATGTCAGGCAAGTATAAGTACTTTACAAACGCTGAGCTATCCTTCCAGCACCCCAGTATTTTTGTGTGGCACCAACAGCAATTAAACAGGAAAATTACATGTGGTTAGCAGAGCCCATACGATCAGGCAGCCGGAGGACTTGAGCTATGATTGGATGAGATTAAGGGCCAGAACTGAAGATCAGTTGTGCTAAGCTCACCGAGCATACTTGAAGCTCTGAAAAAGATGTATGAACTGATAATGACCTTAAAAGGGATCCATGCAATAGACCGCTAACGCTTTGTCCTGTTCATCTGTCCCCAGAACTGTCAGCACAACACAGCTGGGGAACACTGTGAGCATTGCCAAGAGGGTCACTATGGAAACGCCATCCACGGATCCTGTAGGGTCTGCCCCTGCCCTCATACCAACAGGTACAGTCGAGGCTCACAGATTGCAGTTTGTAGTCCGGCAGTTGCACAGAGCTGAGCAGATGGGGGCAGTAGCAGGTTAGAGAGAAGTCACTGCTAAAGGCTGTGAGTTTTCTTGAAGTGATAACTGCGTTCTAAAATTGACCGTAATGGTGGTCGTTCACATCTGTGACTTTACGAAGCCCATTGAACTTATACTATTTATGGGTAAATTGTATGGTATATAAATAATATTTCACGAAGGCTGGGTTTGGGGAATGTTTCGTTTTCGTCTTTGTCTTTGTCTTTGTCTTTGTGAGCCCAGCCTTTTACAGCTGAGCCATCTCTTTTTTTTCTTAAATGAACAGACATGAACACAAGAGAAAAACAAACCAAGAGCAATCAGCAAACAGAATCCATCTTTTAGAATTGTTCCCTTTTGTCTTTTTCCTTTCCTTTTCTTTTTTTGCTTCTCACTCGGTGGTTTTACAAATTTCCTGGGCACCCAGCTCTCAGCCTGGCTTTGTACTAAGAAATCAATATACTGTAACTATGGTGGGATCTGATGTCCCAAAGTTTACCTGGTGTGGGTCAGGGAAAGAAAAGGTCAACACAACTCAGTAATTAAATGCAAAAATAAAGATGAAATAGAATATCAGACAGACATGAGACTATGTGGTTGACAATGAGTGCTTATGTTAGAGAGTGTGGCCGAGAGGCCGTGGAGTTGGTTTGGAGAGACTTTAATCATGAGTAGAGACAGCCATGGCAGCCGCGGGACATCTTGGTCCCAAAAGGGAAACCCTTGTAGCATCTGCCCTGCCCTGATGCCAGAAGGTACAGTCGAGGCTCACAAGCTCAGTTTGGGGTCTGGCAGTTGCACAGAACTGAGAGCAGATGGGGGGAAAGCAGGTTAAAGGGGGGTAGGAGGGGCTGAGGTGCACTAGAGAGGAAGTTGACCCAACTGAGCCTCTTTATTGGATGCACAGTCTGCTAATCACTGCAAGGATGAGTTTTGGGAAGAAGAAAGAAAGGCTCCTCATGAGGCAGCCAAGCACAGAGTCAGAACGTGGAGCAAGCCTCAGTTCCATCTTCATAAGAGCAGGGTTCGAGACCATTTATGAAACAAGGAAGCATTACTTAAGGCATGCATCAAGGTGAAATGGGAGAAGGGGAACATTTATCAGTCACCTACAAGTGTATGATTGAACTTCATAGGATGCTCATCCAGGAAGTGACAGCTTTGAAGGCTGGGTTTTCTGTCCCTTGATGTCAACAACGTCACCCAGTGGACCCTTGTTCATGTCCAAGAGGAGAGTCAATGGTTCCAACAAGAAGAAAACTGGATAATCATTAAACCCCATGATTCAGGGTTGTTACCTATGCTAACCTCATGGCAGTCTCAGAATACACATGGGCCCCACCTGAATCCTTTTTTAAGTAAACAAAAGCAAGTGAAACAAAGGGATTATTCAGGTTTCCTCTCAGTGTCGAGGGCTGGAGATGAGGTTGAAGGTCTCACCAGGACTCAGATTCTATGATTCTTAGCTTGAAGACTATATTCAAGCATCTGGGTTTAATTCTTGGTATGACGGAAGCCTTAGAGAAGCTCTGAGCCCTTGAGTGATACAAGTGCGGCTGTCATTCGGGCCTGGTGTGACTGACAGATGGCAGGTAGGACAGTCACCATTTCCTCCCTATTCTCAACGGGCCTGGCATGTCGTTGTGTTCTTATTCATCATGACGTGATCACCATGGCCTCCAAGGAAAGAGTGACATAACAGCTAACTATGGAAAGTAGTCACGGGTTTAAAAATCAAGAAACTGCCTATGCAGCCCAGGCTCAGAGCGCAAAGCAGACTGACGCCAGCTGGGTGTCAGATGAACTGGCTACATCTTCCTTCTCACAGCCACGCTTCTGCGGAGATCCCCACTCTGAGATGCCTGTCTTACCTTTCTACCTGTGTGCTTGATTCCCAGTCAGCCTGCCCTGTCCTGCAGTGCTCTTTGTGCCATGATCTAGCCCTCCATGCCTGCCCAGACTTGCACAGGCAGAGGCTGGCAGAAGGAGAAAAGAGCAGAATCTCCATGGGGCACTCGGGCGCTACTCAGGCTTGGGTAGATCATATAGCTATCCTCAAAGCTGGCTCCCACCTTCGCTGTAGCTGGGTCACACCTAGATCTTTGAGTTTGGCATTGCAATTGTTTAATGCTTCTCCCCCCATCAACAGAAACACCACCAAGAGACTTCATACAGTCCCTGAGGAAAGTTCTACATCCAAATACCCCAAGAAGGGAGGCTTCCCAAGCATAATCTCTTCTACTAGCTAATTTGCTCTGGTACGCATCAGAGTATTGCTCCACAAATAAAGACACATTGTAAGCAAGCCTATATGGCTTTTTCATGACTTCTTTGGGGGCAAAAGAAGATTTCTCAAATATTTGTCAGTTTAGAGCTAAAAGAAAAAGAATTGAAATTTCAGAACTTGATTAGAAACCAATGTTTCTCTAGCAAGGACACCCAGGAACTCCAGGGGTGGGAGAAACTCTGTACTCTCTGGACTCCCAGGGCCTGGCCCGACTGCTAGGAGTAGGCTCTACATAGACGGAACTAGCAGGAACAAGGAGACCATATTTGAAGAGAATCCGGACTTGCTATTCTCTTTCTTGCCTAGACTTGTATCCCCTCCTTGTTACTCCTGAGGAAATAGTGTTGTAATCATCTCTTCCAGACTGAGGTACTGTGTCTGTCTTGAGGGAAAGTATGCATGTATCCAAGCCAGAAAGAAAATGCATGCCTGTATTTAGCCCACTTGCCCAGTGCTGGCTGAAGCTATTCATCCTGCACCCTGGCGAGTCTCCAGGGGCAAAATTGTCCCCCCACACAAAGTTCTTCACCCCAAACCTTCCTCACAAAGGGTTTCAAATTTCACTTCATGGAACCTGGTCTTTGTGCCAGAAAACAGTGAGCCCATGGAGTTCTGTTTGCACTGAGGTACTTTTCCTGTCTCCATATAAGTTTTGCCACTGGCTGTGCTGTGGAGGGAGGAGCTGTGAGGTGTGCCTGCAAACCCGGATACACAGGAGCACAGTGCGAGAGGTAGGTTTCTCCCTGCCCTGTGTGCCCATTGCTCACAGTTCCCTCTTTTCAAAAATCTGCGGGAAAAGTTGCTGGACAGGCTTGTTTGGGGCTGGGATCCCACAGAGGTCTAGAAAGATCTTAGTACACGACTGCTCAGTTAATAAATCATTTCTTGTATGTTCATGTTTTAGAATGAGGATGAGGAACACACAATACACAGCGTGCACACACGGCTGATAGTCTCCATACATACATCAGCGTGGGCCCCAGGCCCCTCTCCGTTCCTACATGCCCGTCCCCATCTCTACACATCCTCCTCCTCCCAGCATGCACCACTACAAACTGGTCCTTCCACATCCGTATGTGCTCTTTCTATAACTCTTATCTTTGCCATAGGTCTATATGCCACTTCTCCTAATTTCTTAAACACTGCTCCCCAAAATATCTGTACATGCCTTTGTTCTCATAAATTCATTCCTGCATGTGTCCACACCCAACTGTGCACAGGTCCATACACCCTTATCCTCACCGGTAGTCATATGTGTGTGTATATATAACTTCTAATTATAAGTCTAAATACACACATAATCCATAGCCTTACATGTGTATGCATGTGCACATGCACACACACACATGCAAACACACACATGCACACACAGGTGCACATACACACATTCACACACAGGTGCATATACACACATGCACACACACATGCATACACAGGTACATATACACACATGCACACACAGGTGCACACATGCACATGCACACACACATGCATACACAGGTGCATATACACACATGCACACACACATGCACACACAGGCGCACATACACACATTCTCATAATATATTTTGAATGCTCGGGAAAGCCTATTTATTTCGCAGACCCTGCTGCCTATCGTGACACTGGTCATATTAGATATGTTTAGTAATGATCATGGAACAAGAGAATAAGAGTGAAGGTTGTGGAAGAACAAGTGTCCTGGAGACACACTTCAGTTATTCACAGGACAGAGTGTCTGTCCTAGAGACACACTTCAGTTATTCACAGGACAGAGTGTCTTTCCTA
>JADRCH010000086.1:2954661-2972806 GCA_019843965.1 Rhynchomys soricoides
GTCTTTCCTAGAGACACACTTCAGTTATTCACAGGACAGAGTGTCTTGAGTAGCTTCTATGCACTGGATGCTGTGGAGGTTGTGCAAGGCAAAAGTTGCCTCAGGTTCTCATAACCAACCACGCCACCTCTCAACGATCCAAGGACACACTGCATAAACTACACAAAGTATTTGGTTGCCCTCTAAATCTATACCCAGTATGAAATGTTGTGGCCTGGGAATGCATGGGTCGTTAGTCACAAAACTAAGTGGGCTGGGTTGGGTTGCATCTGAAGGGATAAGCAGCCAGCTTTGGAGAGCAAGGCATGGAGGGAGCAGGAGATGGCAAGGGTGTGTAGGCTGGAGAGGGAGGGCTGGGCAGGTATCCCAGGCTCTGTGACATTGAAGTTGGGGGCTCACATCTGGGAGAGGCTCTTCCTGGTTTAACCTCCTTGTGGTTCTGTACAAACAACGGAGTCAAAGACAGCAGCAGGCTCAATGAGGCATACGTTTATTTGGGTAGCTGACCTGAAGAGACATTTTTAATTAACAGTTCTCTCGGTGTATGCTTCACTTGGTGTTTCAATGCATGTTATGGTGTCTTAATTAGGAACATCTTTTCACCAGTGCCAGGTTGATGACAACAGTTGCACACCTAGGCACCATTCATGACCCTAGTTGTTACATCCTGGATGACAAATAAGAAAGTCAAGGGTGAGAAGCAGGAATTTACTCTGTAGAGAAGTCTACTTGAATTTGGGAGGAGTGGCCTGCCGATGGTAGGTGCAGAGAGGTTTTCTAGCTCCCCCCACCCTGCACATGGCTCTTTCCTTCAGCCACACAGAGCCACAGACAGGTGTATTCTCCGCTCCTTATTCCTGTACTAATGGCATCTGGGAAGGCAGGGAGCATCACTTCAATCTACTGCGTTTAGCTATGAAAGGAAAATAAGGAACAATTTTTTTTTGTAACCAGTAATGCTTTTTAAGAATAAGGAAGAATTAAATCTCCCAGTTCTTTTTATGACCTTATAAAGGGTTTGTTGTATTTCTGATCTTTTCTGTAGAAACTTTAGATGTAGGTAAGACATGAAAATAAAATATTTTAGATCTTCTGCAGAAAGAAGGATGCAGGGCTGGTCAGTACGTAAAGCCTAAGAACTGGCACTTTCCCACTGCATGGTAGACTTGGATAAGCCATCTCAAGCTTATTAATAGGGAAGAGCTTCTAACTGACTTCAATATAAAAATTTAACATGTTTTATTTCTCTTACTAACTGAATTTAAGAGTTGACGCTGTATTTGAGGCATATGTAAGCCTTGAGGTTAAGATTGACTCCTTTCTGTACTATCTAGAATAACGGTGGCTCGTGGCTGAGCTCCGGTCAGTAACTCTACCTTCCTATATACCCCGCTGCTGTAATTAGTGTCAATGTAGCTTATACAGCCTTGAAATCACACATTAGGAAAAAGAGAAAGTCTTCCTCTGTGTAAACATTTGAAACTCCTGGATTTATGTCTATGAAAGCATTGGCTTCCAATTAAACAATATGTAAGTGATGTCATCAGGAGCATGACTCTTAATAAAATCAAGAGTCCCCAACTTCTGTGTTGATCACACCATTTATTCCTCTGCCATTGGGCTTCCCAAGCATCTGAGTGGTCAGGAGCACAAGCAAGTGGAAGGGGAGGAGCAACCCTGTCTGCCTCTTACTAGACTCAGTTGTGGGATAAAAATGATGCCTTTTGTGAAGTGTTCACCTCGCCAGCCTGCGTCACCTTCCCTGGTACCCAGATGTGGTGTCTCAAGCAGGGAAAGTAAGGAGTGATAAATGATGAGTCACTTGAGTGTTCCTTAACTCCTCTGTGTTTTGTGTAGGTGTGCACCAGGATATTTTGGGAACCCCCAGAAATTTGGAGGTAGCTGCCAACCATGCAATTGTAACAACAATGGCCAGTTAGGCACTTGTGACCCCCTAACTGGAGGTAAGTTCAGTGCACATCCATGTGGACCTGCGTCTTAAAGCTGCTATGATACGCCAGTCTCACACACATAGTGTAGGACTGTAGCTCACAGATTGCTCCTTCTCTTGACAGCTTGGCAATGCTTGTGTGATAGTAGTAGGTTTGAGGAATCATTACTTCAATTAGTTTTTTTTTAAGTAAATTGTTCTAAAACCCTAATGAACCATAGCTAAAATAACTTCAGAGCCACTCTGGTTATTTTACTGAGATGTTCTTTGGACCCTATAGGGGTTTTCTGACTTGATTTTAGAGCTACATGTATGTGTCTGCCTGAGAGTATATACACATGAGCACCAATGTCAGTGGGGGTGGGAGCCACAGGCTCCCCCTGCCCAGAACTGGACTTGTAGTTAGCACCCTATGTGGCTGCTGGACTTGAACTTGGGTCCTTGGCAAAGTCGCTCTTACCATTGGGCTGTCTCTCAATTGCACTCTACAGTTATTTTTATATCAGCTCTTTTCATGTGAACCTGAGGAAATTCTTTCTCTCTTAGGATGTGGTCAAGTCAGAGGCATGGATATTACATACTGTGTGAAAGACAATTTGTCACAGCTTCTATGGATTCATTCCGAAAGACTTAGGACAAAACCGAAGAATATTCACTTCTTTCATAGAAAACACTGATATTACATGTTAGGAAAGTGGCACAGAAATTCTTAGGTAAACTTTCTTAAAGCAGAAATTATTTTTGGGGGGGGAGGTTGCTATGCCCACTTTTATTTCTAAATAATTATTAGGGGTTCTACTCGACTACTGGTTGCATAGATCCCAAGTAAAGGACACAGAAACATTACAACTTAATAAGCTGTGGACACTATCTTGAGCAGGTTCTGAGCTAATCCTTCCACCTGCTAAAACCACACGAATGTCAGTCACTTGCCAATCTGGTGTCTCCCAGGCTGCCTCCGGTACATTGGTCTGTCCTCAGGGTGCACTTGTCTTGGCCACGTGCTCCTGGTCCATCCCGTTTGATGGCTGCCTTCTGTCTCCTCACCCATCTCTCACCCCCTCACTCCATTCCCAGTCTCACCTCCTATCCACCCTCTCTGTCCAGTCATAAGCCCCAGCCACTTGCTGACCAGGAATTACCGGGGAGCATTTTTCACAGTACATTGGTTAACACAGCATCCCAGTATCAGGCTTCAGTCTGGTCTGGGGCACAGTATTCAGCTTCTGAATACACAATGCACAAGATGAACCCCATGCACTCTCATCTTATATCTGTGGGCAAGTTTAAGAACTAAGTCAGAAATGCACAGATCAAAGCTTATCCAGCCACAGTCCCCAACGCAAGACACAAACAGATTAATACCAATCCAGAACAGTTGCTTGAGAGATCGAGGCAGGGATTCAGAGGTTCAAGACTGGCCTGGGCAACTTCTTGATGGTTAGCAGTTCAGAGTGCTTGCTGCTCTTTCAGAGGACAACAGCTCAGTTCCCATTCTTCAGAGCAGGAAGCTCACAGCTGTAGCTCCAGCTTCCAAGGACCTAATGCCCTCTTCTGGTGTATTCACAGATACCTTCATAGATGAGGTATATACACACACCTACACATAAATAAAGTGAAAATAAATCCTAAAAACAAAATAGCTGAAGTAACAAGGAAGACTGATGATGTAGCTCAGAGGTAGAGCATCTACCTGGCATGTGTGAGGTCCTAGTCAGAGGGAGAGCATCTGCCTGGCATGCTGGCATTCGTGAGGTCCGGGTTGCACCTCCACCAAAGGAGGACAAGGAAGGTAGGGTGTACCATTCCTCAAGAACCACCCTGCTTAGGAAAGAGGATATAAATCTAATGAAGAGGGCACCAAGGAAGGCTCTGCTCAGATGATGGCATGGGTGACTCGGGAAAGGCAAACCAGTGACAAGTCTATGACTGGCAACCAACACTGTCTAAAACAGGCTTCTCTGGACACCAAGTTAAAGGGTAGGAGAAGAAAACATTTTAACAATAATGTTTCCTTTTGTCCCCTGATTTTAGACTGTATAAGCCAAGAACCCAAAGATGGCAGCCCTGCAGAAGAATGTGATGGTGAGCCTAGAACCCCTCCCTGATGTCCCCGGCGGGCTGCACACATGCTGCACCTGCCCAAAAGCTCTCTGGATTCTCGAACAAAAGACACACACACACACACACACACACACACACACACACACACCAGCTAATTTTGATATGCCTTGACTAGCTCAATGTCTGAGCACTTCTAAACCTCCCCATGGCTAGCAAACACTCCCCTCCAGTACTCCTGAGTTAACATCTTTAAAAATCTATATTTCATCTCTGCTATGCCAGACCCAGTTAGGGAAGTGGGCCCTTTAAGTTTCACCTTTCTGCTTCCCCTCATGGTGATTCTGTCTTCCCCCTCTCCCTCCCCCTCAGTCCCTTACCTGAACAATCTAAAAGTCCTGCCCCATCTCCCTGCCCAACCATTGGCTGTACAGTAATTCTTACTATAAACTGAAGCCAGCTGGGGGCAGGGACCCTCAGGTCTGGAAGCAAGTCTTTTGGGAGCCAAAATATGACAAAGCGTTAGAACCAATTCCCAACACAGGGAGGGACAATATTGGCTCAAATCCTGTCCCTGTCAGCTCCTAGCTGTCTATCATCAACAGGCCTCCTTACGGTTCCCAGCCTCAGTTTTATATGGAGAATAGACACACAATGCCCACCTTATACAGCTTGTGGGGACTTTCTGAAGATGTCACATTATATAGCATAATATCTAGTCATCTGTGTGTAACAGCACATGTCTGTAAGCTCATTGCTTGGTGATTTGATGTAGATTGGGCTACTTAATGAGACCCAGTCTCAAAACCAATCAAAAATAACCACTAGCAGACACTCCATAAACAAAGGGTAATTACTATTGTTTCCCCAACACACAAAATAAGCAACAAACTGCTAGAGTCACTGCTGCTAGTGAAAATGCTCACACACATCCTGTTCTCACCTCTTCAGAGCGCATGTGTTTCCCTGAGCCACCTAGGGCTGTGACTTCTGCCTGTGATGATCTGTGTTTGAGAGAACAGTGCTCTCTGTGCCTTCTCTGGGCTCCAGCCTACAGCATGTTTGCCTTTTCCTGTGGCCCCTGCAGACTGCGACAGCTGTGTAATGACACTCTTAAATGACCTGGCCTCCATGGGTGAGGAACTCCGCCTGGTGAAGTCAAAGCTGCAGGGACTGAGTGTGAGCACTGGAGCTCTGGAACAGATCCGGCACATGGAGATGCAGGCCAAGGACCTGAGGGTAAGCCTTCAGTGGGGATCCAGACCATTTCTCAGCAAGGATGGCTGTGCCTTGCTCCTATTGAGCATCAGTTCTGAGACTCTCTATGGATTCCCACACCTATAGATACACACATCCCCAATACAAAATGATCTAGTGTTCTCTTAAGACCTAGCACTATTGCTTGTAAACTTTAAATCATCTATAGATTACTTATAATAATTGATAAATATAAATTCCAACCAAATAACTGTTCTATTGCATCGTTTAAGGAATGATGAGGAAAAACATTACTACATGTTCAGTACGAATACTGTTTTTTTTCCTCAAAATCTTTGGACTCCACAAATGAATGTTCTTTAAACATGAATCAGGGTACAGATGACCCCCCTTAAAGCTCAAGGGTTTTCTTTCTCCTCCTGATACAAAAGAAGAATCAGTTTTCACTGGTGAGAAGCACTTGCTGTCACACAGGCTAACACTCATAAGTGGGAGCTCATTGCTCACTGAACATTCCTGGGCTTCCTTTTCTCATAAAGTGTTCGGTTCTGTGACCTGCATTCAGGAGACTCAAGCACAGCCTTGTTCAAAGCTAGTATATAATTCTTCTTAAAACAGTTGCGGGAACTTTCTAGGGACTATGTAAGGCTACGTGGTCCTTGGATGGTTTGTCTTCTAATAGTCACTATACTGAAAATTTACAGATGTCACTAGACTCTAGAGTTCATTTATTTCATCATGAGTAAGAGTTGGCTGTGGATCCCTTTCACAAATAATGGGTCCATTTCACCCAAATGACCAAATATATTCACTCCAAATAGTTCGGAAGTCATCTCCTGTTCCTGTTAAATCTGCAATGCGCCCCCATTCCCATGCTTGGTAGTTTTTGCCTGTGTCTTCCTCTTGACTATCAACTTCATTGTCTTTTTTTCTTCTTGCTCATCAATATTTCTGATTTCTATTCTTTTATCAGTCAAGGCAGAAACAGTTTTTACTACTATTTTGACATTTTATTAACTCTAAGAATTTCCTAGAGTGAATTTGGATCATATTGACCCTCTTAATTCCTTCAAGATCCATGCCCACCTCCTCATGTCTCATAACTTCATGTCCTTTTTTTGTTAAAAACATCCAACCAGTTGACACCAGTGTGTGCTACTCCTGAGTGCGCAGCCACCACTTGAGTGGGGTAGACTTATTCAGAGCCACTTCCTCAAATAAAGTGGACTCTCCCTGCTCTGGAAGCCATCAACCGTCAACATCTCCTCAGTTGTGGGTGGGGGGCTCATGATCCCCTCCCCAGTCCACGCTGAAGTGTTGACTGGCTTGATCTTGTGCAGATAGCCACAACTGCTGTGAATTTAGGAGTGCGGTGGTCCGGACATATCCTAAAGAGAGTTTTAGTCTGATCTCTCCTGACTCTGGCTCTTACAGATTTCCATTCCCTCCTCCACAGTGGTCCCCGAGACTTTGGGGGCGTGTAGTGATATAGACGTCCCGTTTGTATCAAGTATTCAACTGGTACTTATTCTCAGCACTGACCAGTTGTGAGTTTCTACATTAACTACCAACCATTGCACGAAGAAACCTCACTGATGAGATCTAAGAGCTGTGCTAGTCTTTCTGTTAAGAGATATAAATTTTGTTCAGGTAATGGAGAAATCAAGTTGGTACTGACCAGGAAGCTTCCCCTTTGTGGAGTAGCTCTCATAGTCCTAGAAGATTCTTTGCAGGCTACTGTGCAGAAATGCCATTAACTACCTTACCCAGATGTGAACCTTATAAACCACAGTATTGACCAGCATGGTAAGATGGATCTATGAGTACAATATCATCGTGGTGACCAAGTGGGAGGGGGCATAGCTGCTATGATAAGTCTAGCCACGAACCAGCCTGGTTCCTGTGACATATGAATAACCCATGAATAATTTAGAAATATATTTCTTAATTTCCAGATCAGAGATTTTTTTGATGACCTCCTAGTATTGATGCATAATTTAATCTTTTTGTGGTCAGAAGCAAACTATGTAAGAATTTAATGCCTTTGAACAAATGTTGACGTTTGTTCCAGAGCTGGAATATAGTCCATCTGGGTAGGTGTTCTCAGTGCATTGGAAATATGAGGGTTAGGAGGAGATTCGGAGAAGTGCTGGGGCCACAGGGTCTGAGTCAAGCCCTCTGAAGTGATACTGAGGGTTATTCTTTCCATTAAAGACAGCTGAGCACACAGCCCCGAAACTGTCCAATGCTCACTCTTGGCCATCAGAGAAACGAGGCAGGTCATGGAAAACCTGTCAGCCTAGGTCCATGCTGGACAACAACACCCTCAACACTGTCCCAGAGTATGACCGTCCTGAGTCTTAGACGCAGGGAACACTGTCCCAGTATATGACCGTCCTGAGCCTCTCGGGGGACAGGGTTTCGAATGGGAGCTGCAGTAGTTATAAGATCACTGGAGATGACGAAGGGCAAGGGTGGGGAAGGAGCTCCCCGTGACTGCGCGAGCCTGCCAGTGTTCAGCGGCCATGTCAGTCAAGGGCAGGAGTGGGGAAGGAGCACCCAGTGACTGCGCGAGCCTGCCAGTGTTCAGCGGCCATGTCAGCCAGAGATGCCAGAACATCAGAGATGACAGCACATTAGAGATGAAGATATCAGGACAGTCGGAATGCTCCTTAAAAGAGATGAGATGAGGGGACCCTCACTGGGAATCAAATAAGAAGCAGAGAGGAAAGACCCAAGGGAGAACCGTGGGCGTGGAAGGTTCTGCTTACTCAAGTTCAAGACCTGCGTAGGCAAGGTGAAACCAAGATTGGACATGGAGAAAAAGGCTTTGGGTAAAGCTTCAGGAGTGCATCTGGAATGAGCTGTGCCAGTGGCTCTGAGTATAGAGCTAAAGGTAATTCTGGAAGAGTGGCTCCTTTTCATCCCTTAAGGGATTCAATGCCATGGTTTATAGGTTTAATATAGAGAAGAAGATGAAGAAAAAAACCTTTCTGTTATAAGAGAAAAGGAAGCTTCATGAGTTAGTTGCTTTAATGATGTGGTGCTACGCTGCCCTGAACTCTCCACACCGATGCTGTGTGCTAGCTTCTGTTCTTAGCATCTCACTGAATCATACACGGTGTCTGTGAGGAGAACTGTTCTCATCTACTGACACTCAGGAGCTAGGCAAGAACACCCCTAGGATGCGGTAGCTCTAGAATTCAAGTCAAAGCCGTATTAAAGACCATGCCCACCATCTTTTCGCCCACTGCCATCCGTGATGCCCATCGCAAAGTTATAGCCATCCATCTCACTGCTGTATTACACAGCCTCTGAGGCAGCTCAGTAAAAAGAGCTGGCATTTCTGAGTCTTATGAGGATTACGCACCCAGCACCTGCTAAGCCACAGACCTGGGGTCGGCTTTACCCCACATTGTCTGAGATACAAATAAGGGTAACAGAAAGCTTGTTGTTTGTTCTGCCCTGGTGCAGTCACTGACACTCTGCAGCCTCAGACACACCATCTCATTTTCTTAAGAACCCAGCCTCTCATTTGATTTGAGGGCATCCAGCTACATCAACTCAGAATTTCTCTACAGCTGAGACTGGCGTCCTGGAATTTAAGAGTTTTGTTTGGCTTTTTGTTGTTGTTTTTAACACAATTAGCTATATGTACTGCTTTTTGTATCAGGATAACTACAGACATTTTTAAAAGTAAGTATATTTTATAATCTGGAAATAGATACATTGGGTAAGTAGTCATATTTTCTGTTACAAGGCAAGAATGTTAATTCAGGTTAAAAAATCTCTTGTCTTGTGGATTTGCTCTAGTCTGGGTCTTTAATACCCCCCACCCCTCAATGCCTAGGCTCCGAGGGTTATTCCCTGGAGTGTAGCTTTTGGTGAATGGTTGGAAATATAAGAGGTAAAGTCGATGGTTTAGAACTGGGTACGTGTTCTCGGGGGGCTTTGTGGTACCCAAGCCCTTCCTCTTCCTTGGTTCCATTCCCTTGCTCACAGTGTGCTTCTACCATGAAGTGCTGACCCCTCGGAGACCCAAAGCCACCTGTCAGGTCTGAAACCGCTAAAACTGTAGCCAAAAGAACTTTTATTTTTTCAGCTGCTTATCTTAGGTAATTATTAAGTTGATTGTGGTGGTGGAAAGAGGGGCAACTTTATTTCAGGACTGTACCCTAATTTACATCAGAAAGTAGACTTGTCTTATTTCAAAGAACACCATGTTTGCACCCCCACCCCTGTAAATCCAGCATTGGTCTTGTTGAAGGGAACTTAGCTGGCTGGGCAGGGTATGCTCCAAAGTGAGGTTATCTCTGTCTCCGCTTTTAGAACCTGCTGCTTGGCTTCCGTTCCACCATCTCAAGTCATAGGTCCAAAATGGATGGCCTGGAAAAAGAACTGAGTCATTTGAACCTGGAATTGGAAACTTTGCAAGAAAAGGTGATGTACTAAGTCAATTACGTTAACATTGTCTTCCTGTGAAGATATTTTCAGTTTCCTTTTCCCTTTTAATTTAATTCACTGATAATAAATTTATTTTTCATGTAGGCGCAGGTCAACTCCAGAAAAGCACAAACATTATATAGCAACATTGATCAGAAAATCCAAAGCGCCAAGGAATTGGACATGAAGATTAAAAACATCATTCAGAATGTGCACAGTAAGCAAAGTTATCCAGTCCAATTAAAACTTTTATTGCATAACCTTTGTTATGTATTTTTGAGAGCTCAGCATTATGAAAGAAGATCCCACAGTGATGCTTGAAGATGAACAGGATTCCCCACAAAGCTTCGAGGGCCCTCAGTTTAATAAGCTACTTGATGTTTTCCAGTTCTCCTGAAGCAGATCACCAGGCCAGGTGGAGAAGGAATGGGCTTACCAGCGGGCGACTGGTCCAGGAAGCTGGCGGAAGCTCAACGCATGATTCAGGAGCTGCGAAGCCGAGACTTTAAAAAGCACCTCCGAGAAGCAGAGGCGGAGAAAATGGAAGCCCAGCTCTGTAAGTCCAAGCCCGGATTCCCACATCCACTCTAATTAGCTTGAAGTGCAGGAATTCTAAGTGCGGTCTAAAGCACCAGGCAGCAGGAGCAAAGTCCCACATCAGCAAACCTTGCTGTTAGAGGCTGCACACCTACCCACCCACTGGGAATGGGGCTTCCCCTCCTGCCCCTGGAGCCAAGTCTTTTCTCTAAGGTTTCCAAGAGGCATGGAAATCTTACTGCGGTGTAGATGCCCAAAAAATAATTCTAAGACTCAAATATTTGTGCTGTGCCCCTCCCCTGCACCCTCTCCCACCTTTTTTTCCCTCTAAGGTGAAGTCTCTCTCTTTAGCCCAGGTTGGTCTGAATCTTCTAGCTTCAGCCTTCCAAGCGCTAGGATTAGTCTTGTCTTCAGTAACATGAGAACGACAGCTGCTGCTCCCGGGTACTTATGGCAGCCAAACAAGCCAGTTCATGAACGCACATAATAGATCTACATAAGTAGTGCTTTCCCTTTTTGTTCCTTCCAAGACGTTGGGAAGGAAAATCATGGACTGAGCAAGAATTCAGCTCTCTGTCTGTAGTTCTGGGCCCCTAGCTTCACTAAACTTATCTCTTAAGAAAAGATCATAAATGATGTGTTGCAGTACTGACCCAGATCAGGACCTGGCTGGAATCCCACCAGGTGGAGAACAACGGACTGCTAAGGAACATTCGAGACTCATTAAATGATTATGAAGCCAAACTTCAGGACCTGCGATCCATCCTTCAGGAGGCGGCAGCCCAGGCAAAGCAGGCCACTGGCCTCAACCAAGAAAATGAGGGGGTTCTGGGAGCCATCCAGGTGAGCCACAGGCAGGAGCTCCTGCCTTCATTAATGGTGGGGATGAAGGGAACTGGGAGCATGTTGAGTGATTCTACCTCAGACCCTGATCAAATAGGAGTGAGGTATTAAAGGCAAGACTGGAGTCATTTCCCTTCACTGCTACCAGAAGATTCTGAAGCCACAGACAGAGCCTCACAAACTGCCACAGCCTGTCCATGGCTGGAGGGGAACTGAAGAATAAATTTTGCTGAGTAGATGAGACATTCATTATGTCAGAGCTAATCCAATGTATGTTTCGTATGTTTCCAGTAACATTGTGTCAGATATTATAATAGTCACCAACAGGAGTTTGAAACAATTATCTACCTGTTTATAGAGAAGAGGCTAAAGCATGGGTTCCATGGCACTGTACTGGCATAATGTAGGTAGAGCTTAGCATTTCAACACACACACACGTGGTAGGTAGGTAGGTAGGTAGATAGATGATAGATAGATAGATAGATAGATAGATAGGCAGGCAGAGACTTTCTTTCTGGCGTTTGGAATCAGACCCAGGGCCTCATGTTAGATGACTGTTTTAACAATACCCACAGCCATATAGTTTATAGTTTTGATGGTGAATATCCTACACCAAAACAACAGCAAAAAACTGTGAAGGGCTGTCAGATGACAAACCAGAACTGAATAACATGGATTGACTCCAAAAGAGAAGGGAGCTAATAAATGCAAATCTGTGTCTCTTCAGTGGGCAGCACACACTCAGGGCTGCTCCTGGCCTGTGCTGTCTCTTACTCACATGCCTCCTGCATGCTCCCTGGGACTTGTGTGCAGAGAGGCAACTGGTCCTGTTTCATTTATTTAGTTAAAATCTACGTCCTGTTTTCTAAGGCGGATCTTAGTAACATGCCCCTCCTCAATGATGGAGTCACCAAGTGTATGAAGTGTCTTCAGCCATGGTGACAGAGGATACCATGGTAACAGAAGATGCCATGGTAACACAGCAGCATGCAGTGAGATTTCCAGCCTCATCATTTGTAGCAGGCCAGGCTATTGCCAGCTTTAGGAAACCATTTTTACTCTGACATACTTGTTATTGTCCTGTAAAGATGTGTGTGCTTTCTGCTAATGTGTCATGGGAGGTGTCTATATGGGCTCTCTTGTTCTCTCCAGAGACAAATGAAAGAAATGGATTCCCTGAAGAATGATTTCACCAAGTACCTGGCCACAGCAGACTCATCCCTGCTGCAGACCAACAATCTACTGCAGCAGATGGACAAAAGCCAGAAGGTAGCAGAGACTTCTGGTTTTCTAGAACCATCCAAACCAGTCAAAGGCTATTGTCAGGAGACTGCAGTAGGCTAGACGATTTCTTTCTGAGTATCTCCCTTTGCTCTCTGCTGGGGGAGGAGAATAAGTACTGGGGAGTCTCTAAGTCTATCTGCATCACCTCAGTTTTCTGCAATGATCGAGTCATCGTTGTGGTAACAAGAACAGTATTGCAATGCTATTTTAAGAATACCAAACATGCCTTTCTTAATGGAAGACATTGAAGACTGGATAAAAGCTTGGCAGAGTTCTTAGCCCTATGAACATTTCCAGAGAATCCTTTGCAGTGTGTTTCTGGATCATAAGAAGTCTTTCCATCTAGCAGAACCCCACCTTGCTGATGACAGTGCAACTCTATAAACCTTATAAAGAGGGTGCCCGTTAGAAGACATCCAAGATGGTCGCAAACTTAGATTGTTGTCAGTGCCGCTATCTGAAGTAACTAAGCAGAGGTTGATACTATGAAATGACTTAGCAAAGATAACTTCTCAGTAGAAACATCTGAGAAGAAGTTTAGAAAATGGCATACACATTCATTCCTTGAATTTCTATTATGTTTGTTTATTTGGAAAAAATAGGAATATGAAAGCTTAGCTGCTGCTTTAAATGGAGCAAGACAGGAACTGAGTGACAAAGTACAAGAACTCTCCAAATCGGGCAGCAAAACGCCCCTGGTGGTGGAGGCAGAGAAGCATGCACAGTCTTTACAGGAGCTGGCAAAGCAGCTGGAAGAGTGAGTGCCTGCCTGCAAAGGTCCTGATGTCATAAGCATCAACCATTCCCTGGGCTGGCTAGGGCCCTGGGGGAGGGGGGAGGGCTGGATGCAGGCCAAAGCCCCACCCAGAACCCACAGACCCAGTCAAAACCAGACTTGCAATGAGGTCTGTCTCTCAGACGGAGCACATGGCATATGCCATGCAGTCACTGGGAGGGTGGCAGCCCCGGGCAGAGAAAGGATGGCCTAACTCACCCTGTATTATCTTCCAGGATAAAGAGAAACACCAGCGGGGATGAGCTGGTGCGTTGTGCTGTGGATGCTGCCACAGCCTATGAAAACATCCTCAATGCCATCAGAGCAGCCGAGGATGCAGCTAGCAAGGCCACCAGTGCCTCGGAATCTGCCTTCCAAGTGGGTACCTGGAGTTGCACCAGCAGCTTGCTGAACTGGCTCTGGAGGCAGCTCATTTGCTTACTCTCTCATGCATGGGACAGTGTTAAAAGTATTCTTATTCAAAATCAGAGCTTGTTGTATGTACTAGACTGGAGTTTGGTCTTGGTATGGATCATTTCTGCATTTATTGACTATTTGATATCAGGAGTGTGATTTAAAATTTATTTATACAACTAGATAGAAAATATACTGATAATAATTTTGAAACTAAACAGATATTTTATCCTGCAAAAGCACTTTTATGCCTTAATTAAAAATTGGTATTTACCAAAAGAAAGATTTTTTTGGAATCAACTGGACTGCCATTTTCTCTTAGTACTTTGCTCTTAAATCTGGGCACATCTTTGGAGGCCTTGGGGATCTCTGATGCACCATGCAATGTCCCTATATCCAAGACATAAAGGATAGACCACTGGATACTAGAGTTGTGAAGCTGGACCTTCGGAGAGGGACGATTTTCAAGTTCTAAAGCTCAGAAGCCTCAAGGCAACTGAATGGTTGCAGGGGCTTTATGTGGGCTTTGTCATCTGTCACCAGAGATCAGCGCATCTCCCCGCCCACAGGTGTCTACCTAGAATCCTAGCCACATCATTAGGCAACAGTGTCCAATGCATCCCACTCACATCTCCGTCTTTAGAGATTAAAGATAGGGGATTTAGGGCTAAGGTATATAGTCTTACTCTGCACTCCCCACTCTGCACTCCCCAAGGCATAGAGTCTGCTTAAGGCTGATGAACATTTTGCTTCCAGACAGTGATAAAGGAAGACCTTCCAAGAAGAGCTAAGACCCTGAGTTCTGACAGTGAGGAACTGTTAAATGAAGCCAAGAGGACACAGAAAAGGCTACAGCAAGGTATTAAGAGGGGCAGATGGCAGGGACACTCGGGGGCTTTAATCTACCTGTGGGCATGCATGAGCGGTCTGATGCAAAAGTGGGTTTTGAATTCCACTGTCAACTCAAAGGCTACTTCTGCACTATGGTTTGTGTTCCTGATGCTGTGCATTCACCCAGTCTTCTAACGAGCCCCTATCCATCCTGGCTCAGGCCTTACACAGATGAAGTCTTGAGAATGATAGCCCTCCTTGGCCTTTCTTTGGAGTGCACCTGTGATCATGGCAGTGGGACGCCACAGATGAAGCTCATTTACTCCAGACAGTTGCAGCAACTGCTTCAAGGTGTCTTAGGTCCTAAAATCTTAGCAACTGAAAGTACCAAGAAATAATTGCTGCTAACACGGGGCAATTTTTCATCTTATATACCTTATAAAAAAGAATTAAATTGCCTTAATATGGAGGTATAGCTCATGGGGAAGAAGCTTTGAGACACAGGGATAGAAGCCACCCGAAACTCAGGAAGCTCTGAAAATGCTGCCTCTTGAATGTTTATGGCTCCTCCCAGGAAGCCACAGTGAGGCAGGCATCTGGACTCAGTCTTTGCCCAATTTCTCAGTCCCTTCTGAAGGATCAGGTGATAACTTTATACTCTTTTAACTACATATTTTTGAATATCAAATGCATAAGAAGTAAAACCCAGAAAAAGTATGTTCTAACATGCAATCATTAATCACCATTAGGATTTTATGGAAGTATGTCTGCCTTCTTTATAACATTCAGCTTAGAGTTAGGTTGGTCTGGGGTTTTTGTTGTTACTTGCTTGTTACTCATTTTTCATGGTGCTGTGCATCGAACTCAGGTCCTTGAGCATACCAAGCATGTCCCCCTACCAGTCCTCCTGTCTCTGCCTCTTCAGTGCTCAGGTAACACGTGAGGCTGTGCCCAGGATGAGTGTTTCAAGAGCATTGACTATGTTGTTAACTAAAGCAGTCCTGGAATCCCAAGGAGGCCTATGTGCCCAGCGAGGTGTGGCTGCAGGAGGAGCTTGGATGTGGGCTGGAACCATTTTGTTTACCACTTTATTTTTGATGCATCCCTTTGAGCATCTCCAGCAAGAACCCCAAGGACA
Organism: Rhynchomys soricoides; assembly: GCA_019843965.1. NCBI lineage: Eukaryota > Metazoa > Chordata > Mammalia > Rodentia > Muridae > Rhynchomys > Rhynchomys soricoides. Next base: position 2,970,157 of record JADRCH010000086.1, read on the forward strand.
GGTCCATTCATTGTTCTGCAGGGGCAGAAACAAATATCCACTCAGTGTCATTTGTGTGAGGTTCTCTCAAGAACAGTCCTGTCTTGACTGCAGGTCACCCCTTAACAGTCCTGCCTTGTCTGCAGGTGACCCCCTTTTGCATCACTCATTTGCTCATTCAAACTTTTGTTCATTGAACAAGTGTACCCAATACTAAGTCCCACCCAGGGCCAGCCACACCCTGCATGTCAGGGCACAGCTGTTAACGAGGCAGACACTCTTTCAGTGAGCTTTCCCCTGCTTTGGTCAGAATGAACGTCCAGCTGCCTCTGATTTAGTTTGCATCTCCCTTTCTTTGTATGTCCCTTCATGAAGCCACTCGCCACAAGGCTCTTCCAGCCACTGTGACTAGAGATGCCCACATCTGTGGGTCTAGGTACTGCAATGACATCTGTGGGGTAGGGACCAAGGTACATGTGTACTCAATGATCTGCAGGCACTTCCCACTTCAGAGGCCACAAATGCGCATGGAAAATCCAAACCCATGAAGTAACTGACTCTTGGTGTCCCCCTCCCCCTCCCCCTTTCTCTTTTTCTCCTTTCCTTTAGAAGTCAGCCCAGCTCTCATCAGCCTACAGCAAACTCTGAAGACTGTATCAGTACAGAAGGATCTGCTAGATGCCAACCTCACTGCTGCCCGTGATGATCTTCATGGGATACAGAGAGGTAATCATCCCCCTGTACCTCTCTGGTCATGGTTTCTTGGGAAGCATGGCTCAGCTCCTTACACCTCTCTACTCATGTGTGCTCTAGGTAATATTGACAGTGTGGTCAACGGTGCAAAGAGCATGGTCAGGAAAGCCAATGGGATAACAAGCGAGGTCCTGGATGGGCTCAACCCCATCCAGACTGATTTGGGAAGGATTAAGGACAGCTATGGGAGCACACGGCATGAGGACTTCAATCAGGCTCTGATTGACGCCAACAACTCAGGTATCGGACATCCTCAGGACAGGGTGTCTTAGCTATGTTCTCCATTGCCAAGAATTTGATCCATTTCAGTTCCTTATCTGGTAAATTCTGATCTCAAATTAGAATATTAGAAAAATAGTTTCATGTAATATATTCAAATAGCACAGGTGTTCTGTTAGAGAGTCCAGGGAGGGTGTCTCATTTTGCGTTTGTGTGTGATGTGTATGTGTTTGTGTGTACCTGAGTGTAGAGGCCAGAAGTTTATGTTAAACTCTTCAGTCACCTCCCCCCCCCCAGAAGAGTAGGAATTCTTAATCATGGTGTATTAAGTTATGATTGCTATCAAAGGATAAGAAAAGAAATGGTTTTCCATATTAACCAAGGAAAAGAATTTGATACATCATTACAGAAATCTAGAATGAATTTAAGACAGTCTTGCCTACGATTGTGCTCCATCTTGTTTCTAGGCTTTGCCAGAACAAATATTCTGTCTTTAACCTTTTCTCAATGTACTGTGTAAAATTTCCATTCTCTCATTTCACCAACAGTAAAGAAATTAACCAAGAAGTTGCCTGATCTTTTTATCAAGATTGAAAGTATCAACCAACAGCTGCTGCCCCTGGGGAACATCTCTGACAATGTGGACCGAATTCGAGAACTCATTCAGCAGGCCAGAGATGCTGCGAACAAGGTGGGTGTTCCCATGTTGCCAGAGCTGCTGCTGGTAAACTCCTTCCTTACCATGGTCATCCGGACAGGAACGGCTTTTAGTCACACAAGAATTAGTTGTCTGTCTGATCTTAAACATGAAGTTTAACTACTTTTTGTCACCTTTCAAAATGCACATGACCCCTATCCCCTCGTTTGGTGCTACACCAGGCTGCTGAGGCAGTTTCCATGCTTTGAGTTCACACAGGCAGGAAGGAGTTTGTCTCCCTCACTTTTCAAACTGTAGTCACAAGGTGGAGGGAAGGCTCTGTGGTCACCTCTGTATGCCACAAAGTATTTTATTTTGAAAATATTGGAACCCATCTTTGTTGAGGACGGAGGACACAGGAACTTTGTGCCTGTGCCCCCAGCACTGTCAGGAGTAGAGACAAGAGAGTCACAGGCTGGATGGCTGCCAGCCAAGCTCCAGGTCGAGAGAGGGACCCTTTCTCAAGGGAATAAGACAAGATCTGTAGAGTAGGACATCAGACAGTCTCCTTTGGCCTCTGTTCACATTCAAGCATGTGTACCTGCACACACACACACACACACACACACGCACACACATATACACGCACACACATGCACACACACACATGCACACACACACATGCACACACACACATGCCCACCCCCATACACACACCTCTACATACACCCACACACACCTACACACACACACACACACATACATACACACATACATACACACACACACACCCATACACATGTGTACTTACACAGGAATATTAGCTGCAATACACTTTGTATAATGTTTTTTAAGAAAAAGCCAACCCTTTACAGTACTATATGCTACTGAGCTGGACTCATGCACATCACCCAGATCAACCTACAATATAGTAGCCAGCGAAGAAAGCCAACTGTAATAGAGGTATGATCATATGCATTCAGATATAATATGTAAATGTGAAAAGAGAGTCCCGATAGCTCAGAGGTAAGTTGACACATCTACAGTCGTGGATGGGTCGGA
>JADRCH010000086.1:2982131-3012826 GCA_019843965.1 Rhynchomys soricoides
ACTGCAGGAGAACAGGGGAGGACCACAGTAGGGTAACAGGGGAGGACTACTGTAGGAGAACAGGGGAGGACCACTGTAGGGGAACAGGGGAGGACCACTGCAGGAGTACAGGGGAGGATCACTGGAGTAGGCTGATATGGTTGAGGTTGTGACATGAGACAGTTAAGGTGAAATCCCAGGATTTGATTGGACTGAGTGGATGAGAAGGAAGGAGATGACTCCATGCATGGCTCTCTGGTTCTGGTTGTGATAAAACAAGATCAGGAGGCTGGCTGGCTGGGCTTGTCCTGAGCGCCGGCACTGTGATATCTCATACTGCTAATAGTAGTCAGCCATCATCTGCCTCCTGGGCGTGAGGTCTCACAGTGCTCGTCTCCCTGTTAGCTCAGGAGGCACCTGAAGCTAATGACACCAAGGGCATCAAAGAGTCACTGGAGATTAGAACTTTCCTCTTCTTCAGCCAGGCCTTCTGGTAATCTGCCTTTTTCCATACTCCAGGATAACTTCATATCTCTGAATATAGAAGACGGCAATCTCATGGTGAGATACAAACTAGATTCAGAGCCACCCAAAGAGAAAGGAATTCAAGACACCATCAATGATGGGAGAGATCATTCGGTATGGAGTCTGTTTATTTGAATTTTTAGAAGTCAGTGAACCTTTAAAATGGCATTAGTGCTCCCCCAAAATAGGCAAAATGACACACAAACCCTACTACAAGGTGAACTTGTTAACTGTGGATGTGCCCTGTATAATTCTGAACATTTAGGCAGGAAATATAGTAAATATAGAGCATATCCAAATTATGTAACCCATGATCAATTTCAAGCGAGAACATTAAGCGAGAACATTTCTATGACAGTGAGGCCATTTTTACTGAAGTGTTTTAGGGCAGCAGTTCTCAACCTTCGTAATGCCACAGGGGTCTTAGAGAGGTAACAAGGTACAGCTGGGGCCACCGTTTTAGTGTCAGACTTTTAGCACACACTGCTACTGGGCAGTTGTCTGCCACACACGTAAACAAGCCCACAGAGAAACAAAGCCACAATTACTCTGAGACACTACAGATAGGTTTGTGTCTCATTGCTGGCTGATTTGTTTTCCATTCGTTTCAGATTTTAATCACAATTGGAAAAGTTCAAAAACGCATGTGGATAAATATGAATGAACACAGTATAAGAGTTGAAGGGAAAATATTTGATTTCAGCACATACTATTTGGGAGGAATTCCAATTGCAATCAGAGAAAGGTAAGGTGAAGTTGTGGGGCTTTTATGTGGCGAGGGGAGCCACGGCAGGTATGGAGGTCAGAGGACCTCTCTCTCTCTCTCTCTCTCTCCACCCCGTGTGTCCTGGGCATCAAGCTCAGGTTGTCAGGCTTGACAGAAGAGCCTTAGCCGTTGAGCCACCTTGCCAACCTGATGTGCTGTATTTTATTAAGGTACAATACCTCTTGTGCTGTCAGGGATTGCTGCCCCTAAGTCTAGGCTCTTGTTTATTTTTTTCCCAAACAGTAAACTTTGCAGTACTAACAATGTAGTCAGGAAAGAAAAATGGATTGTAAAAATTGAATGATGGGTCTGGCTGTCCAAAATTCGGGGAGTTGGATAAAGTGTGTGGCACCTCCCTACCCCTCCTTGTCACTCTTGGAAGGATAGAAACCACAAAGAATCCAGCTGGGCTGATATGGGTCAGGAAAACAGAATTGAGGCTTTACCCATTAAAGAAGTCCCTGGACACATATAGAATAAGAACAGGGGAGATGAGAGGGAGTGGAGGGAGGGAGGAAGGGAGGGAGTGGAGGGAGGGTGTGTCTGTGTGGGAGTTAGCTTTCCTGGTAATTTGACTTATGCTTCCAAACAAGAGGCTACTCCCCTCCTTTCTAGGTAAGTTTCTACTTTTTTTCCTAGTTTTAATTAAAATCACAAGAGCAGAGAAATAACCGAAGGGGACAGTAGCCCATGGAAATATTTACCTGACCTTCTGTTTCTTCAGAAATGATATGCTAAGCAATGTTTATCTGTGTCTGGCCTGTCTTAGCTGTCTGGTAATGGTCATCCAGTGAGCCCCTGCAACAGTCCCTGATGTAGGTCACTGAGCTGGGGTGACTTAGAGGACCTCAGTAGGATTCTGCAGGGGCAGCCACACAGCTCTTCCCAAGGAACCCAGTTTAGTGGAAGGGCCCTGAGGAGACTCACACCTGGTAGAACTGAGACACAGTGGAGCCACGGCTGCTGTCGCACAGATCTGCTCTGTGGAGTCCATGGATGGCTCCCCTCTCTCTCAGCCTTCTGGGAATGAAGACCCAGATCTTTGAATGACTTGAGATTATAATCAGGGATCACAGAGCTGTTAATCTACAAGCCCTTCCTGATAAGGCTACAGGGCCTGACAGCAAGCAGGACATATTCTCGGGAGTTCTGAGTATAACATAAAACAAGAAGACAGAGCTCCTGGGACAGCGACAGTCAGCCAGGTTCTGACAAACGCTCCATTCAGCATCACTCTCTGCTCTTCTTGCTCCCTCACGTCTGTGGACCCCAGCAACTGGATAAGCTTTTGTGGGAAGGTGGGCCCAGGGTACAAACATCCACTCCCATGCAGGATCACTGACTTAAGAACACCTGCCTGACATAATTAGGCTCCTCTAGCAAGTAAGTTCAGAGCTTGGGTCCTGGAGAGAATGTGGAAGTCCAGACCCTCAGATGGCCCGAGACAGTGCATGTGAACATATCCATAAAGATGCCAACCCCAGAATTTGAAATGAACTTGCCTCTTCTCCCAAGGTGCAAGCTGACTTTATAAAGTAATTAAGCCACAATCCCAACAAGAATGTGCTTTTCCTGTTAATGAAATTTAATTTTATGCATGTTCCTCAGCATTCTGCTGTTTACAAAGAACTAGACCAGAATAAAGGCAGACACCTTTCCATTTAGATAAATGAAGCTCCCTGGAGATTTATAATGAAATCGGGATTGGATTTTCTTAGTACATCATGTGATTAAGAAGTGTTAATATTTCCTTCAGTCAGTTTGTGTATATTAGTGCTTTACACGGATCCAGCTCCTCACAGATTAGGAAGTCAAGTCAAAGGGGCATGCCAGGGCACCACATAGGAAGATCTGTATAAAAGTTGCTTGTTTGGGGGCTGGCAAAATGGAGCCTTCCATAAAGTGCTTGCTCACTGAACAAGCATGAGAATCTGAGTTCAGTTCTCTAGCACCCATATTAAAAAGTCAGAATGAGGGGACTGGAGAGATGGCTCAGTGGTTAAGAGCACTGACTGCTCTTCCAGAGGTCCTGAGTTCAACTCCCAGCCACCACACAGTAGCTCGTGACCATTGATAAAGGAGTCTGATGCCCTCTTCTGGCATGCAGATGTATATACAATAAATAAATTCTTTTAAAAAAATTTAAAAAGACAGCAACAACAAAAAGCTAGGTAGGTACCTATCGTCCTAGATGTCGGAGGCAAGAGGACCCCTCCCTCCAAGGGGCTAGTCAGTCTAGCTGAGTTATTAAGCCTGAGTTTCAGTGATAGAACTTGTCTCAGAAACTGAGGTGGAGGGCAATGCAGGAAGAAAGACATCTATTGTTAACCTTTGGTCTGAACAGCACATGCGTACGAGCCTGCACCCACAGGGATAGTACATGCATGTACATGCGTGCACCACACAGGTAGCATGTGCAGGGTAAAGGGTGATGCAGCCAGCTAGTGTGTATATATAGCGTGTATATATAGAGTGTACATATAGCGTGTACATATAGCGTGTACATATAGCGTGTATATATAGCGTGTATATATAGATAGCCCCGCTGCCATGCAGGGACCCCTCAGGATTCCCTAAGTGCCATTGGGGTGTTACATCTATTAAGTTAATCACATGACAGACACGTAATGCAGAAGAGCAAGTCTGCAGTTTATACTACAACGGTACAGAGAAGTCAAGTTGCTTGGTGATGCAGACACAGAACTTGAACCCAGACCTCCCAGCTCCAGAGCCCACAGCCCTCACCCACTCCTGACACTCTTGACATATCTGCGTGTTCATCCCTGCATCCAGCATCATCCCAAGCTCTTTCTGAGCATTCGTGGATTTAACCCTCATAACGATGACTTGCTCATGAAGCATGGTTGGGAGGTAGCAGATAGATTCAAACCTAAGGATTAAATCAGCCATGTTTTGCAGAATTTAATAAAACTAAAAACTCACCATTTCTTCTGAGTTCACATGGTGAATAGAAAAATAGAGCCTGAAGGTTTTCGGCACATTCCTGGCTCTTGAATTTCTGGGAATATGTTTTTATAACACCTGCAGTTTGCAGCCTACTCATAGACTTTCTATCCATTGTGAACTACTAGAAAGCCAGCATTTCAAGGGAGCCCAGCCTCACAGGTCCCCCCTTTCTACATCCCGTCCTCAGGTTTAACATCTCGACGCCTGCTTTCCAAGGCTGTATGAAGAATCTGAAGAAAACCAGTGGGGTTGTCAGGTTGAATGATACTGTGGGTGTAACCAAAAAGTGCTCAGAAGACTGGAAGGTAAGCAGGATTCAGAACTGTGTGACAGATTATGTCCAGTCGGCTCATGGTGCTGTGCTGAGCTGGCTTCATGCACTGAGTTTGTAAAGATTACCAGCTATACTCACAAAACCTTACAGATGCTTGGTTACTGATTGTGTGGCCAAGCACAGACCGAGTTTGTCTGAGCTGCACTCAATGGTGGCCATCATTTCCAGGGCCATCATATCTGGGCATCCGGGAAGTGATTACAATGCCCGTCATTTTCGCACTTGTGTTTCAGCTTGTGCGAACCGCCTCATTCTCCAGAGAAGGACAGATGAGTTTTACAAACTTGGACATGCCCTCGCCTGACCGCTTCCAGGTCTCCTTTGGGTTTCAGACCTTTCAACCCAGTGGCACACTACTAAATCATCAGACTAGGGTAAGACATAGCGTGTTCATAGTAAGACGAAAGCCTGGCTCAAGCTTTCCGCCAAAAGCAACAGAGATTTCAAAGGAAGAGGAGTTGAGCATTTTATCTGCCACCACAGTAATTCTCCCTGGCATGAGTAATTCTCCTTCCACCTGGGGAGAGCCTGAGAGGAATCTGGCTAGATGGTACGTAATAATCTATGGAGCTCTGTTTGTGTGCATTGGGCAATCATTTTCATTCTTTACAGGTATGTGTTATAATGAATTATAACAGCTATAGGTAATAATGTGGTTTAGGAAAAGATTAAGATTTCTCCTTACTATTTCTTCTTGATTACATCTTCCAGAGAAGGTTTTTCAGATTCCTATATTGTAGCAGTTACTCCAAAGAAAATATTTACCCTGAGAGAATTAGAGAAAACAGGCTCTTCACATGCAGTGGAGCCACAGAAACTCTCTCTTGGGCTGGGAAGGAGGCTTGACAAGTCAAGTGCTCACTGTGCAAATCAGAGATTTGGCATTTGGATCCCCTGTGACCATGTGAAAGCTGGTGAGCATGGCAGCCTCCCATAATCTCAGGTCAAGGGGTCAGACAGGATCCTAGCAATCTGGGGCTCAGTCTCCTGAGAGAACCAGCCAAAACAGTGAGCTCCAGGTTCAGTAAAACCATGCCTGTGTGTATAAGTTAGACAGCAGTCAAGGAAGATACCCAAAGTCAACATGTGTACCCACTATACAGGCAAGCATAAAAAAGAATTATACAGAGAGCAAGAGAGAATGAGAGAAAGAGACAGACAGACAGACAGACAGACAGACACTGGGACTCTGTTCCACAAGAAGATGTCCTCTATAGCCCCAAAGATGTAAGAGTCATCTTAGAAATCCACGGATAGGAAGAATGGGACTTTTAAATAAAAATGCATTTGATTTGTTTCTTTAGGCTTGGTTGCCAATCAGATACTTGCTATCTGATACTTGATATCAGATCTAAAAGATGGCAGTGTCTGGCTCTGTGGCTATGCTCATAGCAAAATCTTTTGCCATCTGGTATCTTGTTTACCACTCTTTGTAGATTTTACAATGATCCCTAAAGAGACATGTGCCATAAGCCAGTAGAGGTCATCTATCCAAGTTGGATACTTTGACCCAGTGTTGCTTCATTCTCTCTCTCCTCTAACCAATCTGTCTGTCTGTCTCTGACTATCTTTGTGTCTCTGTCTCTGTGTGTCTCTGTCTCTGTCTTCCTCTCTGTCTCTCTTGGTCTCTCTTGGTCTGTCTCTGTCTGTCTGTCTGTCTGTCTGTCTCTCTCTCTCTCTCTCTCTTGGTTAATGTATGGGCCAAAGGACACTTCATGTAGCATTCCTCAGGAAGCATTACCTTGTTTGAGACAAAGTCTCACCAGCATGGGGCTCACTAAGTAGGCTAAGCTAGCTCATCAACAAACTCTGCAGATCCTCCTGTTTCTATCTCCCCAGCCTTAGGATTATAAGCATACACCTCTGCACCCAGCTTTTTCTATGTGGGTTCTGGGTTCTGAACTCTTTGTGGGACAAAGTTTGTCCTTGTGTGACAAGCACTTTATTGACTGAGCCCCGCCCCAGCCCTGACCTAGCACTTTATTGACTGAGCGCTGCCCCCAGCCCTGACCTAGCACTTTTAATTCCTAATCCTTCTTTCTTTTGTCACATGTAAGTACATCTAGTACACAGTCCACAGAATGATCAAAAGCAGATATAAGGATCAAATTAGCAACAAGTTAGAGCAACCCAATGCTGTAGAGAGATTCTGGAAATGTCTAAGGGACATTGCTTTCAAGTTCATAAAGTGTTAGTTAAGAAACACAGTTAGTCTATCCCACTCAACAGCAGCGGAAGCCATCACTGGCTGTAGCCATCACTGGGCAGCGGAAGCCATTGCTGGCTGTAGCCATCGCCGACTGTAACTGCACTGGACAAATTGCTGCACATGTGAAATTCACTGAGAACCCACATCTTATGGAGAACTTCAGAAATTAGACTTGATACAGAAAACTGAATGGAAGTGAAATGGCAAATGTTCTGATGATAGGTCTAAGTTATCATTAACTGAAAGGGTCAGTCATCTTGCCAGTGTTTGGATGAGAACAAGTTGGCGTGGAAAATTGAGCTTCCTAGAAATAATGACCAGAACATAAAACATTCATGGAAATCACAGAAAAGGAGTCAGCATTGTAACCCCACATAGAGGGAAAAATCCTGAAGATGATGAATCTGTAAAACGTATGCAGAAGAGAATGAATTCTGAAAGAAGCAACTTCATCACAGTGAGAGTGAAAACAAGGAAAATTGAATGTGATTTAAACATTCTGGACAGCTGGTTAAAAATTAATTGGGCAGAATGAAAGTAGATCTAGGAAAAGACTGACACACTCATCAATGTTGAAGTAATTTGCATAACATTTTTATACTCATAAACAGGAAAGCAAACTATTTAACAATTATCGTTTGATCAAAATGGCGAAGTCAAAGCATTTGGGCCAAAATGCCCTGACTGCATTATGCCTAGTTTTGATCATTTGTCATCTCTAAATGCAAACTAATTCTTGATGGTGTATTCTGGGATGCTTACAGACAAGTAGCCTACTGGTCACCCTGGAAGATGGTCACATTGAGTTGAGCACCAGGGACAGCAGCAGCCCGATTTTCAAGTCTCCAGAGACCTACATGGATGGTTTACTGCATTATGTTTCTGTAATAAGTGACACTTCAGGGTGAGTGCTTTGCATCTGCTGCCAGGGTCTAGTTAGTTCAACGGAGTTCTCAAGCACAACGTTGTAGCTTATCTGTTCCTGATGCTGATACTAGTTGGTTATTCTGTGTTAGCATTTCCCTAGTTCTGTACCGGTGTCCTGATTAACAAATCAGTGGTTCAACGTATATGAATAGATAAAAATTCAAAATGGACTATGCATCCTAAATGTATGAGGCATCATTATAAACCTGCACACAGAATGATGTGGATGCACTTCCAAAAATGTTGTAAAGAGACAACTCACATGCAAGTGCTCCCTTGTGATTTTCTGTCCACAAATTTAAAAACAAGTCAATTGTCTCAGAATCCTGGATGTTTGTTATTCTGGGAGATGGAAGTGAGCTAGGAAGTACAATTAACACAAAGAGGGTTGGGGTACCAGACTGTTCGGCATCTTCCTATGAATGTGAACTCTATTGATATATTCATGTTGCAAAATTTCCTTGAGGGGCTAGAGAGAAGGCTCAGTGGTTAGAGAGCACTGGATTCCCTTTATGAGGACCCAGATTCAGTGCCTAGAGCCTACATGACGGCTTACAAGCTTTCATCACTCCAGTTCCAAGGGATCTTCTGGCTCTTCAGACATGGCACATGTGAGGTGCACTTCAGTCAAGGCACACATACACATAAAATAAAAATCAATAAGCCTTTTACAAAGTGGCTTGAGCAGATATCTATATTACTTAACTGAAGAATTTTGTATAAAAATGTATGAAAATATTTTGTACTCTAAAAAGTGCATCTGATCTGACAAGTTCTGTTGGGTAACAGTTGAGTTAAAGATTGCTCCCTCAGAGAGTGTCTGGGTGTTGTTGTTGCTGTTGTTGCTGTTTGCTAGAAGTTTCACCCTTGTCTTACTTCTCTTCATTTTCAGCCTGCGCCTCCTGATCGATGACCAGGCTCTGAGAAGGAATCAAAGGCTCCCTAGCTTCTCTAAGGCTCAGCAGTCACTCCGCTTAGGCGGAGGTTATTTTGAGGGTTGTATCAGCAACGTTTTTGTCCAAAGGTGGGGATCTTTTTGCTTGTGGTTATTGATAAGAGCCCACCCACCACCAGAGTGTCATACCTATCCAGTTACTAGATTAGATTTGTCAGTGTTATGAATGGCTTTCATTCCAAGTATTTCTAAAATGCTTTAAAAACCAACAAACCAAAGCTCCTAGCAGTTTTGAGCTTGGAAAGATCTAATGAAACTTAACTTTCTGATCATGGACTTTGAAAAAAATATTCACACTGTTTGGCTTCACTTTAACCCATTCCATTTGATTGGGTCAGCTCCCCATGGCTTTTAAGGTGAAGGGATTTCAAGGGTCTGTGCAGTCCTGGAGTGTGGAGTTCAGTAGAGTGGTGTTCAGACTTCCACTCATGTAAGATTTAAATGTTATCTCTAATTCAGAACACATTAGATAAGGGCCCCAGTCACTCCCTGTAGCTGTGGGAGGCCCTGGCTCTGGCTGGGGAACCTCAGACTGGAACTCCCTGAATGGCACCGTTATCCTTCTGATCCCCATCTGGCACGAATGTCTGGGCCAAGATGAATCCCACAGTTCTCACTGCTGACCAGTGCTGATAAAGCAGCTGTCTTGAGCATGTAGCCCCCTCAGCTGGATCAGGGTGTGGGAGCAACGTGGAAGACAGGGAGAACTTAACTGCAGCCTCTGCTCGTGAGCAATCGCAGTCACGGGGATCTTTCCATAAACCCACCCTAGTGAACCCTGATGTTCACCATCACTCCTGTGCTGTCCAGAGTCTGCCACTCCCCTCTCTGAACATTTGATTTCCATATGCCTGCATGATGCCCATTTCAAGAAAAAAACTAATATTCTATCTATTATACCTGAAGTCCATAGGTTTCTGGAGCCTTTCTACCATGCAGATATGACTTGAAAAAGTGAAAGTTTGTGTAGGAATCCTTACAGTGACAGTGACAGTGTTCCTGTAGGGATCCTAACAGTGACAGTGTCCCTGTAGGAATCCTGACAGTGACAGTGACAGTGTTTCTGTAGGAATCCTGACACTGACAGTGACAGTGTTTCTGTAGGAATCCTGACACTGACAGTGACAGTGTTCCTGTAGGAATCCTGACAGTGACAGTGACAGTTTCTGTAGGAATCCTGACAGTGACCGTGTTCCTGTAGCAATAGTGACAGTGAGAGTGCTCCTTGCCACATGCTTTCTCTGTCTATTGATGGGTCTCCCACAAGGCAAGAGTTTGGTCATAGCTTTCATTTGCCCTCATTCCAGGTTGTCACAGAGTCCAGAAGTCCTGGATTTGGCCAGTAAATCTACCAAGAAGGATGCATCCCTTGGGGGCTGCAGTTTAAACAAGCCTCCTTTTCTTATGTTGTCTAAAAGTCCCAAGGGATTTAACAAGGCCCGGACGTTGAATGTCAATCAGGTAAGTGTCAAAGCCTTACCTTGGGTTTTACTTCTCCTGACCCAACCTAGAGGGAGTGATGGGGAAGGGATGTAGGCTGTCACCCAGTCTCCGGTGGTGGTCAGTGCCTCCATGAACTGGCACCACAGGGTCATCAGCAATTGATGGGAACCAAAATGACAAAGCCACTGCCTGGGAGGAGGCTGAGTCTGTAGGGTTGTACAGTCATACACAAGCATGAGAACCAGAATTCAGATTCCCAGCACCCACGTAAAAAGCAAGGCATGGTAGTATCATCTGCAGTCCCAGCACTGAGGATCCTTGGAATTCTCTGGCCAGCCAGCCCAGCTGAATGGGTGAGCTCCAGGTTCAGTGAGAGAGCTGTCTCAAAAACCATGGTGGAGCGCTATAGAGGAAGGCACATGATGTTGACCTCTGACATCCACATGCTCACACATGCTCATATATACAAAAATGTGTTTAATACATGTATACACACATACACTAAAACTTGGCCAAAGTGATTTTCTCTTCAACATTTATTTTGTATCTTGATAAAAATTTGGCAGTTTTTACAGTCTGCAAAGAAATGGAGCTGTAACTGGACATAGTGAGTTCACCCTGGGAGTATAATGCCAGTAAGCCCAACTAGGGGACAATGGGGCAAGGAAGGTGTGTTACTTGTGTCTAATAAGAACACTGAGGCTCATTCTTCAAGTGTTCAACTTCAAACTAAGAAATAATAGGTCTTTCATCGGGGAAGCAAATGTCCATCCAAGTGGACAATATTCCCATCACAGCAGAGGAGGTACAGTGTTGAGCATGTTCAGTTGGACATCATGCTGCTTCTTCGTATATCCTTTGTCCAAAAATGGTAGAACAGAAATTCCCTTCATAGAGAGGACTTGCATTATAATGAGATCATCCTGAAAAATGTTGACTCTGGGTCACTTAGAAGAGAGGCAATATAATCTTGGCTGTATTAAACCAGGTCCTTGCAGTCTGCTTTGCAGGGATGACCTAGTTTCATTTCTGCTGCTGTATTAAAGTGCCCTGGTAAAAAGCCACTTATGGGAGAAGGGGATGTACCTCAGCTTACCTTTCCAGGTTATAGTCCCATCGTGGTTAGGAAGTTGAGGTGGGAGCTTGAAACAGTTAGTCATGTCACCTCCACAATTAAGAACAGAGAGAAATGAATATTTCTGGATTGAATATTTCTTGATTGATATGAATATTGCTTGATTGCTTGCTTGTGATCAGCTAGATTTCTCCACTCAGGACACTTTGCCTAGGGAATGGTGCCACCCACAGTAGTCTGGATCTTTCTATATCAATTAACTTAAGATAATTCCCCATGGTCATGGCCACAGATGGACCCACTTTAGACATTAATCTCTCATTAAGACTTTTTCCATGTGATTTGGGGTTGTGTCAAATTGACATTTGGAAAATAAGCACCACAAAAATCTTATCTGAAACAATTAGAAGCTTCAAAAGGACTCTTACAAGTATTTAAAGGTACAACATCTCACTCCCAAGCCCTATCCAAGTTGATATGATTGACCCTAAAACTACCTGCCTATCTGCTAACAGACCTTAACTTGGGTTCTGCAGCCAACAGCTTTTAGACACTTGTGTGTATTGGTAGCAGTTCTGGTGATTTTTCTCTAGACTACATGGGCTATGCCCTTCTTATGTCCCCCCATAAATGTCCCCTCTGTCCCCAGGGAAACCTCTATAACAAGGTATCCACATTCGCTCAAACCAGGATGGCTTACCTAGACTGCATATTTCAAACACACAAGGAGTTTTAAAGTCACAGTGCTTGATAACCGATTAGGTCAGAGGTATCTGAAGAGGGCCTCTGTACCTGTAGTTTGCAGGAACATCCAAGTGATTCTCACGTCTCCAAAACCAAAAGGAAGTGATATTGTTAGCATGGAAGAGTGTGACCATTGCCGTGAGTTAAACATGAGCTTAGGAGTTAAGGAATCACTTGGTCTGAGCTTGATTGACAGGGTGACCTTTCCCATATCTGAGGTCACAATAAGATGAATGAGCAGCCTCGATCCACCAGGCACTGTGCTAAGCCCTCCATGTGGATTTTCTTACATCACTGGTCACATTGACAGAAAAGGAGTCTCAGGCTTGGACAGATGAGCCATTTATTCTACAGGTAGAAGGTGAACAATGGAGCTGTGCTCTCTTAGAGCAAGCTGCTAGGCTGCAGGGAGAGCTCAGCAGTGAGCACTTGCCTACAGTGTGTGACCCTGACTCAGTCTCCAGTAGCACTCAGCTTTGGCCAAGGAGACCATGTGCTCCTCACTCGGCTATAGTCCCCAGCTGCACAGCAATTATTAGCAGACAATCCTAAATAAGAGATATTCTGCACTGTTTAGAAGGAATCCACTCCATGAATGCTTGGGGTTGTTATCTTACTGTGAAAGGAAGGCTGCCTTTACAATTGTTCCTTCAGAAATGAAGTCATGCATTCTGTTTGTTTTAAGCTGATAGCTACTGAGACTAAGTCAGTCTGATGGCAGGCAGAGGACCTGGTGAGGAGGAAACGGACTCTACTGTGTTCAGAAGATAGAAAATATTTAACTCAGATTTGGGAGAGAAGAGAGAGGCAGGAGATTCCTGGGGTATCCAGTCTGGATTGGAGACTAATCTGAAACTTAACATCTGAACCTGTCCAGTTTTCACTCTCTTCTGCTGGCAGAGTACTGCGAAAATGGTAGAAGCCTTGGAAAGATCAGAGAACACTTACTCATGCAAAGTACACTGTGCCTCAAAGACACACACACACATACACACGCACGCACACACACACACACACACACACACACACACGCGCGCGTGCACACACACGCACACACACACATCCTGTCTTTGGGTTTCTGCAGAACCAGCAACCACTTATCTAAGCACAGCCCATGCTCCACACAGCACAGTTCCTGGGCAGCTTCCTCCTGAAGGGTCTCCCTGATTCCTTCTGGGAGACAGGACACTGATAGCAGTGAGGACAGGTCTGGTGACCCATCCCACTGCTCAGCTTAGTCTTTCACTTGCCCTGGAAGGGGAGGGGGCAGGTTTTGGGCTCCATGTCCTACTCTGGCTATAGATGCCTCATGCTGGCTGCATGCTGAGGACACTGTGGTTCTTCTGATGGTCGGTGACGGGATGGAGTACTGGGTCCCTGTAGCTGTTTCCCTAAAGAGGCTGGACATGTTTAAGGATTTGGGTTACATGTGTTCCCCCCAAAAAGGAAGTAAGAGAAAAGGAATATTTGGACTCTCCAAAGCCATGTCTTTCAACCTCATTCATAACTTCCTGGAGGAAAGGCCCCCAAATCACAGCCCCATGGACACTGAGTTGGGTGGGTCTGTAGGAGAGTAGAGCTGAGAATAAATTCTCACCTTCTCTTGTGTCTCCACACAGTAAGTGGCACACTGGAAGGACTCTGAAGGGTGGAGTCACTTCCCATTGGGGCTATTTGCTAAGCCTTCCACTTCTTTGCTGATTTCAGTTTTTAGACTCCAGAGTGAGAACTGAGCACCCGGCCAGGCAAGCATACTGTCCTCCCTGCCCCAACTGGCTCCTCATTTCCTCTCCTCTCTCTCGCAGCTGTTACAAGATGCACCTCAGGCCACAAGGAGCATAGAGGCTTGGCAAGATGGGAAGTCCTGTCTGCTACCTTTGAACAGCAAGGCCACTCACAGAGCCCTGCAGTTTGGAGACAGTCCCACCAGCCACTTGCTATTCGAGCTTCCCCAGGAGCTGCTAAAACCTAGGTATTTCTCCTTTTCTTTTTCTTTTGAAAAAATATCTTCTTGTTCCATCCAACACCAACTGAGGCCCGGCTTTCCAGTCTCTCCCAAGGATGTTTAATCCCATGACATCACACTCATGAAGGAGGTGTTGTCAGGTTTCTGGAGACAGTCTTCTTGTGGGGACTGTCATGTACCCTCCCTTCCTTCTACAGAAGGAACAGACTGCTGCTGCTGCTGCTGCTGCTGCTTCCGGTACTCAGGATCTAAACCATTAGCTCAGCTCTGGCTGAGAATTGAAAGCAGTCTAAAAATAAGTCTGTTATCCCACCCCCGAAGCCATTCATTATTGATGTGATAAGTCACCTTTCTTCTCTTTAGCTCTGTACTGCATAGGAAATCCTTCTCTTAGGGAGCCCTGGTGCCAGATTCTCGAGGAGGGGTTAGATTTGTTTTTATGCTAACAAGTCGCATCCCTGTCAGGGGGAGGGGCTGAGCAGAAATGCTAATGATGTCCGAAGAAAGAAGGAAAGCAAGGTTTGTCCTTTTCAGGCGTCTAGAAGGAGATGAGAAGGGAAGGATGCCAACCACTCCTTCAGACTTAAACAGAGGCAGGGGTAGGGGTGGAGGGTAGAGGTCAGAAAGTCTGGCTGGAAGTCTGGCTGTCATATGCCAGTTCAGCTGCTCTGTGATATGGGTACCGGGATGGGTCTGGATAGGCAAGAAGTTTAATATGGGAAGGCTTGTAAAAGGTTTGGGGGGGGGGGAGGCACAGGCTGGAAGGGGCCACTTGTGCAGAGTAGAGTAGGCCTCAGGCAGCCCTGAGGAAGCCATCTTGGTCTACGGGGCCCCTGAAGCAGAGACCACCTTAAAAGAGTCAGATTTGGGCATAAGATTCTGTGTTCCAGTGTGTCTGTCACTCTCAACAGACTCAAGGATGTGACACCTGAGGACTCCTCTATGCCCTTGTAGCAGGCCTTCTGGAAATGAGCACATCTTGCCACCTTTGACACAGTGTGTCTTTTCTTAGTGTACACTTCCTTTCTGGGTTTGCTTGACATTTTAGAGAATGATTACATCTCTCTAGCCTCTACTTTCTCATTGGTTAAAAGAGGGTAACATTGATTTCCTGACAGTGAAGACAGGTTGATAATTTGAAAGAGGTTGGCCCTTGCAAGTCCACTGGATGAAGCACAGGATGACTCAGGTTTGACAGGCAAAAAGACCTGAAGGGAAAAGCCGGAGCAAGGGGTTTTCATGTCCCCAGTGACGCCCATGGAAAGCCCGAGAGCCTCTCATTTGCTGAGATCGGGCTTGTAGAAGACCAGAGCAGGAGGAGGGGATGGCCTCCCCTCATTTCTTTTGATGACATCATCACTTCTGGGAAGGGAGGCCCATTGTCTAGCCCTGCTCCCTTGGCCAGGCCGACCTTAATGACAGCAATTGCTGATCTTCAAGAAATGGCGTCTGTAGATGCTGTCCTGACTGCCCCGTCCCCAGCTTCTCTCCCAGCCTCCCTGCCCCAGCATTTTCTCCCTTCCTATGTTCAGCATGGTGACTTACCTGCCTGCTCTGAGTCAACCTTGACGCTTTCTCATCCAGGTAACATTTCAAAGGTAAAGTGTGGGGTGGGGTGGGGGCAGAAAGGCAATCACTATAGCATCAGTTACTTTTCTCATCTCTGTGACAAAAACAACTTAAGAAAGTAGGGGTCATTTGATTCCTGGTTTGAGGGTACAGCCCTCTGTGGTAGAGAAAGCAGCAGGAGCATGAGATCTCCACATATCTACAGCCAGGAAGCAGACGGGTAGCTGGTGTGCGGCTTGCTTTCTTCTTTTCTTTTAGTCAGAGATCCTACATTCAGGATAGATCTTCCCTCCTCAACTAAACTTCTCTGGAAGATGCTCTGGCTGTTGTGCTACAGGGTGTGTGTGTGCTTCTAACGCCTGTCAAGTTTCCAGTCCAGATTAGCTGTCTATTAACTGTATACTCGCATTAGCCTATGTGAGTGTAAGCTACCACAGTCCCAACTGTTTTTAACAACTGTGCCTTTGGGATGTTGCCAGCTCTGGTGCATGTTGTTACCCCCACTCTGATTTGTGCTCTAGCTATGTTTGCACAGTCCCCCCAAAGCCGCAGCCACCACATTCGCCCCACAATGAGTATATAAATGTACTCTTGAGCCTCTCCACTTTCATCCAGCAGTGAGGAGTCAGAGTTCTGCTGCCACGTTCTTGGACGGGAATCTACTGCTGCCTTTTTGAAATGTTAGTTAGTCTTTTCTGCAAAAAGATTGCCTTAAGAAACAGTCATGGAAAACAAATGTCAAGTCCGATCACCGAGCCCACGTATGCAAAGTGCTGTGTGCTCTGGAATGAGTCCCAATATTCCTTTAAGTTGACACAGGCAACAGACACATTAGGAGAAACATGGAGCCGTGGGCCATCTGGGCAATTTCATTTAACAAATACGGGTTCTTTTTCATCTGAAGAATGTTGCCCTCCAGGAAACCTGCTCCTCCAATGAACAAATACACATCTTAGTCTCACAATATTGGAAAGCAATGTATCAACAGTATAATGTTGCTATCCACATCCAGATTCTACCTCTGAATTATTCATTTCCTCCTTAACTCAATTTAGTCACTATTTGTTGGATGTGTACTGTGAATAGGCCCTGCTCATATAGTTACTAGCAAGATAAACCTGGTCTCTGTCCTCTGGTGGGTACTTAGACATGAATCCCAGGGAATGGGTCTAACATCTCTACTGCCTTTTCAAGCTGTACTTCAATGAACTTGTTGGTGGCCCCACACACCATAGACTATCCAAGAAACAAAATTTCCTGCCTGTATCCCCAGTGCCCAGCACAGTGCCTTCTGCACACTGAACACTTAGTAACTTTTTGTTGATTACATAGTTTTGATAGATGGTTTGATGGGTGGCTGCATAGGAATCCTCATATACAGTAAAGCTTGCTTAGCTCAATTCGGAAATGTTATGAAACCATCATATAAATTAATGCTAGCTTTCGATTTTTGGCTACAGAATATTTTGTAATTCCTCTTTCGGAATAGTTGAGGTCTGGGAATCAGAGCAACAGGGTGAATCTGTCCTCCCGTGCCTTTGTGTTAAATATGCCCCATAGAGAGAAAATGCTCATCTGACATCCAAGTCACGTTCTTATTATTCAAGCTGCCCCTGTCCTCCTCCAACTCCCCCCCCCCCCCAGGGAGGCTATACAAATAGAAAGCAGGTATGTTGGCTTTACACAGTTTGTATTAGTGAGACAGCTAATCCGGTCACAAAAAGAAATGCTGTGTGGTTCCTTTTGCATGAATACAAAGAGCAGTCAGGTGTGCTGAGACAGAAATAGAAGGGTGATCCCTACTCTAAGCAAAGGGAGCACAGAGAGATGCTGGGAGAGGGTCAGGTCTGTTTCACATGATGAAGAACTCACAGAGGGCTTGTGCAATGGCATGAATTAACTCAGCCCTAATGAACTGGACACTCAGAAGTGAAGGACATGGTCAATTCATGTGAGTTGTTAACTCAGCCCTGAGGAACTGAACACTCAGAAGTGAAGGACATGGTCAATTCATGTGAGTTGTTAACTCAGCCCTGAGGAACTGGACACTCAGAAGTGGAGGACATGGTCAATTCATGTGAGTTGTTAACTCAACCCTAAGGAACTGGACACTCAGAAGTGGAGGACATGGTCAATTCCTGTGAGTTGTTAACTCAACTCTAATCAGCTGGACACTCAATTCATATGACTTGTACCATAATTTTAATGTTGATTTTAAAGTCCAAGCATGTTCCTTCTTGCCGCATGCTACAACTTACTACCATTAGCTAAACTTGCCATAGACAATCTGTGCAATTCCTTAACACAGTAGAGAAACTGTACAACACCACTATTAGCGTCTAGTATGCTCTGGCTCCTGGAAGCCCCATGTCTCTGAGAAGTGGGCTCACCCCACCCTTCTGAGATGCAGAAAGCTGAAAGTAGATGTTTCTCTTCATTGACCATTTCTTTCCTTTGTATTTATTGTTTGATTTGGTTGGGTCGGGGTTTTTCGTTTCGTTTCGTTTGTTTGAGAAAAGATATAACTGCTGTATACCTGAAAACATCTAGGCGGCCTTGGTTGGTGTCAGACTCAAAATCTCTCTGCTCCTGGGCTCCTGAGAACTGGGTTATAGGCCAGCAAGCCCAGGTCTTATTTCCTGCCTCTTTCTTTATCCACAGGTCACAGTTTTCTTTGGACATACAGACAACTTCCTCCAAAGGGCTGGTGTTTTACACAGGCACCAAGGACTCCTTCATGGCTCTT
This sequence comes from Rhynchomys soricoides, assembly GCA_019843965.1. Classification (NCBI taxonomy): domain Eukaryota; kingdom Metazoa; phylum Chordata; class Mammalia; order Rodentia; family Muridae; genus Rhynchomys; species Rhynchomys soricoides. Next base: position 3,000,337 of record JADRCH010000086.1, read on the forward strand.
TATATCTCAGAAGGCCGTGTCGTCTTTGCTTTGGGGGCAGAAGGGAAGAAACTGAGACTCAGGAGCAAGGAGCAATGCCATGACGGGAAGTGGCACACGGTGAGAGCTGGGTCTCTGTAACAATTGTGTGAGCATGTTGAAATAATCCAAAACCCAAAATGATCCAGGCATTTGAGCAAAGACGTAGTACCTCAAATAGAAAATGTCATGCCCTTTCTTTTGTAACAGATTACAGTCAAAATACTAAATATATTATGTAGAATTTCCTTCTGTTTGTATGTATACTAAACATGAATGACGTTTGTGTTTAGACTTGAGTCCTATCCAGAGATATCTCATTATGTATATATGAACATTCCAAAATCAGAAAACAGTCTATAATACTTATGGTCCCAAGCATTTCAGAGATGAGATCCCCAGTCTGTACTTCCGGCTGGTGCAGAATCTACTGTTTCAGTGGCCAAAATTAAGAGTCCAGAATATTACCAGGAGCCCTGCCATATGCACAGGGAGAGAGCCTCTGTGGTTATAGGTGTTGAATGCCCAGCATCTTGAGACAAAGTCTCAGTGTCTCTCTCTCTCTCTCTCTCTCTCTCTCTCTCTCTCTCTCTCTCTCCCCTTCCCTCCCTCCCTCCCTCCTTCCTTCCCTCCCTCCCTCCCTCTCTCTTTATCCCCCCTTGGTATTCTTTTTCATAGCACAAGCAGAAAGCCTTCTCTCCCTGCAGACTAGCATCCCAGCTCTTGCCTGAAGCCATAAAGATAAAGGGAAGACAAGCTTTTCTAATGACGGAACTGTTAATAAGGAAACCTAGGTGACCTGCTAAGTTCTATTCATTAATATTCAACAAATATTGAATGGCTGCTCACTTGGAGCACATAAGCAAACAGCCGTCTTGAGTCTAATTTTAGATACTAGTCTTTCAGGAAAGTGTTAGATTGAAGTTAGGCCACAGGGAAGTCAGAGTAGGATACCCCTGGAGGGTCAGCGGTTAGGGAAAGGCTCCTGGGGGGTGGGGCAGCCACCATGTGAAGTCATAAGACTGGAGCTGGAGTTAGCTCAATGAGCAGATCACAAAGTTTTAAGGGAGAAGAGTGGGGCAGGGGTGGGGCAGGGACCTTTTAACTTAAGCTTCGAAGGCCAAACTAAGGATTTGGGATATTGCTATCTGTATGCATGCATGTATATATTTATGTATATATACATTCATGTATGTACGTCTGCATGCATGTATTATTTAACATGGCTAAAACTTGAATCTAGGGCCTTGTGGAAAGTAGACAAGCACTCTTCCGTTGAAGCATAGGGTCTCAGTTGCTTATGTTGACCTGGACTCTGTAGCTCACCTACCGAAGCCTCTAGATAGCTATAAAAGATCACCAAGCTGTGCCTTCAGGCCTGGCTTTTTTTTGTTTGTTTGTTTGTTTTTTTTAAATTTGTGAGATAGGCTCTCACTATATAGTCCAGATTGTCCTTGAACTCACTATGTAACCCAGACAGACCTAGAACTTTTGACCCTCCTGCATCAGCTCCAGTAGCTTGGATTAACAGGCATGTGCCACTACTACAACTCGGATTTTGGATTCTATTACAAGTGTTTGTGAAGCTTTTGAAGTGTCTTACACTGGCAAAGCACAGACACAGAAACAGAGTAATAACCTTTACAAAGTCTCTTTGGCTGAAGAAATTAGACTGGGGCCCAGACAGACACTGTTGTTCTTACCTAAAAAGGCTGTGGTGGGAGTGAGGAGCAGCAGGGGTTGGGTGCATCCCGAAGGAAGAGCAAAAGGGACAACTGTTGGGTTGCACATGGAGTGAGAAAAAAGGAGGAAGCCAAGCTGCTTCCTTTGATCTGGCCCACTTGTTGGGCCAGTGTTAGGGCCAAGAGCAGAGAGGAAGGAGAGAGAGGGAGAGAGGGTGTTAGTGAGTAAGTGAACGAGTGAGCCGTCTGGGGACAAGCTAGGCCTCCGTGATGTCACTGGAACTGGGAGTCTTTAACTAAAGTTCAACATCATGAGAGAAGATACAGATTCACACTTGTAACAGAGAGAGTGTTTGCCGCTCATGTTGCAGGAGACATGTCAGTTTCTGCCTGCTCCAGGAGCCATGCCCAGACTTAACCTCCCCTCAGCTCTGTGCAGACCGTTCACCTTTAGTCACAATCTGTGCCCTTGGTTGTTCGGCTTTTGTTTACATTTCTAGATCCCTTGTATCTGTTAGGTGCTCCATTTTCAAGCTGGTTACATAACTCTGCTTTCATCTCAGCTGTTTAATATCTGACATAATCTCACCAAAAAAAAAAAAAATGCTCATGCCAATAAACAAAAGACCTTTCTCTTCTTGCAAAGCTACTGAAGGGTGGAAATTCCCTCCCTTCTTAAGTTTCCTATGACTACTTGTAAAATCTGGCACCAGTTGACAGAGGTAAACCATTGATTCTTCTCTTCGTTCTAAAGGTGCTGTTCGGACTGAATGGAAGAAAGGCACTCCTGGTAGTGGATGGGCTAAGGGCCAAGGAAGGCAGTTTGCCTGGAAATTCTACTCTTAGCCCCAGAGAACAGGTTTACCTGGGGTTGTCACTGTCAAGAAAGTCAAAGGTAAAGCTAGAAAACCCGTTATTCTCAGTATAACTACAAGTGTTACCACTGCAAGAGCCATTTAAGACTTCTAAATCCTTTAAATGATTGTTTGATATATACAGTGTTCACAAGCCCACAGAGAAAGTGTGCACTGCATTCCCAAGCCTATGTATAAGGTCCAGGCTAAGACACGGGCATGAAGAAGTGCCCATGGGCTTCTCAATGGCCTTAGAAACATGACTCTCTTAGCTTCTCTTCCAGGGAAGGGGATAGAGGTTTGTGTTGGTTGTTTTGTTATTTTGTGTGTGGGGGCATTTTCCTTGCATGTATGTCTATGCATCACAGTGTGCCTGGCCCCTGTGGAGGTCAGAAGAGAGTATCAAATTCCCCAGGGACTAGACTTATAGATGGCTATGAACTGCCATGTGGGTGCTGGGGGTTAAATCTAGCCCTCTGAGAGAACAGCCAGTGCTCTTAACCACTGAGTCATGTCTCCAGCCTGTGGCAGAGGTTTTGGGTTAAAGTGATGTGTCCCAAGCTTTGGCAGTCTCTGCCACATTTGCAAAATGATAGCAAAAGCGTGTACTTCCTACTTTGCTGCCTATCAGCTTGCTGTCCAATGGAAATGTACTTAAAGGGTTCTTTTTCTTTTATAAATGGAAACCCAATGTCCTTTATCATAAATAGTAAGTAACCACAAAACTCAGTACATGGAAATGAAGCAGCATCCTCAAAGTCTAGCCAGATAGCCTGACCTGTGTTTGCGAAGAAATCAAAAGGGCGGAAGGCATTCTGCGTTGGCGCGATGTGTTCCCTTTTCTAGTCAGTGAGCTCCAAAGAGCCGTGAAGCAGCAAAGGGAATGTGTTCAGGAGAGGATGCTTGGTGGGTGAGGGCCTAGGCCTAGGCTGGATCTCTGTCCGCAAATGGGAAACACAAAGGCAGATCTTTATGCCCACATATGCATCTTACTGTTCCTCAGGGTCTGAAATGAGAGTATAAACCTAAGACTCACACTTGGTATCTGGCTATGGGACAGTTGAGAGTACTCCAACACCAAAGATGAGTTACAACTTATTGTCCTTGTCAAGTTCTCTTCCCCTGTCTCTCCTCCCACCTTACCAAGGTGTTGGCCTTATCTGCTTTGCCTTCATGTGTGACCTTTCCCATACCACTGAAGGTCAGTGATGCTGTGAGCAGCTCAGGTCTAGGATACATCTTTCACCCAATGTAGTTTCTGCCCCTTCCTCAGGATCTGGTGTGATGTTTACTTGCACTGAGATAGGGAGGGCCCAGACTAAACTCCAGGCCTGAAAAAAGATGTAATTAAAGCAGACCTTGCGCCAGCTTAGATTTTAGTGTTTCAGGGTGACCCAGTCAAAACTGGGATAGCTCCATGGGGTACAGTGTAGCCCACTCTTTGTACCAAAGTCACAACAAGGAATAAAGTAACATGGCTTTTACTACATTGATATGTAGTAACTTTGCTATGTCTATCATGAATGAGTCATACAATATATGTATGATATGCAGTATGCTATGTATGATGTGCAGTATGCTATGTATGATGTGCAGTATGCTATGTATGATGTGCAGTATGCTATGTATGATGTGCAGTATGCTATGTATGATGTGCAGTATGCTATGTATGATGTGCAATATGCTATGTATGATATGCAGTATGCTATGTATGACATATGCTAAGGGGGATCCTCACTGTTAACACTGACCTTTCTTCAACCTCTAAGCCTATTTTTCTCAGAAAAATCACAGAGCAGAGAAACTATTCAAGGATATGATTAGGGTATTCTTTTGAGCTGGCTCAGCAGTTAAGAGCACTGGCTGTTCTTCCAGAGGTCCTGAGTTCAATTCCCAGCAACCACATGGTGGCTCACAACCACCTATTATGTGATCTGATGCCCATTTCTGGCATGAAGATGTACATGCAGATAGAGCACTCAAGTACAGAAAATAAATAAATATGTTTTTTTTTTTCAAAAAACCAAAACCCCCAAACCTTGTTAATCACGAGGCACCATTGGTAGCACCTATTTACAATATTGTATCTAAAGAACATACAACGTAATGGATTTTATGACATGGTCTCTTGGCCCAGTTGCTTTGGGCCTGTGACAAGACAGGACATCACAGCAGGGAATGTCTAATGGGGCAAAACTACACACCTTCAGGTGAGGCGAGAACCAAAATCTCAGTACGCCCTTGGATGAGCATGCCACCAGTGAGTTCATTGACTCTTGAAGGGCGTACAACCTTCTAGAAATTCACAGACAGGCAAGCATGGCCTTTGGGACAGCTGAGATTCCAACTGTAGGAATATAAAATCCAACAGCGCTTCTAAACAGCAGAAGTGCAGCCAGCCCTTTGCTGTTGGGTCACCACCTGTCCTATTGTGTCTACACTTGGTTTCAGTACAGAACTCTGTAGTCTAGTATGATAAATGTATTTCTCATGGAAAATATCATGGAAAAATACACAGGAAACTGCATTAAGTACTGTCTCATTGCTGTGACAAAACGCCTGAAGATAGCAACTTAGGGGAGGGAGGGTGTGCTGTGGCTCCTGATTCTGAGACACAGTCCGTCAGTGGTGAGAATGTGAGGTGGCTGGCACACTGCACTCACAGGCAGAAGCAGAGATGAGCGAAGAAGTGCCTCTGGGTTTCTATTCTGAAGACCTCAGCCCATGGGATGATGCCACCTACATTTAGGGCAGATTTCCCATCTCAATTAACTTCCTCTAGAAACCCCCTCACAGACATGCCCGGTGGCTTTCCTATTAGATGATTGCAGATCCTGTCAGGGTGACAATGCTAACCATCATAAAAACTAACTTCTGAAGAGGCCCATCTTCCATTGCCACCAACTAACATTGCCACTGGAACCACGAGCATCTTTAAGGTCACTATGCTCCCTTAAAGTTAGGGATTTTAGGAGTGTTTTGAGAATCTGGCAAATGTGCTACAGTCCTTTCCCCTGGGGTAGGAGATGAGATGCACACACACCGAGCATCTGCCACACACCACAAGGTATTGTGAGCCCTCAGAAACCTGGGTGCAGATTGGGAGCTCTTATTCAAAGCCCACCTCAGGCATGCAGGAGGTGCCCCACAAGGTACTAAGAGGGTGAGCAGAACCTTCTCTGGACTTCACAGCACTCATGGTTTGCTCGTCGGATACCAAGCCTAACTATACAGGAAGGTATCTTACACTTTATTATTGTAGGGACACATTGGCCTTGTTTTTTAGCCAGCTCCCTGGCAATACGCTATCATGCTAGTTCACAAAGCCCTAACAAAAGGCTTTGCACCTACAAAGAATGGTGAGGTATGTAAACTGTGAGGTGGAATTTTCCCCAGCTCAGTCTCCATGAAGCAGAGTCAGGTTGACCCTCCTGGTTCCTATTTGAGCACGGACTACCAATTTCCAACCCCCCCTCCCCCCCGACACCCAGCATTTGATTAAGTGACACCTTTAAACTTTAGCTTCCCACCAAACCTCTGGTTTACAGGCTTCCCTGGATACTTGACAAGGAGCCAAATGGAACAGTCAGGACCCCCTGACTCTCTGAAGCAGGAAGGAGGAATCTTCTAGAATCTCCGTCCTCTGCTAAACTGCATGCCCTTCACCTCAACTTCTCTGGGAGTTACATGCCATGAACTCTTTATCTTCTGCCTTGTTACAGAGCCTCCCCCAGCACAGTTTTGTGGGGTGTCTGAGGAACTTCCAGTTGGACTCAAAACCCCTGGATTCCCCGTCTTCGAGGTTTGGGGTATCTCCCTGCGTGGGTGACTCTTTGGAGAAAGGCATTTATTTCTCCCAAGGAGGAGGCCGTGTGGTCCTAGGTAAGGAGCTGTCGGTAGAGTTCATGTCTGTAAGTCTGAAGAACTCTGTCCTCTTTCCTTACCTGTGGTATTTTAACTGTTTCTTTTTCTTTCTTTTGGAAGCCAATTCTGTGTCCTTGGGGCCAGAGCTTAAGCTCACTTTCAGCATTCGCCCACGAAGTCTCACTGGGGTCTTAATATACCTCGGAAGTCAATCTGGACAGCACCTAAGTGTTTACATGGAGGCAGGAAAGGTATGCAGCCGGATGCTTACATGAAAGGGGAGAGGGAGCCAGAGTCCACTATCAGAGACTCAGCCAGTCTGAAGATAGGTACAGGTGGGGTCCAGTGTTACTCCTATGAGGCCTGGTTTGGAGGTTAACTTCCCATTTGTTTATTAGCAAAATTATCATTGTATCTCTGCTTCAGCTTTAAAATTGGGAAACCTCAAACAAAATTCTGGTTCTGGTGACACCACTTAGTTAAACGGTCCTGGGGTTGATGTTCAAATTCCTTTGGGCCCAGTTTCAGTGTCTATAGACTGTAGATAATAATTCTACCATTTGGCTATTGAGCAGGCTTGACCTTGCTTAGCTTCTAAGGTTAGACAAGATTGGATACGTTCAGGGTAGCATGCTGCAGACAAATGTGGCTAATTCTCAATCCTCAGGCTTCTGTCAAGCCTGAGGAAATGTCATGCAGCCTGCCCATGCTTACCCCCGACACACACACACACCAGCCTCAGCTTCCCTGCCACCCTCAGGTCACATCCATGCCTGGGGCCCTGAGCAGCTAAGACCTGAGTAATTTGAATGTTGTACCGGTTTCCTTCATTTTGCTCTCTATAACTGTGGAGTGTGTCCCAGATGACAATGAAACAGCTCAAACGTCTACAATGCCTGCATTCCCCTTTCCAGAGTCTCTGATGCGCTGTTCAAGGAGTCTGTTTCAGGGCAATACCCCTGGTCCCAGCCCCTATGTCATATTTTGGAAATTTTTTTTACCATCATTTAATTATACACAATACTGCGTTTCCCTCTGACATTTCTGTGTGTGAGGGCAATAATTTTAGATCATTTACCTGCTCCCCTCTTCTGCTTCCTTGTCTTTTTGGTTTGGGGACCTAATGAGGTCAGCTGGTTTTGCTGACAGGCATGGGCGAGAGTCATTTCCAGTAGCACAGACAACTTGCCAGTGCCTACATCTCTGGAAAAAAATGACATCCTCTCTCAGCAGCCGACAACTTCCCATAGATCCTTATGCTAATCTGTAGACTTTAAGTCAGTGTGACTCTCCAGTCATTCAGAGGACGAAGCAACTGCCAGTGTGCTTAAAGGGCACGTGGGTGGAGGACACATGGTGGCTGGCTGGTCAGAGAAGGATATTAGGGAGGATCTTCAGAAAACAAAATCAAGACTTGGTGACCTTCCTAACTGCAGGGACATTGGTCAGCTCGAAACCTGCTTGAGAGTGGCCCGCCCTACGTAGTAACAGGCAATCAGATGTAAATGATATGTAAACACACTTATTTAAGCTTTCTCATTATATGCACTTTGACTCAACCTTTAGAAGATCCTGAAGGAGTCCCCAACCTGTAGAGTGGGAAGGTGGGACTCTGCCAACAATGTACCACGTGCCCAGCACCTGACACATGTCCTGTCAAATACAACCTGTAGCTTAATGTCCTGGATGAGATCCCTCTGGTCTGCAATGCACTAGGGGATTATCATAACTGGGTGGCCTTGCAGCAAGTGGGAAACCTCCGCCAGCATTTTTAACCTCCACACTTCAGGTGTGTTGGTTAGCAGCGACTTCTGCACCTTAATCGCTGAGGGGAGTGGTGGGTGTTTGTCAGGAGCCTCTGAGGGCTGAGGGAGAAAAAGGAAGCCCATTGCTCTTATCAAGAATCCTAGGCAGGGCCTGGCCTTATCATTTGGTCAGTTTGCCTGGGAGAAGTGTGAAAGAGAATTCTTTGGAAACTTTGGGCGTTGTGTGGTCACCTGGGACAGGAGTGGGAGGGCCAACATCTAGCATGCTTTCAGGCTGCCTGTGTGCAGGGAAGATGGCAGGGGAAGGCTGCCACCATGTGCCCTTCTGAAGGAAATAGCCAAATGTGTATGTGTTTCAGGTCACGACCTCTGTGGACAGTGAGGCAGGTGGGACCATGACATCAATTACACCGAAGCGGTCCCTATGTGATGGACAATGGCACTCGGTGGCAGGTATGATACTGGTAACCTTTGTACACACAGGGAAACCTTTTGACTTGTGTTTGAACTTCTCAAAGGCAGCCCCAGTCTGTCCATTGGGAGGATTGGGCTGGATCAGGTACTATAACCAGTCCCCCAGTTTTCTTATGTTTCACCCCAACTGTGCTTAGATTATTTCATAGCTTTTGTCTCTAACTCGAAGAGTGTGCTGAATTTTGGGTATGGAGGATTTTCCTCAGCCTGGGCCAGTCCAGAAAACTGATAAGCTGCTTTAGTCTTTAAGGAAGTAATAACATTGTGGTTTGCATTTTGAACTATATGCTTCTGCACTCCTCAGGAACAATGGCAATGACAAGAAGCCAAGTTTCTAGGGGTAGACCAGATGACTCAGTGGGTAAGAGCATCTCTTGCTCTTCTAAAGTGCCTAGTGTGATTCCAAGAGCCTACACTGGGTGGGTCACAACTACCTGTGCTTCTAAATCTGGGGGATTTGTGCCCTCTTCTGGCTTCTCAGGCACTGTACTCACAAACATATTCACACAGTCAGACACACACACACACACACACACACACACACTTTAAAAGAGAAGCCAGCTTTAAGTTCCATCCCATACTCCTGTGACTGTGGGCAAGTTACTTTAACACATGCATCGCCTCGGTTTTCTCCTTTGTAAGATGAAGATAAAGACAGTATAGGTTTGAGAAAAGGAAACAAAGTCATTTGTATGAAGTGCACAGTCAGTGTCTTATCTATACTGAGTGTTCAGTAAGCATTGGTTTTACTGTTGGATGTTTAAGGGTCATTATTAGTTTATATCGTGAAATATTAATCCACACTATTCAAGCAGAACAGTGGTATAAGGTGAGCACATGCTCTCAGAGTCTGCTGTTTTAGTCATAACTTGGGGATGTTAGAGATGCATGAACCTGAAGCTAGGGATTGAGCCCAGCTGGCAGGATGCTTACCTAGTCTACATAAAGCCCGGTTTGGTCCCCATGGACTATGCATGGCTGTGCTCACCTGGGATCACAGCACCAGGAAGGTGAAAGACAAGGATCAGAGGCTCAAGGCTGTCTAGAGATACATAGTAAGTTTGAGGCCAGGATGAGACCCTGTCAGTAAGTAAATAATAAACAAACAAATTTTATCTTTTCTTGGCCTTTTGGCTAAGATCAAGTGTAGAAATACCTGAGTCTGTATTAACTAAAATACCTTTTTGTAAAAAGTAGTCCTTCCTTGGCTAATTTGAAAGCTGTCTTTCAGTTAGATACATTTATCAAGATGGGAGAGCTTGTGTGTTGAACTCAGGTCAAAGTTTGTAGGCACTGACCCTGGCCTCTTAAGAAAGTAGCTGAGGTCAGATCACATGAACATGGCTTTGAGAGACAAGAGACCAGGGCCTGGGTTTCTTCTCTTAGGTAAGTAGGATAATGACATGGTCTTTGTGGATTCACTGTGTGCATTCTCGTGTATGCAGGTGTGTATGGGTGTGTGTGTGCACACCTGTGAAAGCCAGAGGCTAAACTTGGCTTTCATTCCTTAGGTGCTAACCACCTTGGTTTCTGAGACAGGGTCTTATGGGCCAGGGATTCTCTATAGTCTGGACTGGCTGGCACCGGGATTGCAACAGTCTACCACCACACTTGGCATTTTTTTTGTTTTCAGGTAGTTTGAGAGCTTGAACTCAGATCCTCACACTTGCAAGGCAGGCACTTAACCAACTCAACTGTCTCCTCAACCCCATGGATTCATTGTAGAGATCTGCTTTAGTAATGGCTGCTGTGGAGTAGTGTGTCGCATTTCTACCCGAGGCTGAGCAAGTGCCTTCAAACAGTCCCACGAGGGTCCAGTGGGAATGAGTTCAAACAAAGACAATGGTGACACAGGGGTGCACACATCAAAACTAACCAGCTTCCTTTCATCCAGTCTCTGTTAAACAGCACATCCTGCATCTGGAACTGGACACAGACAATAGCTACACAGCTGGACGGCTTTCCTTGCCACAGAACAGCACCCGAGGGTCACTACACATCGGAGGAGTCCCAGGTAAATAACTCTAGTCCCAACTTCTACACCCATGTTAGAGCCCAGCAGCTCTTGACATCCTCTCAACCCAACAGCTAAGGGGTCCTAACACTTGAGTAAAGAGAAGAGAATTCCTGGGTGCACAGTGGAGGTGGCAAGGCCCTTTGCCTCAGCATCTAGGCATATCTCAGGGTAGTGCAGGCCACATGACTACTGCTTCCTCTGGTCCCAAGCCTGTTATTTATAATCCTCCCTTAAGAGGCTTCATTAAGTCAGAAGCCCATGTCAGCAAATAATCAAGAAAGCTAATGAGAAATAATGGTCTTTCTTCCCCAGGCATTGAGTTGACTGTTGGGTCCAAATGGGAGAACAGGGCAGGCTAAGGCAGTCACCTTCAAAGACTGAAATGTTGCCTGGAAGGGCCCTTTTTATCCTTTCTTGTTGTATGTCCTTCAGGTAGTCTGCTTATTCATCTTATAGTAGCAGAGTTGAGAGTTATCTATTGATTCAAGCTGTAGAAGTTGCTTCTCTAGAGGCTAGGAACAGCTATGCTACCCATCTATCAGAGCAGGCAGGAGGTCCAGAGATGGCCAGGTGGGCCGAGCCATGGGATCTCTGGCTCTTTCTGATAATAGTCTTAACCCCGCCCCCCTGCATTCATTCCATGGTCTGAGCTATCCACCGAGTGCCTCTTCCTTTCTCTTTCAGACAAACTGAAAATGCTTACACTTCCTGTATGGAACTCATTTTTTGGCTGTCTGAAGAATATTCAAGTCAACCACGTCCCTGTCCCCATCACAGAAGCCACAGAAGTCCAAGGTTCTGTCAGCCTGAATGGCTGCCCTGACCACTAACCCTACCCAGAAAGAGAAGTCACCTTTAGAAACACCATGAGCCCAGTGTACCGCTCCCCCATTCAAAGACATCAAGCTCACACAGCACACAGTGACAGAACACTGTCATTTTGAGTACCAAACACACTGACCCATCACTCCGTCTTTCAGTGACACACATGAATTTTATATCAAAATCCCATTTCATGAAGAAATGAGCAAATTGTTATTCAAACATTCATACAATGCTTTTGTTAAGATTATTTTTTCCACTAAGAATTAAATGCCTTTTAGAGAACATTTTTTTCCCCAATTGCTAAAAAGAACATCTTGTTTAGAGCACTTTATGAATACAAAACTTTAAAACATGTTAAATGACTACAGTTCATTGGGACTAAATAAATACAATGCACTCCTCAGTTATGGTGTTTTATAAGCAAGGAAAACAAGAGGATGATGACCACTGATAATTATATTAATTCTTCAGCACTTGCTCAGGGTGTTATCTGCGACATGCGTTTCTACAAATAATTATTGAGCACGTGCTGAGATGTTATTTGCATGCTCCATGTGTTAATAAGTAAGTCCTGCCCTTAGGGGCGTGTCCTTCAATTGGAGAGACATATAATATTCATAAATCGGGAACTAACGTTGAAGTACTGAACCCACTAATAGTAATGAGGGTCACCGGCTTCTCAGTCCTTGCCTTCCCTGATCTTCTACCCTGCTCTAAATTATTATCAATTCCCTGAGAACGCAAACCATCCAAGTAGAGGTGCTAAAAGGAATGTGCATGCTGTAACTAGAGCTTTCTGTGTCTTTGTGTACCCATATGGAGGCCAGAGCTCCACATCAGTGCCTCCCTCAACCACTTGCCACCTAATTTCTGAGACAAGGTCTTTCACTGAACCCAGAGCTCAAAATTTCGACTGGGCTTTGGTGCCTAGCAGGTCTCTCCAGGCTCCTCCCATGCCCTGGGCTTTGGTGCCTAGCAGGTCTCTCCAGG